>WNGS01161921.1:13595-30560 GCA_020271785.1 Procambarus virginalis
AATATTGCAACATGAGTGTAATATTGCAAGATGAGTGTAAATGTTGCAAGATGAGTGTAAATATTGCAAGATGAGTGTAAATGTTGCAAGATGAGTGTAAATGTTGCAAGATGAGTGTAAATGTTGCAAGATGAGTGTAAATATTGCAAGATGAGTGTAAATATTGCAAGATGAGTGTAAATATTGCAAGATGAGTGTAAATATTGCAAGATGAGTGTAAATATTGCAAGATGAGTGTAAATATTGCAAGATGAGTGTAAATATTGCAAGATGAGTGTAAATAAGGCACGGGAACACCACCTCGTAAGGAGCCACAGTCTTCTGAAATCCGATATTTTCCCGCGAATTTAGGAAAAGACTTGAATAAAAAAAAGGTTGTAGTTTCTTGGGGTTGAGATCCCACCTGCGTCTGTGTGTGTACTCACCTAGTTGTGCTTGCGGGGTTGAGCTCTGGCTCTTTGGTCCCGCCTCTCAACCGTCAATCAACAGGTGTACAGTTTCCTGAGTTTAATGGGCTCTATCATATCTACACTTGAAACTGTGTATGGAGTCAGCCTCCACCACATCGCTTCCTAATGCATTCCATTTGTCAACCACTCTGACACTAAAAAAGTTCTTTCTAATATTTCTGTGGCTCATTTGGGCACTCAGTTTCCACCTGTGTCCCCTAGTGCGTGTGCCCCTTGTGTTAAAGAGCCTGTCTCTATCAACCCTGTCGATTCCCCTGAGAATCTTGAATGTGGTGATCATGTCCCCCCTAACTCTTCTGTCTTCCAACGAAGTGAGGTTTAATACCTGCAGTCGCTCCTCGTAGCTCATACCTCTCAGCTCGGGTACTAGTCTGGTGGCAAACCTTTGAACCTTTTCCAGTTTAGTCTTATGCTTGACTAGATAGGGACTCCATGCTGGAGTCCCACACACTCCATGTGTGTGTGTGTGTGTGTGTGTGTGTGTGTGTGTGTGTGTGTGTGTGTGTGTGTGTGTCTGTGTGTGTGTGTGTATTCACCTAGGTTGTGCTTGCGGGGGTTGAGCTCTGCTCTTTTTTGTCCCGCCTCTCAACTGTCAATCAACTGTTTCTACTACTACTACCATTTTTTTCCACACACACACACACACACACACACACACACACACACACACACACACACACACACACACACACACACACACACACACACACACAATGAAGCAGCCCGTGACAGCTGACTAACTCCCAGGTACCTATTTACTGCTAGTTAACAGGGACATAGGGTGAAAGAAACTTTGCCATCGTTTCTCGCCGGCGCCCGGGATTGAACCCGGGACCACAGGATCACGTGTCCAGCGTGCTGTCCGCTCGGCCGCCGGCTCCCAGTGTGTGTGTGAGAGAGCACTCGCCTCTGTGCGCCTGCACCATCGGGCTCTAGCTCTTGGATTGCGCCTTCCTGGCCGCCGGTTCTTAATGCATAACTCTTACTCCATTCTTCTATCATATTTACATTTATAAATATAAATCATGAATGAGGCCTTCCCTCTCTTCTGATGGAAAAGTCTGTCTTCCCGTCATCCTATTCTGCGGTACTGGTCCTTGCCCTCCTGCTCCCTTCCTCATAACCTTACAATTGGTTGAGTTAAATTCTTGCAGCCATTTTTCAAAACCGTTTCTGGCGTTTATCTAAATATGTTCGTAATGCATCACAGTCTCTCCCTGACCTGATTCTTCTCATTAGTTTCGCATCATCTGCAAACATTGCATATGAAGGAGCCAATTTTCTCTGTCATTGACGTGTATTAGAAACAGTGCGGGCCCTAGAACCCACCCTTGTGCAGGCGATGAGTCACAATAACGTGCCTAAAGTATGTTGACCAGACCACATACTAGAAAGTGAAGGGACGACCACGTTTCGGTCCATCCTGGACCATTCTCACAATCGACTTGAGAATGGTCCAGGACGGACCGAAACGTCGTCGTCCCTTCACCTTCTAGTGTGTGGTCTGGTCAACCGACTCTTGTGGTGCTCCACTTGTAACTTCTCTCCACTCTGATGTCTCTTCTCTCCCTGTAACACTCTACTTCCTTCCTGAGAGATACTCTAACCCATCTTGGGACTCTTGCAGATATGCCTGTCTGCTCCTCTAGTTTGAATAGGAGTTTCTTGTGCGGGACTGTATCGAGTGCTTTCTGACACTCGAGGAAAAGTCACACTATCCTTCTCCTCCATGTTTGATTTCTATCTAATCGAAGAACTCCAGCAAATTTATCAAGCAGGATTTTGCCTTACTAAAACCATGCTGTTGCCTTGAGGCAAAATTTATCTGTTGTTAATGTCCTATTAGCCAGCTTCGGATAGACTAAGTTGTCAACTTAATCTCTAGCAACTTGCAGGGGATACTTGTTAGTGATATGGCTCCGTAGTTTAACAGTTTGTGTCTTCTGTCTCGTAGATTGGCCGGTCGGCCGAGCGGACAGCACGCTGGACTTGTGATCTTGGGGTCCCGGGTTCGATCCCGGGCGCCGGCGAGAAACAATGGGCAGAGTTTCTTTCACCCTATGCCCCTGTTACCTAGCAGTAAAATAGGTACCTGGGTGTTAGTCAGCTGTCACGGGCTGCTTCCTGGGGGTGGAGGCCTGGTCGAGGACCGGGCCGCGGGGACACTAAAGCCCCGAAATCATCTCAAGATAACCTCAAGAAATAACCACATTAGTCATTTTCCAGCAGTCAGGAAATTTTCCGTTTCTAGGGATGAATGAAATAGTATAGCAAGGAACCTGTACAGTGGTTCCTCTGTCTCTTTCAGCACCCTGGTGATGCTTGGTCTGTGTTTGTGTGTGTTTTGTGTGTTTGTTGTGTGAGTGCACATGTATATGTGTGCACACACACACACACACACCCATGTGCACTCAGGAACTACCATGGACATCCACACACACATATCAGATAACATGATAACAGTCCAGGACGGACCGAAACGTCGTCGTCCATTCACCTTCTAGTGTGTGGTCTGGTCAACAACATGATAACAGCTATTAATCTCTGATATTACATAACTTGTCAATCATCTTGCCTCTATAACCGTCTACACTCCTCACTATCGTGCACTCTCACCCACTACCACCACCCCACTACCCCCCCCCCACCCCCCACCCCACCCCCACCATCTATCACCCATGATAGACTCATGTCGCCAGGAGTGAGCTATTTGCCTATCTAACTAGTGATGTGAACTATCCCCCCTCCCCCACACCCCACTTACTTACCAAGTCTTTTACCACTTTTTCCCCAATTACTTTTGAAGTCTTTTGCCACTTTTCCATTACTTATGAGGATGGGGAAGCCGCCAAAGGGGAGGCGAGGGCAGAGAGTAATGCAATCACATAAGTTTGGTCTCCACCACGTATTGAATAATGGCAGAGGCGGGTGCCTGTGGCGGCCGTGGTAATAACTGGCGTCTTGGTAGTTAGTCCTCACACTTATTGGCCAACCACACCGCCGCCACCTTTTGTAAGTGCGTCACACTACACCCCCTCAGCCACCACCCTACACTACACCTTGTAAGTAGACCACTCTATACACCGCCACCTACCATTTTGTGTTAAGTAGATCACACTACACCGCCACCTACCTGTTTGTAAGTGTTAAGTAGGCCACACTACACCGCCACCTACCTGTTTGTAAGTGTTAAGTAGGCCACACTACACCGCCACCTACCTGTTTATAAGTGTTAAGTAGGCCACACTACACCGCCACCTACCTGTTTGTAAGTGTTAAGTAGGCCACACTACACCGCCACCTACCTGTTTGTAAGTGTTAAGTAGGTCACACTACACCGCCATCTACCTGTTTTAAGTGTTAAGTAGATCACACTACACCGCCACCTACCCGTTTATAAGTGTTAAGTAAGCCACACTACACCGCCACCTACCTGTTTGTAAGTGTTAAGTAGGCCACACTACACCGCCACCTACCAGTTTGTAAGTGTTAAGTAGGCCACACTATACACCGCCACCTACCAGTTTGTAAGTGTTAAGTAGGCCACACTACACCGCCACCTACCAGTTTGTAAGTGTTAAGTAGATCACACTACACCACCACCTACCTGTTTGTAAGTGTTAAGTAGGCCACACTACACCGCCACCTACCAGTTTGTAAGTGTTAAGTAGGCCACACTATACACCACCACCTACCAGTTTGTAAGTGTTAAGTAGGCCACACTATACACCGCCACCTACCAGTTTGTAAGTGTTAAGTAGGCCACACTACACCGCCACCTACCAGTTTGTAAGTGTTAAGTAGATCACACTACACCACCACCTACCTGTTTGTAAGTGTTAAGTAGGCCACACTACACCGCCACCTACCAGTTTGTAAGTGTTAAGTAAGCCACACTATACACCGCCACCTACCAGTTTGTAAGTGTTAAGTAGACCACACTACACCGCCACCTACCAGTTTGTAAGTGTTAAGTAGGTCACACTACACCTCACCCTGTAAGGTCTGACTTACAGCCGTGTCCACACACTTATCGGCTTCGCTCAGATCAGCTGTCGACTTTAGCATTGTCTTGTCTCGACTTTATGGTGGGAATACAGTGCCAATGGTGGCACTGTATTGATGCAGTGCCACCATTGTGGAGTGTGGCACTGTCTTCAAGACGTAGTGACACTATCTTGGTGAGGTTGCAACACCATTTTAGAGAGGTTGCAACACTATTTTAGAGAGGTTGCAACACCATTTTAGAGAGGTTGCAACACCATTTTAGAGAGGTTGCAACACCATTTTAGAGAGGTTGCAACACCATTTTGGAGAGGTTGCAACACCATTTTAGAGAGGTTGCAACACCATTTTGGAGAGGTTGCAACACCATTTTAGAGAGTTTGCAACACCATTTTTTAGAGTTTGCAACACCATTTTGGAGAGTTTGCAACACCATTTTGGAGAGGTTGCAACACTATTTTGGAGAGGTTGCAACACTATTTTGGAGAGGTTGCAACACTATTTTGGAGAGGTTGCAACACTATTTTGGAGAGTTTGCAACACCATTTTGGAGAGTTTGCAACACCATTTTGAAGAGGTTGCAACACCATTTTGGAGAGGTTGCAACACCATCTTGGAGAGGTTGCAACACCATTTTGGAGAGTTTGCAACACCATTTTGAAGAGGTTGCAACACCATTTTGGAGAGGTTGCAACACCATTTTGGAGAGTTTGCAACACCATTTTGGAGAGTTTGCAACACCATTTTGAAGAGGTTGCAACACCATTTTGGAGAGGTTGCAACACCATCTTGGAGAGGTTGCAACACCATCTTGGAGAGGTTGCAACACCATCTTGGAGAGGTTGCAACACCATTTTGGAGAGGTTGCAACACCATCTTGGAGAGTTTGCAACACCATCTTGGAGAGGTTGCAACACCATTTTGGAGAGGTTGCAACACCATCTTGGAGAGGTTGCAACACCATCTTGGAGAGGTTGCAACACCATCTTGGAGAGGTTGCAACACCATCTTGGAGAGGTTGCAACACCATCTTGGAGAGTTTGCAACACCATCTTGGAGAGGTTGCAACACCATTTTGGAGAGGTTGCAACACCATCTTGGAGAGTTTGCAACACCATCTTGGAGAGGTTGCAACACCATTTTGGAGAGGTTGCAACACCATCTTGGAGAGTTTGCAACACCATCTTGGAGAGGTTGCAACACCATCTTGGAGAGGTTGCAACACCACAAAACCTGCAGATCTTTAAGAAATATGAACCAATGACCGATCAGTCTAACGACCTTTGAAGTTTGGTGAAATTCTTTTGTGGTTTCTGCGATAAATGTTTGGGAATGATTTTAGTCTCATTATCTTTGTTCTTTGGTGCTGCGGGTCGCGGGGCTCGATCACGGTCGCGGGGCTCGATCACGGTCACGGAGAACCACCAGAGCCAATGTACGCTATCAATTTGTTTTCTGCGTTCAAGAAAATTTTATTCAGCTTGGCGATAGTTGATGATTGACGCCGCCATTTTGGCGTGTTGCACAGTGCACTGAGTGAGGTCTGATCATTGATTGTTGCTGTCTGAGGCGGCAAGTTTATTGTGCACCCCATACTCACCCTGTGAGCGGTAGCGGAAAAAGGATTATAGAGCTCGCAAAAGGTCTTCATCAGACCTAAATGGAGATTATTATATTAAGAATATCATCTATCCTTCACACCTTATAGTTACAATGTCAGGTAATTATAGAGAATGTTCTATATCAAGGGCTGTATATTTACAGTAAGTCATTATACATTAATGGTAGTTCTTATCGCTAATACATAATAGTTTAAGTAATGGAGATATTACAGAATCGTTGGGGAGTTCCTGTTATCATTAGTCTTTACAATACACAACTTGTTTCTTAGTCTCATATGTCGTGTATCTACTGGGAGCGTGCAACCCGTCCTCGCAAATTCGTATAGTCAATATTGACTTATTAAATACGTGCATAGGTGACATACTAAACATAATAGATACCCTTGAAAAGCTTCATAGAAAACACCGACCTTACCTAACCTTGTTAGTATGTTAAGATAAGCATCTTATTGCTTCGTAATTATAATTGTTACTTAACCTATTATAGGTATAGGTTAGGTAATAATTGTAATTACGAAGCAATAAGATGCTTATCTTAACATACTAACAAGGTTAGGTAAGGTCGGTGTTTTCTATGAAGCTTTTTAAGGGTATCTATTATGTTTAGTATGTCACCAATGCACGTATTTAATAAGTCGATATTGACTATACGAATTTGCGAGGACGGGTTGGGGAGCGAAATATGGATACTGTGTAGGGATTTGAGGGATTTTATCGTTAGTGACGAGGTAGAACCTGTGGTGAGTGTCGAGAGTGTAATCCTGGGAACTCACTCAATGATGACGTCAGACCGACAATGGGAGATAACCACTCAGATTAAACAAATATGGCGGCGCTGCCTCTGATTGGTGGATTCATATTGATGCCCGTTGATGATGGATTGTCCAGCTTGTGTCCTGAGCGGCAAAATGCCTGTTAATTTAGTTGCCTAATTTTGTTTAAATTTTGTTTTCAAAAGCGCCGAGTCATTACGACTATATAGCACTGGGAAGGGGTCAGGATAAGGATTTGGGATGGGACGGGGGAAAGGAATGGTGCCCAACCACTTTGACGGTGATAATCAACTCACTCCCCCTTCCCTTACCCTCATCCACTTGACCTGATCGGCCTCGCTTCTTGCAGGGTCGGCGTTCGATGCCGGATGGTGCGAGGTGTTAGGTCTTGTACCTTCCGTCCGCCCCAACTGCTGCTCCTCCCAGCCTCTCAAGTTATACTTAAGTCAAGTTATACCTCAAGTTATACGCATTTGATACAAAAACATTACAGTTAATATCTGTACTATATCTATTATAAAAGTAATTAAATATGTATGATAGGGATTTGTTTATAAAACTGTTTAAAAACTCGCGAAATCTTTCTTTTTTTGATGGTATGTTAAGGAAACTGAGTTACCACAAGAACGGCAGTCTCGGGTTACTTTTATATGTTCAGAGTCATTAAAGGTCGGTGGATGGTTCCGATGTGAGGGTCTTCCAGCGAGCAGGGGGCAGTGTGTGTGTGTTGGGGGGGCGCCCTGCCATGCCCTGCCATGTCCTGCCATGCCCTGCCATGCTCTGCCATGCCCTGCCATACCCTGCCATGCCCTGTCATGTCCTCCTATGTTCTGCCATGCTCTGCCATGCCCTGCCATACCCTGCCATGCCCTGCTATGCCCTTCCATGTCCTCCCATGCTCTGCCATGTCCTCCTATGTTCTCCCACGCTGGTGTCGGGGCGCTGAGCTAATTATCAGAACGCCCTTAGCCATGAAGACCATCCGGTACTTGGCGTGGGTATGAGGACGGAGTACCCAACCATTTAGACCATCAGGGATCGAACGCCGACCCTGTAAGAAGCGAAAGCGTCGCTGAAATGACCATTTACTGAGCGTTTATTGACAAATTGAAGACTGCAGACGGATCGCCGTCGTGCGTGTCCGCCTCCCACGACTCCTGAAACCAACTGAGCCCCGGGAGCTCACCTCCGCCAATGGTAGCCACCGGGGAACCAGTTTACTTAGCGATGATTGGCTGATGCTTCAAACCTCAACCAATCACAGAGTACCACGATTCGCCTGCCTCTCATTGGCTGCAATAGGTCGCATTTCAGGAAGATGGTGAACCTAGGACATGTCACGCTGACTTGCCGCGCCCTCACTGTAACTGGTGGTGAGTGTGTTACAGTGAATGTGGCACTGTAACTGGTGGTGAGTGTGGCACTGTAACTGGTAGTGTGGCACTGTAACTGACGGTGAGTGTGGCACTGTAACTGGTAATGAGTGTGGCACTGTAACTGACGGTGAGTGTGGCACTGTAACTGGTAATGAGTGTGGCACTGTAACTGACGGTGAGTGTGGCACTGTAACTGACGGTGAGTGTGGCACTGTAACTGGTAATGAGTGTGGCACTGTAACTGACGGTGAGTGTGGCACTGTAACTGACGGTGAGTGTGGCACTGTAACTGACAGTGAGTGTGGCACTGTAACTGGTAATGAGTGTGGCACTGTAACTGACGGTGAGTGTGGCACTGTAACTGACGGTGAGTGTGGCACTGTAACTGACGGTGAGTGTGGCACTGTAACTGGTGGTGAGTGTGGCACTGTAACTGACGGGTGAGTGTGGCACTGTAACTGACGGTGAGTGTGGCACTGTAACTGACGGGTGAGTGTGGCACTGTAACTGACGGTGAGTGTGGCACTGTAACTGGTAGTGTGGCACTGTAACTGGTGGTGAGTGTGGCACTGTAACTGACAGTGAGTATGGCACTGTAACTGACGGTGAGTGTGGCACTGTAACTGACGGGTGAGTGTGGCACTGTAACTGACGGTGAGTGTGGCACTGTAACTGACGGTGAGTGTGGCACTGTAACTGACGGTGAGTGTGGCACTGTAACTGACGGTGAGTGTGGCACTGTAACTGACGGTGAGTGTGGCACTGTAACTGACGGGTGAGTGTGGCACTGTAACTGACGGTGAGTGTGGCACTGTAACTGGTAGTGTGGCACTGTAACTGACGGTGAGTGTGGCACTGTAACTGCCGGTGAGTGTGGCACTGTAACTGACGGTGAGTGTGGCACTGTAACTGACGGTGAGTGTGGCACTGTAACTGACGGTGAGTGTGGCACTGTAACTGACGGTGAGTGTGGCACTGTAACTGACGGTGAGTGTGGCACTGTAACTGACGGTGAGTGTGGCACTGTAACTGACGGGTGAGTGTGGCACTGTAACTGACGGTGAGTGTGGCACTGTAACCAGCGGTTATGGCACTAAAACACGCGGGTTGCCCTTCACGTGATTATAGCCGCTGTCTTTGATCTCGCGCCACGCGAGGTCCGCAACAATTCACTCTACTTCGTTCATTTTCACTCACTTTCCCTCCGTGTTTTCCTCCCTTGCTGCCGTCTATTTCGCTGATCTTTCTGGCTGTTGTTGTGGGCGTGGGAGTACCTGGGAGGCCGGGTGTGGGAGGAGGGTGCTGTGGGAGCTCCTTGAACCTCCTACACCCACAGAGAACTGAACGAACCCCGAGTACACTCGGGGCTTCCACTGTCTATCGCTCACTCAACGGAATTTCATTAGGGCTATCAGCTCCCAGTAAAAGTTCAAATTGCAATATTTCAACTCCATTACTGCAAAATGCAGTTTTTCAGCTGCACGTGAACTGCATTCATTCCACAATTCACAGTTGACTACTTTTACACTTTCACCGCTATATATATTTCCTGCCCGCCAACGTCTTACAAAAGGGGGGGAAAAATCCCTCAGCCGACGTCTCGCTGGCGGCCAAATGCGATTGATATTCTATGTAAATTCGGTTCTGACAACGCTGAGCTTGGGAATACCATTTAGCATAAGTTTTTTCCAGGGAGTATTTGAATGAGATTTACTGGCATCGAGTAACATAGGCGAGCACAGACCAGCCACTTCCCGCCGCATTAGGGGAAAAATTACAGCGGAATTGTGGTGGGGGAAAGTGGAGATGGTGGTAGGGGGGAAGAAAGGTGAAAAAAAACATGAAAGTTTTATCCGGCGTCATTTATGGCGTATTTTACGAGTTATCCGGCTTAGTGATGACCTCTGGATGCCTCCCACGCTTGTCACCGAGGAGTGTGGCGTCGTCCTGGTGGGGGGGAAAAATACGACCAGGGAGCAGAATTTTCCCCTAACAGACCCCCGCGGGCGGGAGTTTTGAAGAGAAAATGGATATCACAGGTGATTTGGTCGGCCAAACCGGATGGAATATCGAGTGAATTTTGATGTGAATTTGTGTAGGTAGGATAATGTGTGTCAGGTTTTAATGACGCCCAAACACTGACTGTTTACATGTATATATAATTTTTGGAATGTTATTTGTAGCATTTGTGAGTTTCTGATATTGTAAATATTGGATTGTGAACAATTGAAGGGGCTGCCTAGCAGGTGTTCTGCTGCCTCACACGTGTTCTCAAGCACCTGTGAAGGTGTTTTGCTGCCTCACACGTGTTCTCAAGCACCTGTGAAGGTGTTTTGCTGCCTCACACGTGTTCTCAAACACCTGTGAAGGTGTTCTGCTGCCTCACACGTGTTCTCAAGCACCTGTGAAGGTGTTCTGCTGCCTCACACGTGTTCTCAAACACCTGTGAAGGTGTTCTGCTGCCTCACACGTGTTCTCAAACACATGTGAAGGTGTTCTGCTGCCTCACATGTGTTCTCAAGCACCTGTGAAGGTGTTTTGTTGCCTCACCACGTGTTCTCAAACACCTGTGAAGGTGTTCTGCTGCCTCACCGTGTTCTCAAACACCTGTGAAGGTGTTCTGCTGCCTCACACGTGTTCTCAAGAACCTGTGAAGGTGTTCTGCTCCCTCACATGTGTTCTCAAGCACCTGTAAAGGTGTTCTGCTGCCTCACACGTGTTCTCAAGCACCTGTGAAGGTGTTTNCCTCGCTCACAACATAGCGAGCTGTGTCCTCGCTCACAACATAGCGAGCGTGTCCTTGCTCACAACCATAGCGAGCTGTGTCCTCGCACAACATAGCGAGCTGTGTCCTCGCTCACAACATAGCGAGCTGTGTCCTCGCTCACAACATAGCGAGCTGTGTTCTCGCTCACAACATAGCGAGCTGTGTTCTCGCTCACAACATAGCGAGCTGTGTTCTCGCTCACAACATAGCGAGCTGTGTCCTCGCTCACAACATAACTCTTGTCAAAGACAAAGTAAAAGTGTAGGTTGTTACTGTGACTGTAGCTATGTAAATCACCTCACTCAGTCGATCTTCACTTTTATAATGTTCATTCATTTGCATTTGTTGACTTTAGTGGTCTTGATGTTGATATATAATATAATGCTTGTGTGTATGAGGTATATAGTGTAAAAAAAGTGTTTTTAATGTGGCAAAGAAACATTTTCAAAAGCTATAAAGGTACCATGAAAAATGTAGGCTTGGGTAAACATGTGTCGAGGTCCGAGGCGGGGATTAGGATGCGTCTCATGCTTGGCCCGACTTCCGCCCTCATCAGCGCGGGAAAAGTCTCTCTCTTCAGCCAAATAGATTGAAAACTAAGCTGCCTGCCCCCGACACATTCTGGTGAGGGGAAGAGGAGGAGGAGGAGGCGCGCATTACTTGAGTTAGAGTGATCCTAATGGCAGGAGTGTCCTCAACTATTACATTTGCTCAATTTCCGGCCGACTCGTTAGGCTAGCGTGCCTCACACAACAAGGCTTGCGTCCCGACCCGTGCCAGCCGCGCCTAGACCGTGGCTTTAGCTTCACTTTCTTATTATTTCTGCCATAATCACCCTCCAACTGGTCAAATCTTTGATAATAAAAGCCAGTCAACGCGCGAGTGTCTCAGATCTCCCTCTAACAAGCTACTCTAAGCACCTTAGAGCCTTGGGAGAGGTCTTGTGTTCGTCTAGCAACGAGAAAAGGCAAATCTGAATCGGGCAGCGGTCCCGCCTCCTGGAAATGGAATTGCTTTGATTCTACTTTTACAAACTTGTGGAATTAGCCTTCAATTTCCTGTCGCAGCTAAACCTCATAATTGAGTGGAGGGAGGAGCGCCCAGCGCCCTCTGAACACTCCTGGTATATATGGCCGGCAGGTGGTTAACACTGGCTGGTGGTGGTTAACACTGGCTGGTGGTGGTTAACACTGGCTGGTGGTGGTGGTTAACACTGGCTGGTGGTGGTGGTTAACACTGGCTGGTGGTGGTGGTTAACACTGGCTGGTGGTGGTGGTTAACACTGGCTGGTGGTGGTGGTTAACACTGGCTGGTGGTGGTGGTTAACACTGGCTGGTGGTGGTGGTTAACACTGGCTGGTGGTGGTGGTGGTTACACTGGCTGGTGGTGGTGGTTAACACTGGCTGGTGGTGGTGGTGGTTAACACTGGCTGGTGGTGGTGGTTAACACTGGCTGCTGGTGGTGGTGGGGTTAACACTGGCTGGTGGTGGTGGTTAACACTGGCTGGTGGTGGTGGTGGTTAACACTGGCTGGTGGTGGTGGTTAACACTGGCTGGTGGTGGTGGTTAACACTGGCTGGTGGTGGTGGTTAACACTGGCTGGTGGTGGTGGTGGTTAACACTGGCTGGTGGTGGTGGTTAACACTGGCTGGTGGTGGTGGTTAACACTGGCTGGTGGTGGTGGTTAACACTGGCTGGTGGTGGTGGTGGTGGTTAACACTGGCTGGTGGTGGTGGTTAACACTGGCTGGTGGTGGTGGTTAACACTGGCTGCTGGTGGTGGTGGTGGTTAACACTGGCTGGTGGTGGTGGTTAACACTGGCTGGTGGTGGTGGTTAACACTGGCTGGTGGTGGTGGTTAACACTGGCTGGTGGTGGTGGTTAACACTGGCTGGTGGTGGTGGTGGTTAACACTGGCTGGTGGTGGTGGTTAACACTGGCTGCTGGTGGTGGTGGTGGTTAACACTGGCTGGTGGTGGTGGTTAACACTGGCTGGTGGTGGTGGTTAACACTGGCTGGTGGTGGTGGTTAACACTGGCTAGTGGTGGTGGTTAACACTGGCTGGTGGTGGTGGTGGTGGTTAACACTGGCTGGTGGTGGTGGTTAACACTGGCTGGTGGTGGTGGTGGTTAACACTAGCTGGTGGTGGTGGTTAACACTGGCTGCTGGTGGTGGTGGTGGTTAACACTGGCTGCTGGTGGTGGTGGTGGTTAACACTGGCTGCTGGTGGTGGTGGTGGTTAACACTGGCTGGTAGTGGTGGTTAACACTGGCTGGTGGTGGTTAACACTGGCTGGTGGTGGTTAACACTGGCTGGTGGTGGTTAACACTGGCTGGTGGTGGTGGTGGTGGTTACACTGGCTGGTGGTGGTTAACACTGGCTGCTGGTGTGGTGTGTGGTTAACACTGGCTGGTGGTGGTGGTTAACACTGGCTGGTGGTGGTGGTGGTTAACACTGGCTGGTGGTGGTGGTGTTAACACTGGCTGGTGGTGGTGGTTAACACTGGCTGGTGGTGGTGGTGGTGGTTAACACTGGCTGGTGGTGGTGGTGGTTAACACTGGCTGCTGGTGGTGGTTAACACTGGCTGCTGGTGGTGGTGGTGGTTAACACTGGCTGGTGGTGGTGGTTAACACTGGCTGGTGGTGGTGGTGGTTAACACTGGCTGGTGGGGGCGGTGGTTAACACTGGCTGGTGGTGGTTAACACTGGCTGGTGGTGGTGGTTAACACTTAATGCTGGGAAGTGAATGAAGCAGTTTTCGAGGTCAGCCTCTGAGGTGAGGACGGGTTGCTGTACTCCCTCGACGCCTGAGTCTCCAGCACACCCGTCTAAGCTACGAGTGAGTGATTGAGTGAGTGGAGTGAGTGAGTGAGTGAGTGAGTGAGTGAGTGAGTGAGTGAGTAGTGAGTGAGGTGAGTGAGTGAGCTCTCTGAACCCCGAGTGTTTCAATCGCTGCCAATACGAAGCTCACTAAACCCTCCGAGGCCATAAAGCTTCGAGAAGTTTCCAGGCAAGCGAGCGGCAACCGTCGACTTGTGGAACTCTTAAGAAAGGCCCACAGAGAGCCATTCCATTTAGGCAAATAGCATGCACTTCTGCTTCAGCAATTTAAGAATTAAAACTTTTCAATTCAGCCTCTTTTTCGTCGAATATTAAGTTATTATAACTTTTCCAACCCGCTCTCCTGCACCGCGCGAGGCGGAGACACAATTTCACTGAAATTTTATAAAGTTTTCTATATTATTAAAGATGCAAATGGTCAAAATTCGTCTTCACTTGGTGAGATTATGGCATGATGTACTCTTGGGGGGGGGGGGCTGTTGCTACTGTGTAACTGTTGCAAGATGAGTGTAAATGTTTGCAAGATGAGTGTAAATGTTGCAAGATGAGTGTAAATGTTTGCAAGATGAGTGTAAATGTTGCAAGATGAGTGTAAATGTTTGCAAGATGAGTGTAAATGTTGCAAGATGAGTGTAAATGTTTGCAAGATGAGTGTAAATGTTGCAAGATAGTGTAATGTTTGCAAGATGAGTGTAAATGTTGCAAGATGAGTGTAAATGTTGCAAGATGAGTGTAAATGTTGCAAGATGAGTGTAAATGTTGCAAGATGAGTGTAAATGTTGCAAGATGAGTGTAACTGGTGCAAGATGAGTGTAAATGTTGCAAGATGAGTGTAACTGGTGCAAGATGAGTGTAAATGTTGCAAGATGAGTGTAACTGGTGCAAGATGAGTGTAAATGTTTGCAAGATGAGTGTAAATGTTGCAAGATGAGTGTAAATGTTTGCAAGATGAGTGTGAATGTTGCAAGATGAGTGTAAATGTTTGCAAGATGAGTGTGAATGTTGCAANGTGAAGTGGTGATGGGACGGGATGATGGTAATGGGATGTTGACAAGTAATAGACATCATCAGATAGACAAATGTTGTGTCTAATTATCTGGATGTTCTGAGCTCCGTCATCACTGATGAGTATCGCGTCCTGCTTCATCTCATCCAACCTATTCTTATGCAATCTGTTCTCATGCAACGTATTCTAGGCAACGTATTCTTAGGCAACGTATTCTTAGGCAACGTATTCTTAGGCAACGTATTCTTAGGCAACGTATTCTTAGGCAACGTATTCTTAGGCAACGTATTCTTAGGCAACGTATTCTTAGGCAACGTATTCTTAGGCAACGTATTCTTAGGCAACGTATTCTTAGGCAACGTATTCTTAGGCAACGTATTCTTAGGCAACGTATTCTTAGGCAACGTATTCTTAGGCAACGTATTCTTAGGCAACGTATTCTTAGGCAACGTATTCTTAGGCAACGTATTCTTAGGCAACGTATTCTTAGGCAACGTATTCTTAGCAACGTATTCTTAGGCAACGTATTCTTAGGCAACGTATTCTTAGGCAACGTATTCTTAGGCAACCTATTCTTAGCAACGTATTCTTAGGCAACGTATTCTTAGGCAACGTATTCTTAGGCAACGTATTCTTAGGCAACGTATTCTTAGGCAACGTATTCTTAGGCAACGTATTCTTAGGCAACGTATTCTTAGGCAACCTATTCTTAGGCAACGTATTCTTAGGCAACCTATTCTTAGGCAACGTATTCTTAGGCAACGTATTCTTAGGCAACGTATTCTTAGGCAACCTATTCTTAGGCAACGTATTCTTAGGCAACGTTTTCTTAGGCAACGTATTCTTAGGCAACCTATTCTTAGGCAACGTATTCTTAGGCAACGTATTCTTAGGCAACGTATCCTTAGGCGACCTATTCTTAGGCGACCTATTCATAGGCAACGTATTCTTAGGCAACGTATTCTTAGGCAACGTATTCTTAGGCACGTATTCTTAGGCAACGTATTCTTAGGCAACGTTTTCTTAGGCAACGTATTCTTAGGCAACCTATTCTTAGGCAACGTATTCTTAGGCAACGTATTCTTAGGCAACCTATTCTTAGGCAACGTATTCTTAGGCAACGTATTCTTAGGCAACGTTTTCTTAGGCAACGTATTCTTAGGCAACCTATTCTTAGCAACGTATTCTTAGGCAACGTATTCTTAGGCAACCTATCTTAGGCAACGTATTCTTAGGCAACGTATCCTTAGGCGACCTATTCTTAGGCGACCTATTCATAGGCGACCTATTCATAGGCAACCTATTCTTAGGCAACTCCAATTAACAATGTCTCATAACTGCACAACCCAGTCCTTCAAACCCCATCTAAATTAACCCACCTAACCTAACCTAGAATAGCGTTTTTCAGCCAGTGTACCGTGTAGGGTACACACAGGTGTACTGTGTAGGGTACACACGGGTGTACCGTGAGAGGTGAGGGGACACTGGTGGAAGAGAAGGCGTGTGTGTGTGTGTGGAGTCCCAACACAAGGTGTTGACATCAGCCTACACACGGCACTTGGCCACCTGTACATAGGCCAATGGAGCTCTACGTTACCTGTATATGTGAGACTGCGCTAAGAGCACGATGCTCTGTTGTTTATCCTGCAGCCCAACAGCGGTGAGTCGTGTGGTGCCCGTCGTATCCCAGTTGAGTGGTGAGGCCGGGAGACGACTTCTGTCTCAAGTCTGTAGTGTTAAACAAGTCCATCTTCTCAGCTCATCTTAAGTCTTACTACACTCTGTTCATAGTTTTCTGTGTGTGTGTAGTGTAGGTGTGGCCCAGAGGCATGGACAGGTGTGGCTCAGGTGTGGTCCAGGTGTGCCCCAGGTGTGGCCCAGAGGCATGGACAGGTTGTGGCCCAGGTGTGGCCCAGAGGCATGGACAGGCGTGGTCCGGTGTGGCCCAGAGGCATGGACAGGTGTGGCCCAGGTGTAGTCCAGGTGTAGTCCAGGTGTGGCCCAGAGGCATCGACAGGTGTGGTCCAGGTGTGTCCCAGGGGCATGGACAGGTGTGGCCCAGGTGTATGGACAGGTGTACTATTAAACTAACTAGTGGAAATAGGTAT
>WNGS01161921.1:37277-45926 GCA_020271785.1 Procambarus virginalis
TGACACAGCGGCGATCATGACACAACAGCGATCATGACACAACAGCGATCATGACACAACAGCGATCATGACACAGCAGCGATCATGACACAACAGCGATCATGACACAACAGTGATCATGACACAACAGCGATCATGACACAACAGCGATCATGACACAACGGCGATCATGACACAACAGCGATCATGACACAACAGTGATCATGACACAACAGCGATCATGACACAACAGCGATCATGACACAACAGTGATCATGACACAACAGCGATCATGACACAGCGGTGATCATGACACAATAGCGATCATGACACAGCGGCGATCATGACACAGCGGTGATCATGACACAGCGGTGATCATGACACAGCGGCGATCATGACACAGCGGTGATCATGACACAGCGGTGATCATGACACAGCGGTGATCATGACACAACAGCGATCATGACACAGCGGTGATCATGACACAGCGGTGATCATGACACAGCGGTGATCATGACACAGCGGTGATCATGACACAGCGGTGATCATGACACAACAGCGATCATGACACAACAGTGATCATGACACAACAGCGATCATGACACAGCGGCGATCATGACACAGCGGTGATCATGACACAGCGGTGATCATGACACAGCGGTGATCATGACACAGCGGTGATCATGACACAGCGGTGATCATGACACAACAGCGATCATGACATAGCGGTGATCATGACACAGCGGTGATCATGACACAACAGTGATCATGACACAACAGCGATCATGACACAGCGGTGATCATGACACAACAGCGATCATGACACAGCGGTGATCATGACAGCGGTGATCATGACACAACAGCGATCATGACGCAACAGCGATCATGACACAACAGCGATCATGACACAGCGGCGATCATGACACAGCGGTGATCATGACACAACAGCGATCATGACACAACAGCGATCATGACACAGCAGTGATCATGACACAGCAGTGATCATGACACAACAGCGACCATGCCACAACAGCGATCATGACAGCGGCGATCATGACAGCGGCGATCATGACACAACAGCGATCATGACACAGCAGTGATCATGACACAACAGCGATCATGACACAACAGCGATCATGACACAGCAGTGATCATGACACAACAGTGATCATGACACAACAGCGATCATGACACAACAGCGATCATGACACAGCAGCGATCATGACACAACAGCGATCATGACACAACAGCGATCATGACACAACAGTGATCATGACACAACAGCGATCATGACACAACAGCGATCATGACACAACAGCGATCATGACACAACAGCGATCATGACACAACAGCGATCATGACACAACAGTGATCATGACACAACAGCGATCATGACACAACAGCGATCATGACACAACAGCGATCATGACACAACAGCGATCATGACACAACAGCGATCATGACACAACAGCGATCATGACACAGCAGTGATCATGACACAACAGCGATCATGACACAACAGCGATCATGACACAACAGCGATCATGACACAACAGCGATCATGACACAACAGCGATCATGACACAGCAGTGATCATGACACAACAGCGATCATGACACAACAGCGATCATGACACAGCGGTGATCATGACACAACAGCGATCATGACAGCGGTGATCATGACACAACAGCGATCATGACACAACAGCGATCATGACACAACAGCGATCATGACACAACAGCGATCATGACACAACAGCGATCATGACACAACAGCGATCATGACACAACAGCGATCATGACACAACAGCGATCATGACACAACAGCGATCATGACACAACAGCGATCATGACACAGCAGTGATCATGACACAGCGGCGATCATGACACAACAGCGATCATGACAGCGGTGATCATGACACAACAGCGATCATGACAGCGGCGATCATGACACAACAGTGATCATGACACAACAGCGATCATGACACAACAGCGATCATGACACAACAGCGATCATGACAGAGGTGATCATGACACAACAACGATCATGACACAACAGCGATCATGACACAACAGCGATCATGACACAACAGCGATCATGACACAGCGGTGATCATGACACAACAGCGATCATGACACAACAACGATCATGACACAACAGCGATCATGACACAACAGCGATCATGACAGCGGTGATCATGACACAACAGCGATCATGACACAACAACGATCATGACACAACAGCGATCATGACACAGCGGTGATCATGACACAACAGCGATCATGACAGCGGCGATCATGACACAGCGGTGATCATGACACAACAGCGATCATGACAGCGGTGATCATGACACAGCGGTGATCATGACACAACAACGATCATGACAGCGGCGATCATGACACAACAGCGATCATGACACAACGGCGATCATGACACAGCGGCGATCATGACACAGCGGCGATCATGACACAGCGGTGATCATGACACAACAGCGATCATGACAGCAGTGATCATGACACAGCGGCGATCATGACAGCAGCGATCATGACACAACAGCGATCATGACACAGCGGTGATCATGACACAACAGCGATCATGACAGCGGCGATCATGACACAACAGCGATCATGACACAACAGCGATCATGACACAACAGCGATCATGACACAACAGTGATCATGACACAACAGCGATCATGACACAACAGCGATCATGACACAGCGGCGATCATGACACAACAGCGATCATGACACAGCGGCGATCATGACACAACAGCGATCATGACACAACAGCGATCATGACACAACAGCGATCATGACACAACAGCGATCATGACACAACAGCGATCATGACACAACAGCGATCATGACACAGCGGCGATCATGACACAACAGCGATCATGACACAACAGCGATCATGACACAACAGCGATCATGACACAACAGTGATCATGACACAACAGCGATCATGACACAGCGGCGATCATGACACAACAGCGATCATGACACAACAGCGATCATGACACAACAGCGATCATGACACAACAGTGATCATGACACAACAGCGATCATGACACAACAGCGATCATGACACAGCGGCGATCATGACACAACAGCGATCATGACACAGCGGCGATCATGACACAACAGCGATCATGACACAACAGCGATCATGACACAGCGGCGATCATGACACAGCGGCGATCATGACACAACAGCGATCATGACACAACAGCGATCATGACACAGCGGCGATCATGACACAACAGCGATCATGACACAACAGCGATCATGACACAACAGCGATCATGACACAACAGCGATCATGACACAGCGGCGATCATGACACAGCGGCGATCATGACACAACAGCGATCATGACACAACAGTGATCATGACACAACAGCGATCATGACACAGCAGCGATCATGACACAACAGCGATCATGACACAACAGTGATCATGACACAACAGTGATCATGACACAACAGCGATCATGACACAACAGCGATCATGACACAACAGCGATCATGACACAACAGCGATCATGACACAGCGGCGATCATGACACAGCGGCGATCATGACACAACAGTGATCATGACACAACAGCGATCATGACACAACAGCGATCATGACACAACAGCGATCATGACACAGCGGCGATCATGACACAGCGGCGATCATGACACAACAGCGATCATGACACAACAGCGATCATGACACAACAGTGATCATGACACAGCGGCGATCATGACACAGCGGCGATCATGACACAACAGCGATCATGACACAACAGCGATCATGACACAACAGCGATCATGACACAGCGGCGATCATGACACAGCGGCGATCATGACACAACAGCGATCATGACACAACAGCGATCATGACACAACAGCGATCATGACACAACGGCGATCATGACACAGCGGCGATCATGACACAACAGCGATCATGACACAACAGCGATCATGACACAACAGCGATCATGACACAACAGCGATCATGACACAACAGCGATCATGACACAGCGGCGATCATGACACAGCGGCGATCATGACACAGCGGCGATCATGACACAACAGCGATCATGACACAGCGGTGATCATGACAGCGGCGATCATGACACAACAGCGATCATGACACAACAGCGATCATGACACAGCGGCGATCATGACAGCGGCGATCATGACACAGTGATGGGCAAGCACTGAGGACATGTACGTAATCAGAACACGACACCAACAGCCTACTTGATCATCGGCCGCCATTCGCCGATCTTGACACCATATAAACTCTTATCTTTTGTAATGACACTAAACTTGTGTATTTCTGCGTCTGCGGGTGTGCTGTATGAGGCCGTTTCCTGGTTATTTTCTTGAGGTTATCATGAGGTGATTTCGGGGCTTAGCGTCTCCGCGGCCCGGTCCTCGAGCAGGCCTAGTTTTTGTTACCCCGTCACACAGATCTGGTTCACAAAGGACATAAGCCTAATGGTTTTCTGGCAGCTATACATGGTTTATATATATTTAATACACAGATTTTAAATTTTAAGTAAACTGCAAATTACATGTTATCGTAGTTTAGGTGTTAAGGGGATGTGGGAGGCCTGGTGGTGCAGGTGTAAGTGTCCGCCTGTAAGATATCTGACTGTGCCGACATACACCACATGCTACGTGAAGATATCAGTTAACACTCACCGAAATTCATCTTGGAAGATAGCGAATAATATCCTGTTGTGTGAGGGGAGAGTGCGGTTGTGAGCGGCGGGGCGGCGAGGTTGGCCGATATCCGTAGTGTGAGGGGAGTGTTGCCTCACACACCACTGGCACCACACTGACACCCTCTACCCTAGGCCCACTACCGCCTGGCTACGTGGCTCCGGCCTCTATTACCAGAATCAGATGGTACAAACCCAATATGGTCTTCCCTTATCAAATCATTGCCTCCTTCCCATGTGCAAACACGGAAGGCGGCCACTCAAAACTTCCCGCGCACGCGCGGCCGTGCCGGGTGCCGCCAGCTGATTGGTGGGCGGGGCTGAGGCGCGCGCTGATTGGTTGCCCGCCCGCTAATGAGGGGAGTGATCGTCGTGGTTGGGGGAAACAACGGAATCTGTATCTTTGTTGACTGTGCGATAATATGGCGGTTGTAAATCTCTCTTTTCTGCCTAAGTCATGTTGTTAGAGGAGAGCTCTTGTGGTGACCGTCTCCCCCTCTACACCCTCACGTGTTATGACTCAATCAATAACTTAGAGAATACTTGAGAGTCGCGTCAGCCCAGCGGGCGACACCTGGCAACCGGCCGCTGGAGTCAGTGTGTCGGCATCCCCGAAATGATATTGTCGTGGCTGCCTAACAAGAATGGGCGGCAAAGTCATTGATTTTCGGATGAAATGGAGCAAATCTACAGCCAATACAGGGCGTCATTGTCCCATCAGCGATGTATTATCCCTACCATTTACGCAATGAATCCCCTTCAATGGCTCAATACCAGGGGAAACCTCTGTAAATAAAGGTTGGTGATGAGGCTGTCTTGATCGCCCTCCAAGTCGACCACCGCCAGACGGCTGGAGGAGGACCTCCCCGCAGCGCCTCACTACCGCCACACTAACCTAAATGTTTAGTGTCTCTCTCTCCGTCGGCGCTAATCTAACTACCCCATCATATTATCATACTATCTACTTACTCTAAATGAGTGAAAGGAATGAGAGAGAGAGAGAGACATTGAAGACACAAAGGGGTGGGTGAGAGGGGGACCGTTCGGGCGAAGATCATCTTTAGTGTTAATGAGCTGGTGGTGATGTAACACGTTTAAGGCGCCATCACACCCACATGAGAATCACGATTTAATTACGCCCTTGTGTGAGGGGACAGGGAGGGGGAGGGGGCAGATACAGGGAGGGGGAGAGGGACAGATACAGGAAAGGCGAGAGGACGGATACAGGAAAGGCGAGAGGGACGGATACAGGAAGGGAGAGAGGGACGGATACAGGAAAGGCGAGAGGGACGGATACAGGAAGGCGAGAGGGACGGATACAGGAAAGGCGAGAGGGACGGATACAGGAAAGGCGAGAGGGACGGATACAGGGAGGGAGAGAGGGACGGATACAGGAAAGGCGAGAGGGACGGATACAGGAAAGGCGAGAGGGACGGATACAGGAAGAGAGAGAGGGACGGATACAGAAAGGGGGGAGGAAGTAGTCAAGAAGAAAGAAGGGAATTTAGTAGAGAAGGGGAAGAGGAACATGTGAAGAGAGGGACACTAGAGGAAGTAGAAATGAGACAAGAAAGGAAAAGGAGAAAGAGGAGCCTCAAGAAAGGAAGGAAGCGGAGACGAGCAAGAGAAAAGTAAACAAAGGGGGAGAATAGGGAACAATCACTCAAGAAAATGGAATAACAGGTGGAATGGGAGAAGGTGAAGTGGTGATGGGACGGGATGATGGTAATGGCGATGTTGACAAGTAATAGACATCATCATCAGATAGACAAATGTTGTGTCTAATAGACATCATCATCAGATAGACAAATGTTGTGTCTAATAGACATCATCATCAGATAGACAAATGTTGTGTCTAATCATCTGGATGTTCTGAGCTCCGTCATCACTGATGAGTACCGCGTCCTGCTTCATCTCATCCAACCTATTCTTAGGCGACTTATTCTTAGGCGACTTATTCTTAGGCGACTTATTCTTAGGCGACTTATTCTTAGGCGACTTATTCTTAGGCGACCTGTTCTCATGCAACGTATTCTTAGGCGACCTATTCTTAGGCGACCTATTCTTAGGCGACCTATTCATTGGCGACCTATTCTTAGGCCACCTATTCTTAGGCAACCTATTCTTAGGCAACCTATTCTTGTGCACCCTATTCTTAGGCCACCTATTCTTAGGCGACCTATTCTTAGGCGACTTATTCTTAGGCGACCTGTTCTCATGCAACGTATTCTTAGGCGACCTATTCTTAGGCGACCTATTCTTAGGCGACCTATTCTTAGGCAACCTATTCTTAGGCCACCTATTCTTAGGCGACCTATTCTTAGGCAACCTATTCTTGTGCACCCTATTCTTAGGCCACCTATTCTTAGGCGACCTATTCTTAGGCAACCTATTCTTAGGCGACCTATTCATTGGCGACCTATTCTTAGGCGACCTATTCATAGGCAACCTGTTCTCATGCAACGTATTCTTATGCAACCTATTCTTAGGCAACGTATTCTTAGGCAACGTATTCTTAGGCGACCTATTCATAGGCGACCTATTCATAGGCAACCTATTCTTAGGCAACTCCAATTAACAATGTCTCATAACTGCACAACCCAGTCCTTCAAACCCCATCTAAATTAACCCACCTGACCTAACCTAGAATAGCGTTTTTCAGCCAGTGTACCGTGTAGGGTACACACAGGTGTACTGTGTAGGGTACACACGGGTGTACCGTGAGAGGTGAGGGTACACTGGTGGAAGAGAAGGCGTGTGTGTGTGTGTGTGACGAGTCCCAACACAAGGTGTTGACATCAGCCTACACACGGCACTTGGCTACCTGTACATAGGCCAATGGAGCTCTACGTTACCTGTATATGTGAGACTGCGCTAAGAGCACGATGCTCTGTTGTTTATCCTGCAGCCCAACAGCGGTGAGTCGTGTGGTGCCCGTCGTATCCCAGTTGAGTGGTGAGGCCGGGAGACGACTTCTGTCTCAAGTCTGCAGTGTTAAACAAGTCCATCTTCTCAGCTCATATTAAGTCTTACCACACTCTGTCCATAGTTTTCTGTGTGTGTGTAGTGTAGGTGTGGTCCAGAGGTATGGACAGGTGTGGCCCAGGTGTGGTCCAGGTGTGGCCCAGAGGCATGGACAGGTGTGGCCCAGGTGTGGCCCAGAGGCATGGACAGGCGTGGTCCAGGTGTGGCCCAGAGGCATGGACAGGTGTGGCCCAGGTGTAGTCCAGGTGTAGTCCAGGTGTGGCCCAGAGGCATCGACAGGTGTGGTCCAGGTGTGTCCCAGGGGCATGGACAGGTGTGGCCCAGGTGTATGGACAGGTATACTATTAAAACTAACTAGTGAAAATTAGGTATATTTTATGTAAAGAATATTAGCCTATCAATCCATTAAATAGTTAAAAGTAAGATAAGTTTAGTAACACCATCACAGTGTCTACACCTACACCCTGGCCTCCAGGGTGTAGGCTACACACCCTCTTACTCTTGTGGAACCCTTCAAATAATTCTCATGTCTCAATTAACGGCAGCATCAACATTGCAATAAAACATATATTAGTAGAAACCTCCTACAATTCCGTTAGTGCTTGAGATGTTGTTAAAGATTTGCTACCTGGAACAAGAAGTTCCAAGTAGCACGGGCTATGGTGCCCGTGGTGGATGTTATTAGTGCTTGAGAGAAGCTGAAGGGAAGACAGAGTGCCAAAGTGTATTATTATCAATCATTGGGCTGTATACAACGTGAACATATCCACAAGGGCTGTGGCGAGGATCCGAGTAAGGTCAATAGAACTTCCGGTTGTAATTTTTTTACCATGTCGTAGCTCAGTCGATTAAACGCTATTGTGATTTTCTGTGTGTAATTGTATACAACACCTTGAGAAAGGGTGTAGGTTTACCTCCACAAGTAATATACTTGTATTACTGAGTCTTAACTTCATCAATCTGTGT
>WNGS01161921.1:45962-61376 GCA_020271785.1 Procambarus virginalis
ACCAGAGACCGTTGACACCAGCTGAGGACAAGAAGGACTCACCACAGCCACAATATAACTCACTACAGGATAATAGGCTGTTGCTCACACCACATTACTCATCATTAACTGCTCGCTGATTGTATTATTGGTAATTATGCCTCACAATTATACCTAAAAAAACAACAGATTTGCGATCATTCATTATTCATTCTGCTCCGCGGTTGCCCCTCGCTAAAAAAACCGGAGATAATTTAGCTGCATTTCCTACTCTCAACATTAAATGAAAATCTGCTGATGGTCATTTGCTGCCCGAAAACCTCGTGAATAAAGCTATTCCTCTAATACCTGTCAATGTAAATACTCAAAATCAAAATAAAAACTATACAAAAAAAAATAATTATGGCTCATACTAAAGTATATTGCAGAAAATTAGGTCTCCAATACATTGCGTATAGTGATACTCACATACATTTTTGACGTGATATTATATTCGGTAAAATATGTCTTTTTAATTAAATGCAGATGGCGGTATATTAAATGATATCCCAAACGCTCACCTCAATTATTATATAAAAGTCTAGGCAATTACTACAGTTTTTTTTTCAGCAGGCTGACGGAGGCCGCCATATTAACCGCTGACCTGAGTTAAAAGTTTTGTAAATAAGTGTTAATTTAACTTACAGACCGGTTTACCTGGAGTGTGAGGCTGCCATGTTGAAGGGACATATTGCTAGAATTGAATTGAAATTGAAATAAGTTTATTGAGTAAAATACACACAAAGGGATGAAGTAGGTGAGCTATTCTCACCCCGTTCAGTACATCGTGTTAATACATACATATACACACATCACAAGCAATATACATATTACCGAACATTCTGAGAGATAAATATATACATTTCCTCCTTTACACAGTACTATATATTGTTCAATGTTTCTCATGGGTCAGTATACCCTCTAGGCCCCCGGGTGTGAGAGTATACCTCTCTAGGCCCCCCAGGGTGTGAGAGTATACCCTCTAGGCCCCCAGGGTGTGAGACGTATACTCTCGAGAGTATACTTAAGCAGCGTTTTCTCAAAATAGTTCCTCAACGCGACATTTATAAAGGCTATATCTTGTGTTTACAGATATGGTTGTTGGTTATTAATAAATATATACAAATCTACTATTAAATTGCCGACTATTTCTTGATATATATATATATATATATATATATATATATATATATATATATATATATATATATATTATTTATATTTAATAATATTATTTAATTGTAATTAATATGATCCAGGACGGGCCAAGAGGTCTCTATATACACGTACAAAATGTTAATATTTTAACTATAATAAATATTATTATTTTATTAAAATTAATTTGATACAAACACAATATTTAAAAATAATGATTTTGTAATGATTTGGTGGTTAATATTAGTACAGTATCGCTATTGTATATATTACATGAATATATATATATATATATATATTATATATATATATATATATATATATATATATATATATATATATATATATATATATATATATATATAACAGCAGCGATCTTAACACAACAGCGATCATGACACAGCGGCGATCATGACACAGCGGCGATCATGACAAAACAGCGATCATGACAGCGGTGATCATGACACAGCGGCGATCATGACACAGTGGCGATCATGACACAGTGGCGATCATGACACAACAGCGATCATGACACAGTGGCGATCATGACACAGTGGCGATCATGACAGCGGTGATCATGACACAGCGGCGATCATGACAGCGGCGATCATGACACAGTGGCGATCATGACAAAACAGCGATCATGACACAGTGGCGATCATGACACAACAGCGATCATGACACAGTGGCGATCATGACAGTGGTGATCATGACACAGCGGCGATCATGACAGCGGTGATCATGACACAACAGCGATCATGACACAGTGGCGATCATGACACAGTGGCGATCATGACACAACAGCGATCATGACACAGCGGCGATCATGACACAGCGGCGATCATGACAGCGGTGATCATGACACAGCGGCGATCATGACAGCGGCGATCATGACACAGTGGCGATCATGACACAACAGCGATCATGACACAGTGGCGATCATGACAGCGGTGATCATGACACAACAGCGATCATGACAGCGGTGATCATGACACAACAGCGATCATGACACAGTGGCGATCATGACACAACAGCGATCATGACACAACAGCGATCATGACACAGCGGCGATCATGACAGCGGCGATCATGACACAGCGGCGATCATGACACAGCGGCGATCATGACAGCGGCGATCATGACACAGTGGCGATCATGACACAGCGGCGATCATGACACAGCGGCGATCATGACAGCGGCGATCATGACACAGCGGCGATCATGACACAGTGGCGATCATGACACAGCGGCGATCATGACAGCGGCGATCATGACACAGTGGCGATCATGACACAGCGGCGATCATGACAGCGGCGATCATGACACAGTGGCGATCATGACACAGCGGCGATCGTGACACAGCGGCGATCATGACAGCGGCGATCATGACACAGCGGCGATCATGACACAGCGGCGATCATGACACAGTGGCGATCATGACACAGCGGCGATCATGACAGCGGCGATCATGACACAGTGGCGATCATGACACAGCGGCGATCATGACAGCGGCGATCATGACACAGTGGCGATCATGACACAGCGGCGATCATGACACAGCGGCGATCATGACAGCGGCGATCATGACACAGCGGCGATCATGACACAGTGGCGATCATGACACAGCGGCGATCATGACAGCGGCGATCATGACACAACAGCGATCATGACACAACAGCGATCATGACAGCGGTGATCATGACATAACAGTGATCATGACACAGTGGCGATCATGACACAGTGGCGATCATGACACAGTGGCGATCATGACAAAACAGCGATCATGACACAGTGGCGATCATGACAGCGGTGATCATGACACAATAGCGATCATGACAGCGGTGATCATGACATAACAGTGATCATGACACAGTGGCGATCATGACACAGTGGCGATCATGACACAACAGCGATCATGACACAGCGGTGATCATGACACAGTGGCGATCATGACAAAACAGCGATCATGACACAGCGGTGATCATGACACAGTGGCGATCATGACACAACAGCGATCATGACACAACAGCGATCATGACACAACAGCGATCATGACACAACAGCGATCATGACACTGTGGCGATCATGACACAGTGGCGATCATGACACAGTGGCGATCATGACACAGTGGCGATCATGACACAACAGCGATCATGACACAACAGCGATCATGACAAACAGCGATCATGACACAGTGGCGATCATGACACAACAGCGATCATGACACAGCAGCGATCATGACACAGCGGCGATCATGACACAACAGCGATCATGACACAGCAGCGATCATGACACAGCGGCGATCATGACACAACAGCGATCATGACACAGTGGCGATCATGACAAAACAGCGATCATGACACAACAGCGATCATGACACAACAGCGATCATGACACAACAGCGATCATGACACAACAGCGATCATGACACAACAGCGATCATGACACAGCGGTGATCATGACACAGCGGTGATCATGACACAGCGGTGATCATGACACAACAGCGATCATGACACAGCGGTGATCATGACACAGCGGTGATCATGACACAGCGGTGATCATGACACAGCGGTGATCATGACACAGCGGTGATCATGACACAGCGGTGATCATGACACAGCGGTGATCATGACACAACAGCGATCATGACACAGCGGTGATCATGACACAGCGGTGATCATGACACAACAGCGATCATGACACAGCGGTGATCATGACACAGCGGTGATCATGACACAGCGGTGATCATGACACAACAGCGATCATGACACAACAGCGATCATGACACAGCGGTGATCATGACACAACAGTGATCATGACACAACAGTGATCATGACACAACAGTGATCATGACACAACAGTGATCATGACACAACAGTGATCATGACACAACAGTGATCATGACACAACAGCGATCATGACATAACAGTGATCATGACACAACAGTGATCATGACACAACAGTGATCATGACACAACAGCGATCATGACACAGCGGTGATCATGACACAACAGCGATCATGACACAACAGTGATCATGACACAACAGCGATCATGACATAACAGCGATCATGACACAGCGGTGATCATGACACAGCGGCGATCATGACACAGCGGCGATCATGACACAACAGTGATCATGACACAACAGCGATCATGACACAACAGCGCATGCCACAACAGCGATCATGACACAACAGCGATCATGACACAACAGCGATCATGACACAACAGTGATCATGACACAGCGGTGATCATGACACAGCGGCGATCATGACACAGCGGCGATCATGACACAACAGCGATCATGACACAACAGCGATCATGACACAGCGGTGATCATGACACAGCGGCGATCATGACACAGCGGCGATCATGACACAACAGCGATCATGACACAACAGCGATCATGACACAACAGCGATCATGACACAACAGTGATCATGACACAACAGTGATCATGACACAACAGCGATCATGACACAACAGCGCATGCCACAACAGCGATCATGACACAACAGCGATCATGACACAACAGCGATCATGACACAACAGTGATCATGACACAGCGGTGATCATGACACAGCGGCGATCATGACACAGCGGCGATCATGACACAACAGTGATCATGACACAACAGTGATCATGACACAGCGGTGATCATGACACAGCGGCGATCATGACACAGCGGCGATCATGACACAACAGCGATCATGACACAACAGCGATCATGACACAACAGCGATCATGACACAACAGTGATCATGACACAACAGTGATCATGACACAACAGCGATCATGACACAACAGTGATCATGACACAACAGTGATCATGACACAACAGTGATCATGACACAGCGGTGATCATGACACAACAGTGATCATGACACAACAGCGATCATGACACAACAGCGATCATGACACAGCGGCGATCATGACACAACAGTGATCATGACACAACAGCGATCATGACACAACAGCGATCATGACACAACAGTGATCATGACACAACAGTGATCATGACACAACAGTGATCATGACACAACAGCGATCATGACACAACAGTGATCATGCCACAACAGTGATCATGACACAGCGGTGATCATGACACAACAGTGATCATGACACAACAGCGATCATGACACAACAGCGATCATGACACAACAGTGATCATGACACAACAGTGATCATGACACAACAGCGATCATGACACAACAGCGATCATGACACAACAGTGATCATGACACAACAGTGATCATGACACAACAGTGATCATGACACAACAGCGATCATGACACAGCGGTGATCATGACACAGCGGCGATCATGACACAGCGGTGATCATGACACAGCGGTGATCATGACACAGCGGTGATCATGACACAGTGGTGATCATGACACAACAACGATCATGACACAGCGGTGATCATGACACAGTGGTGATCATGACACAACAGCGATCATGACACAGCGGTGATCATGATACAGCGGTGATCATGACACAGCGGTGATCATGACACAGCGGTGATCATGACACAGCGGTGGTCATGACACAACAGCGATCATGACACAGCGGTGATCATGACACAGCGGTGATCATGACACAGCGGTGATCATGACACAGTGGTGATCATGACACAACAGCGATCATGACACAGCGGTGATCATGACACAACAGCGATCATGACACAGCGGTGATCATGACACAGCGGTGATCATGACACAGCGGCGATCATGACACAGTGGTGGTCATGACACAGCGGTGATCATGACACAACAGCGATCATGACACAACAGCGATCATGACACAGCAGCGATCATGACACAACAGCGATCATGACAGCGGCGATCATGACACAGCGGCGATCATGACACAACAGCGATCATGACACAGCAGCGATCATGACACAACAGCGATCATGACACAACAGCGATCATGACACAACAGCGATCATGACACAACAGCGATCATGACACAGCGGCGATCATGACACAACAGCGATCATGACACAACAGCGATCATGACACAACAGCGATCATGACACAACAGCGATCATGACACAACAGCGATCATGACACAACAGCGATCATGACACAACAGTAATCATGACACAACAGCGATCATGACACAACAGCGATCATGACACAACAGTGATCATGACACAACAGCGATCATGACACAACAGTGATCATGACACAACAGCGATCATGACACAACAGCGATCATGACACAACAGCGATCATGACACAACAGTAATCATGACACAACAGCGATCATGACACAACAGCGATCATGACACAACAGTGATCATGACACAACAGCGATCATGACACAACAGTGATCATGACACAACAGCGATCATGACACAACAGTGATCATGACACAACAGTGATCATGACACAACAGCGATCATGACACAACAGCGATCATGACACAACAGCGATCATGACACAACAGCGATCATGACACAACAGCGATCATGACACAGCAGCGATCATGACACAACAGCGATCATGACACAGCGGTGATCATGACACAGCGGCGATCATGACACAACAGCGATCATGACACAGCGGCGATCATGACACAGCGGCGATCATGACACAACAGCGATCATGACACAACAGCGATCATGACACAACAGCGATCATGACACAGCAGCGATCATGACACAACAGCCATCATGACACAACAGTGATCATGACACAACAGCGATCATGACACAACGGCGATCATGACACAACGGCGATCATGACACAACAGCGATCATGACACAACAGTGATCATGACACAACAGCGATCATGACACAACAGCGATCATGACACAACAGTGATCATGACACAACAGCGATCATGACACAGCGGTGATCATGACACAATAGCGATCATGACACAGCGGCGATCATGACACAGCGGTGATCATGACACAGCGGTGATCATGACACAGCGGTGATCATGACACAACAGCGATCATGACACAGCGGTGATCATGACACAGCGGTGATCATGACACAGCGGTGATCATGACACAGCGGTGATCATGACACAGCGGTGATCATGACACAACAGCGATCATGACACAACAGTGATCATGACACAACAGCGATCATGACACAGCGGCGATCATGACACAGCGGTGATCATGACACAGCGGTGATCATGACACAGCGGTGATCATGACACAGCGGTGATCATGACACAGCGGTGATCATGACACAACAGCGATCATGACATAGCGGTGATCATGACAGCGGTGATCATGACACAACAGTGATCATGACACAACAGCGATCATGACACAGCGGTGATCATGACACAACAGCGATCATGACACAACAGCGATCATGACACAGCGGTGATCATGACAGCGGTGATCATGACACAACAGCGATCATGACGCAACAGCGATCATGACACAACAGCGATCATGACACAGCGGCGATCATGACACAGCGGTGATCATGACACAACAGCGATCATGACACAACAGCGATCATGACACAGCAGTGATCATGACACAGCAGTGATCATGACACAACAGCGACCATGCCACAACAGCGATCATGACAGCGGCGATCATGACAGCGGCGATCATGACACAACAGCGATCATGACACAGCAGTGATCATGACACAACAGCGATCATGACACAACAGCGATCATGACACAGCAGTGATTATGACACAACAGCGATCATGACACAACAGCGATCATGACACAACAGCGATCAAGACACAGCAGCGATCATGACACAACAGCGATCATGACACAACAGCGATCATGACACAGCGGCGATCATGACACAACAACGATCATGACACAACAGCGATCATGACACAACAGCGATCATGACACAACAGCGATCATGACACAGCAGTGATCATGACACAACAGCGATCATGATACAACAGCGATCATGACACAACAGCGATCATGACACAACAGCGATCATGACACAACAGCGATCATGACACAGCAGTGATCATGACACAGCAGCGATCATGACACAGCGGTGATCATGACACAACAGCGATCATGACAGCGGTGATCATGACACAACAACGATCATGACACAACAGCGATCATGACACAACAGCGATCATGACACAACAGCGATCATGACACAACAGCGATCATGACACAACAGCGATCATGACACAACAACGATCATGACACAGCAGTGATCATGACACAGCGGCGATCATGACACAACAGCGATCATGACAGCGGTGATCATGACACAACAGCGATCATGACAACGGCGATCATGACACAACAGTGATCATGACACAACAACGATCATGACACAACAGCGATCATGACACAACAGCGATCATGACAGAGGTGATCATGACACAACAACGATCATGACACAACAGCGATCATGACACAACAGCGATCATGACACAACAGCGATCATGACACAGCGGTGATCATGACACAACAGCGATCATGACACAACAACGATCATGACACAACAGCGATCATGACACAACAGCGATCATGACAGCGGTGATCATGACACAACAGCGATCATGACACAACAACGTTCATGACACAACAGCGATCATGACACAGCGGTGATCATGACACAACAGCGATCATGACAGCGGTGATCATGACACAGCGGTGATCATGACACAACAACGATCATGACAGCGGCGATCATGACACAACAGCGATCATGACACAACGGCGATCATGACACAGCGGCGATCATGACACAGCGGCGATCATGACACAGCGGTGATCATGACACAACAGCGATCATGACAGCAGTGATCATGACACAGCGGCGATCATGACAGCAGCGATCATGACACAACAGCGATCATGACACAGCGGTGATCATGACACAACAGCGATCATGACAGCGGCGATCATGACACAACAGCAATCATGACACAACAGCGATCATGACACAACAGCGATCATGACACAACAGTGATCATGACACAACAGCGATCATGACACAACAGCGATCATGACACAGCGGCGATCATGACACAACAGCGATCATGACACAACAGCGATCATGACACAACAGCGATCATGACACAACAGCGATCATGACACAGCGGCGATCATGACACAACAGCGATCATGACACAACAGCGATCATGACACAACAGCGATCATGACACAACAGCGATCATGACACAGCGGCGATCATGACACAGCGGCGATCGTGACACAACAGCGATCATGACACAACAGCGATCATGACACAACAGCGATCATGACACAACAGCGATCATGACACAGCGGCGATCATGACACAACAGCGATCATGACACAACAGCGATCATGACACAACAGTGATCATGACACAACAGTGATCATGACACAACAGCGATCATGACACAGCGGTGATCATGACACAACAGCGATCATGACACAACAGTGATCATGACACAACAGCGATCATGACACAACAGCGATCATGACACAACAGCGATCATGACACAACAGTGATCATGACACAACAGCGATCATGACACAACAGCGATCATGACACAACAGCGATCATGACACAGCGGCGATCATGACACAGCGGCGATCATGACACAACAGCGATCATGACACAACAGCGATCATGACACAACAGCGAACATGACACAACAGCGATCATGACACAACAGCGATCATGACACAGCGGCGATCATGACACAGCGGCGATCATGACACAACAGCGATCATGACACAACAGCGATCATGACACAACAGCGAACATGACACAACAGCGATCATGACACAACAGCGATCATGACACAGCGGCGATCATGACACAGCGGCGATCATGACACAGCGGCGATCATGACACAACAGCGATCATGACACAGCGGTGATCATGACAGCGGCGATCATGACACAACAGCGATCATGACACAACAGCGATCATGACACAGCGGCGATCATGACAGCGGCGATCATGACACAGTGATGGGCAAGCACTGAGGACATGTACGTAATCAGAACACGACACCAACAGCCTACTTGATCATCGGCCGCCATTCGCCGATCTTGACACCATATAAACTCTTATCTTTTGTAATGACACTAAACTTGTGTATTTCTGCGTCTGCGGGTGTGCTGTATGAGGCCGTTTCCTGGTTATTTTCTTGAGGTTATCATGAGGTGATTTCGGGGCTTAGCGTCTCCGCGGCCCGGTCCTCGAGCAGGCCTAGTTTTTGTTACCCCGTCACACAGATCTGGTTCACAAAGGACATAAGCCTAATAGTTTTCTGGCAGCTATACATGGTTTATATATATTTAATACACAGATTTTAAATTTTAAGTAAACTGCAAATTACATGTTATCGTAGTTTAGGTGTTAAGGGGATGTGGGAGGCCTGGTGGTGCAGGTGTAAGTGTCCGCCTGTAAGATATCTGACTGTGCCGACATACACCACATGCTACGTGAAGATATCAGTTAACACTCACCGAAATTCATCTTGGAAGATAGCGAATAATATCCTGTTGTGTGAGGGGAGAGTGCGGTTGTGAGCGGCGGGGCGGCGAGGTTGGCCGATATCCGTAGTGTGAGGGGAGTGTTGCCTCACACACCACTGGCACCACACTGACACCCTCTACCCTAGGCCCACTACCGCCTGGCTACGTGGCTCCGGCCTCTATTACCAGAATCAGATGGTACAAACCCAATATGGTCTTCCCTTATCAAATCATTGCCTCCTTCCCATGTGCAAACACGGAAGGCGGCCACTCAAAACTTCCCGCGCACGCGCGGCCGTGCCGGGTGCCGCCAGCTGATTGGTGGGCGGGGCTGAGGCGCGCGCTGATTGGTTGCCCGCCCGCTAATGAGGGGAGTGATCGTCGTGGTTGGGGGAAACAACGGAATCTGTATCTTTGTTGACTGTGCGATAATATGGCGGTTGTAAATCTCTCTTTTCTGCCTAAGTCATGTTGTTAGAGGAGAGCTCTTGTGGTGACCGTCTCCCCTCTACACCCTCACGTGTTATGACTCAATCAATAACTTAGAGAATACTTGAGAGTCGCGTCAGCCCAGCGGGCGACACCTGGCAACCGGCCGCTGGAGTCAGTGTGTCGGCATCCCCGAAATGATATTGTCGTGGCTGCCTAACAAGAATGGGCGGCAAAGTCATTGATTTTCGGATGAAATGGAGCAAATCTACAGCCAATACAGGGCGTCATTGTCCCATCAGCGATGTATTATCCCTACCATTTACGCAATGAATCCCCTTCAATGGCTCAATACCAGGGGAAACCTCTGTAAATAAAGGTTGGTGATGAGGCTGTCTTGATCGCCCTCCAAGTCGACCACCGCCAGACGGCTGGAGGAGGACCTCCCCGCAGCGCCTCACTACCGCCACACTAACCTAAATGTTTAGTGTCTCTCTCTCCGTCGGCGCTAATCTAACTACCCCATCATATTATCATACTATCTACTTACTCTAAATGAGTGAAAGGAATGAGAGAGAGAGAGAGACATTGAAGACACAAAGGGGTGGGTGAGAGGGGGACCGTTCGGGCGAAGATCATCTTTAGTGTTAATGAGCTGGTGGTGATGTAACACGTTTAAGGCGCCATCACACCCACATGAGAATCACGATTTAATTACGCCCTTGTGTGAGGGGACAGGGAGGGGGAGGGGGGCAGATACAGGGAGGGGGAGAGGGACAGATACAGGAAAGGCGAGAGGGACGGATACAGGAAAGGCGAGAGGGACGGATACAGGAAGGGAGAGAGGGACGGATACAGGAAAGGCGAGAGGGACGGATACAGGAAAGGCGAGAGGGACGGATACAGGAAAGGCGAGAGGGACGGATACAGGAAAGGCGAGAGGGACGGATACAGGGAGGGAGAGAGGGACGGATACAGGAAAGGCGAGAGGGACGGATACAGGAAAGGCGAGAGGGACGGATACAGGAAGAGAGAGAGGGACGGATACAGAAAGGGGGGAGGAAGTAGTCAAGAAGAAAGAAGGGAATTTAGTAGAGAAGGGGAAGAGGAACATGTGAAGAGAGGGACACTAGAGGAAGTAGAAATGAGACAAGAAAGGAAAAGGAGAAAGAGGAGCCTCAAGAAAGGAAGGAAGCGGAGACGAGCAAGAGAAAAGTAAACAAAGGGGGAGAATAGGGAACAATCACTCAAGAAAATGGAATAACAGGTGGAATGGGAGAAGGTGAAGTGGTGNCTGTGAGCGGTAGCGGAAAAAGGATTATAGAGCGCGCAAAAGGTCTTCATCAGACCTAAATGGAGATTATTATATTAAGAATATCATCTATCCTTCACACCTTATAGTTACAATGTCAGGTAATTATAGAGAATGTTCTATATCAAGGGCTGTATATTTACAGTAAGTCATTATACATTAATGGTAGTTCTTATCGCTAATACATAATAGTTTAAGTAATGGAGATATTACATAATCGTTGGGGAGTTCCTGTTATCATTGGTCTTTACAATACACAACTTGTTTCTTAATCTCATATGTCGTGTATCTACTGGGAGCGTGCAACCCGTCCTCGCAAATTCGTATAGTCAATATTGACTTATTAAATACGTGCATAGGTGACATACTAAACATAATAGATACCCTTAAAAAGCTTCATAGAAAACACCGACCTTACCTAACCTTGTTAGTATGTTAAGATAAGCATCTTATAGCTTCGTAATTACAATTGTTACTTAACCTGTTATAGGTATAGGTTAAATAATAATTGTAATTACGAAGCAATAAGATGCTTATCTTAACATACTAACAAGGTTAGGTAAGGTCGGTGTTTTCTATGAAGCTTTTTAAGGGTATCTATTATGTTTAGTATGTCACCTATGCACGTATTTAATAAGTCAATATTGACTATACGAATTTGCGAGGACGGGTTGGGGAGCGAAATATGGATACTGTGTAGGGATTTGAGGGATTTTATCGTTAGTGACGAGGTAGAACCTGTGGTGAGTGTCGAGAGTGTAATCCTGGGAACTCATTCAATGATGACGTCAGACCGACAATGGGAGATAACCACTCAGATTAAACAAATATGGCGGCGCTGCCTCTGATTGGTGGATTCATATTGATGCCCGTTGATGATGGATTGTCCAGCTTGTGTCCTGAGCGGCAAAATGCCTGTTAATTTAGTTGCCTAATTTTGTTTAAATTTTGTTTTCAAAAGCGCCAAGTCATTACGACTATATAGCACTGGGAAGGGTCAGGATAAGGATTTGGGATGGGACGGGGGAAAGGAATGGTGCCCAACCACTTTGACGGTGATAATCAACTCACTCCCCCTTCCCTTACCCTCATCCACTTGACCTGATCGGCCTCGCTTCTTGCAGGGTCGGCGTTCGTTGCCTGATGGTGCGAGGTGTTAGGTCTTGTACCTTCCGTCCGCCCCAACTGCTGCTCCTCACAGCCCCTCAAGTTATACTTAAGTCAAGTTATACCTCAAGTTATACGCCTTTGATACAAAAACATTACAGTTAATATCTGTACTATATCTATTATAAAAGTAATTAAATATGTATGATAGGGATTTGTTTATAAAACTGTTTAAAAACTCGCGAAATCTTTCTTTTTTTAATGGTATGTTAAGGAAACTGAGTTACCACAAGAACGGCAGTCTCGGGTTACTTGTATATGTTCAGAGTCATTGAAGGTCGGTGGATGGTTCCGATGTGAGGGTCTTCCAGCGAGCAGGGGGCAGTGTGTGTGTTGGGGGGGGGGCGCCCTGCCATGCCCTGCCATGCCCTGCCATACCCTGCCATGCTCTTCCATGCTCTGCCATGCCCTCCCATGTTCTCCCACGCTGGTGTCGGGGCGCTGAGCTAATTATCAGAACGCCCTTAGCCATGAAGACCATCCGGTACTTGGCGTGGGTATGAGGACGGAGTACCCAACCATTTAGACCATCAGGGATCGAACGCCGGCCCTGTAAGAAGCGAAAGCGTCGCTGAAATGACCATTTACTGAGCGTTTATTGACAAATTGAAGACTGCAGACGGATCGCCGTCGTGCGTGTCCGCCTCCCACGACTCCTGAAACCAACTGAGCCCCGGGAGCTCACCTCCGCCAATGGTAGCCACCGGGGAACCAGTTTACTTAGCGATGATTGGCTGATGCTTCAAACCTCAACCAATCACAGAGTACCACGATTCGCCTGCCTCTCATTGGCTGCAATAGGTCGCATTTCAGGAAGATGGTGAACCTAGGACATGTCACGCTGACTTGCCGCGCCCTCACTGTAACTGGTGGTGAGTGTGTTACAGTGAATGTGGCACTGTAACTGGTGGTGAGTGTGGCACTGTAACTGGTAGTGTGGCACTGTAACTGGTGGTGAGTGTGGCACTGTAACTGGTAATGAGTGTGGCACTGTAACTGACGGTGAGTGTGGCACTGTAACTGGTAATGAGTGTGGCACTGTAACTGACGGTGAGTGTGGCACTGTAACTGACGGGTGAGTGTGGCACTGTAACTGACGGTGAGTGTGGCACTGTAACTGACGGGTGAGTGTGGCACTGTAACTGACGGTGAGTGTGGCACTGTAACTGACGGGTGAGTGTGGCACTGTAACTGACGGTGAGTGTGGCACTGTAACTGACGGGTGAGTGTGGCACTGTAACTGACGGTGAGTGTGGCACTGTAACTGACGGGTGAGTGTGGCACTGTAACTGACGGTGAGTGTGGCACTGTAACTGGTAATGAGTGTGGCACTGTAACTGACGGTGAGTGTGGCACTGTAACTGACGGGTGAGTGTGGCACTGTAACTGACGGGTGAGTGTGGCACTGTAACTGACGGGTGAGTGTGGCACTGTAACTGGTAGTGTGGCACTGTAACTGGTGGTGAGTGTGGCACTGTAACTGACGGTGAGTGTGGCACTGTAACTGACGGGTGAGTGTGGCACTGTAACTGACGGGTGAGTGTGGCACTGTAACTGACGGTGAGTGTGGCACTGTAACCAGCGGTTATGGCACTAAAACACGCGGGTTGCCCTTCACGTGATTATAGCCGCTGTCTTTGATCTCGCGCCACGCGAGGTCCGCAACAATTCACTCTGCTTCGTTCATTTTCACTCACTTTCCCTCCGTGTTTTCCTCCCTTGCTGCCGTCTATTTCGCTGATCTTTTTGGCTGTTGTTGTGAGCGTGGGAGTACCTGGGAGGCCGGGTGTGGGAGGAGGGTGCTGTGGGAGCTCCTTGAACCTCCTACACCCACAGAGAACTGAACGAACCCCGGCTACACTCGAGGCTTCCACTGTCTATC
>WNGS01161922.1:7202-26431 GCA_020271785.1 Procambarus virginalis
GTAGGAGAACAGTGATGCCGTTACTGCTGTTGTACGAGAACAGTGATGCCGTTACTGCTGCTGTAGGAGAACAGTGTTGCCGTTACTGCTGCTGTACGAGAACAGTGATGCCGTTACTGCTCCCTAGGTAGAGTAGACCCGGGGAGGTGTAGAGTAGACACACAGGGTGTCAAGGCGTGATAGGCATGGAGAACACAGTGAACATCAGAGACTCGAGGCTTGTTAACCACCCAGCAAACATAAGAAATATTGCCGGAACAAAAGGGTGAAGTTCTCCAGGAGTTAAGAGTCCAGCAGCAAGCTAACCACATTGTGATGGTTATGTGGGACCTGCAGGACGCTGGCTCCAACAGCTTTGTTGATAAGCTATCATAAAAATCCTTGCCACGTGTTGATGCCAGTAAAAAAAAAGTTGGNCTATTGCCACGCCGCTGTCTGCGCAGCTTTCCCCTCCTCGGGAGGGGGAAGGGGGGCCCCAGACCCACCACGCCGGCGATCCACTTGTTCTGAGGCTGATGTCAAAACACGTGAAAGACCGCTGGCCAGAGGGAGGGAAGGATGCTGGGGGCCTCCGGGTCTCACCCAGAAAATGGCGTTTCATAACATTCAATGCTGGTTTTCTGGGGAGAGCCCTTAAAGCTCCCCGGAGTTAACTAACCAAAGAGAAAAAAAAGGGACTTAACCAGGAGGCGGTTGCTGTTCACTCCTCAACCCAAAGTCGAGACACCTGGCTGCATCTGCCGACCCAAAGCGACACAGGCCCGACTGGGCCCAGGGACGTTAACAAGGTAACGAGCGCCAGGACCCTGTTCAACCGCTAAAATCACCATGCCTGAATGTCAGCCCAAGACATATTGCCAAAGATGGCGGCAAGATTCATGAACTTGCAAACGTCATGGGCATGGGGATAGACGCAGGCTGGCTAGCCTTAATAACCCTGTGGACGACCTGGGAGACGCACACCCGCAAACAGGGAAGAAGAGAAACTGGATTAACCCAAAGCGCGTCCACGGACGCAAAAGCCATGGCGCGCAAATAACGGCGAAGAGCCACAACCGGACACAAAACATGATGCACCCCCGGCCTAACCAACCAAGCATCAACAACCCAGGGACCCCTCCAAAAAGCAGCAGCCTCATTCTTTGCCAGAAAAGAAGGAGAAGGCTGCAGACGAAGAAGCCTATCACCCCAACCGAAAGAGTAGAAACCCCTGCGCCGGTGGAGGGCATGATTCTCACCAACCCGACCCCCAGAGGCCAATGCCAACAGAAAAAGAGCCTTGGAGAAACAATCGTGAACCAAAGGGCCACAACAAACCGAGAAGATAGATAAGAGAGCACTCTGTCCAATGACCAGGACGGCTCAGACAACGCATGAGCAGGCCGGAGGTGAAACAACGCCCGAGAAAGCTTACAAAACAACGCAGACGTAACATCAATACCGAAAGCAAGCTGAAGCGGCTCCGCCAGCGCCGCACGATACGAGACGAGTGTTAGGCATAAGAAGATGGTCCTGGAACAACCAAGAGAGAAATGACAACACCACCCAAACCGAAAGCAAAGTACAACGACGAAGACGTAAGAAGAACCGGAAGGATTGCCAGGAAACTTCATACTGCTGCTGAGATGAAGCCCTCAGGTGGGATACTAACAAGGAAGCCACCTGATCACATAGAGATGATGATAAACTCGAGTAAAAAAAACATACGCAAAGACTCGAGGAGAAGATCGAACCAGTCACGTGACGCACTGGTCCAATCTGCTGGAAGAGGCGGAAGCCACGGGAAAACCTCCGGGTTCGGACACTGAGCAAGCAGCGCCTGAAACCACGGCTGGGCCGGCCACCACGGGGCCAAGAGGACAACTCTCCCCTGGTAAGTCTCCAAGCTAGTCAGGACGCGGGGCAACAGCAGAACGGGGAAAAGAGGCAAAGGAACCCCCACCTCTACCAGTTCTGCCAGAAGGCATCGACCTCGACGGTCTCGCAGTTGGGGAAGGGCGCCACATACTGGGGAAGGCGCTGCGACCAAGCCGACGAGAAGAGATCCCCCTTGGGTCATCCGAGCATCTGGCAAAGCCAACTGAATGAGTTGGCATCGACCGTCAATTCCGTGGAGAGGGGGAACGAAGTGAAGCAGGCTGTCGGCCAAGACGTTGGACACTCCCCGCACGTGAACTGCCAGGAGAGCCAAACCCTGAGAACTCAGCAGACAAGTCACCCAAAGCGACCAGCTCCAAAGAGCCAAGGACCGCATCAAATTCCCCCCGATTCAGACAATGAACCACAGGGGAGCAGTCCGAATGGAGCCGGATCGTCGACCCGCAGGCGACCCGAAGCCCCCGAAGAGTAATCCACACTGCCGCGAATTTCTGCACTGTGTTGTGGGCTCGACAGAAAGATGGACCCCACCGTCCCTGGCTGGCCTGGTGAGCACTGGTCACAAAGACCCAGCCGAGAGATGACGCATCCGTGAACACATCAAGCGAGGGCTCGGGTATGCGCCAAGGCACTGAACCCTGAAAAACCCGAAGAGGAAGCCGGCAACGCAGCAACCGATGCAAGGCCCTCAGGGTCCGAACCCAGCGATCGCGAGAGAGGCGGAAGGGACGTCACTAAAGGAACCAGAACAGCCGACAAAGCCAAACTCGATCCAGCGGGTAAACCAGCATCGCAAAGTTCAGGTTCCCACACAGACCCTCAAGCAACCACCAGGTGGCCTGGGAGCCCCCCAGAAACAGGCACATGTGGGACCTCAGCCGCATGAGAGACTTCAGAAGAAGAGATAAGGAAGTGGTCCGAGAGTCCCACACAAGGCCCAGCCATGTCCGAACCTGGGAGAAAACCAGATGAGACTTCCTCCAGTTCACCATGAACCTGAACCCAGAGAGCTGAGAAAGAACCAAATCCCTGGCTAGCAGACAAGAGGATCCGGCTGGGAGGCCAAAGCAGCCAGTCGTCGAGGTAGGCCAACACCCGAACATCTAACAGATACAGACGGGCCACCACGACCCAGTAAGGCGTGTGAACATGCGAGGTGCCAGGTTCAACGCGAACGGGAGACAATGAAAGTGGTAACCCCTTACACTCCACAACAAAACCGAGCCAGTCCCTGAACCCCAGAGGAATCGGGACGTGCCAATAAGCGTCCCAGAGGTCCAGGGACATCATCCAAGCACCCGGCTCCAACAGGAGCCGAACCTGGGACAGCGTAGTCATCCGAAAGGAGGGGCAATGAACCCAGGGGTTCAGATGGGACAAGTCCAGAATGAACCGCAGGTCCGCGCAGTCTCGTTTCAGGACCGGAAACAGACGGGAAACCCATCTGAGGGACGTCGTCATTTCGACCATGCCCAAGCGAACCCACTCCAAGATGACATGACAGAGTGCATGGGAAGAAGCCTGCCCCACCAGCCCTGAATCCCCCGAAGGGGGGCTACCCAACGCCACCGGAGGCCGCGCGAAACGATCCGAAATGCCCACGAATCATGGGATCAGGCGTGAGCGAACAGCGCAAGCCTCCCCCCCCCCATTGCCCCATCAATGGGACAAACTGCAAATGGGCCGGCGCCTCTTACGAGACCCAGAATCTAGCACAGAGCGAACACCGCGCCGACCAGACGAAGGCGGGTCCGAAGGAGGAGGAGTCGAACCCGAACCTGACACCAGTGGCCTACCATGATGAGAGAAACCCCAAGCCTTGGCACGACCCTTCTGGGAAGGCCCACCTCAGGACCCCCCAGAGAACCAACAAGTCCGACATAGAACGGCAAGAAGCTGAAGCAGCCTGAATATACTGCGCAATGGCTGAAGCCTCAAACAAGAGAGGACAAAAAGGCAAAGACATCCTAAGAGCCAAGGCCCAAGTGGATTCCACAGGAGAGGCAAGCACTGCCTGCCGACACGTGAACTGGGAAGCATAAAACAGCGTCACCCTTCCCACAAGATCGGCGCGAAAAGCTTCAGCAAAGCAGCCGACAAGGGAGCCGCCGAGGCCATGGCACCAGAACCAGGAACAGCCCCAAGTGCCCCTACATCTTCAGAGAGCCAGTCCAAAGACAGCTCGAGGTGGGAAAAGAAACGTAAGGCCAAAGCCAAAATTCCTCGGGCGCCCAAGTCCTCAGCCACCAGCGCCGCCAAAAGGGAGTGAACCTGCACATTTAGCTGAAGGACACCAACATCTCGGGGAAGAGCAGGAGCAAACAAGCACTCATTGAGGTGCTCTAGGTCGCCCCCCAGGAAAACCTGCACCACCGTCAAAGTCTCCTGCCACTCAAGAGTGTAGGAACAGCCTCCAAGCTAAAGACAGGATGCAGTCTGCTAGCCAGGACGACTCCAGAACCTCGTAACGGAGCCAGAAAGAGAATGGAGTCCCAAACCTGAAAGCAGAGGGATCCATTGCCGAGGCATAATTCGCTCAGGAGGCTTGCTGCAAGGGCCGCCCGCACCGCAGCAGGTTGGATGCAATAATCAAAAAACCTCCGGAAAGATGGAACCAAAGCACCCGGGGAACACTGAACAGAACCAGGGGAGGAGCAGACACAACGTCCAACTCGTACGCAGAGGGGGGAAAAGAAAACCCCACTCCTTGTAACAGTAAGCCCCGCTCAGAGGGCAGAAAAACCCAGGCGGGGTCCAGCGGGGCCCCAGGCCCCCCCCAAGTCAGCCCTTCCCCAGCCCCAAGGTCCTCCTCCACAGAACCCGGGGCCGAGTCCTCCTCCCAAGCACCGACCCCACCAGACAAGGCCGGCGCAGCCGTAGAAGCCAGACAGAAGGAGGCCCACTGGTCAGACCCAGAGGCTTCGGCCAGGGGAGTAGACTCGAATGCCTCCGTCGCCACACCGGAAGGGGCATCCCACGAGGCTGCCCGAGTCTCAAGACTAACTAACCCCTGCTCCGACTCCGAAACCCTCAGACGTTTTGAGGCCAGAAGGAAACGACGAGGAGGTGCAGACTGAACCAGGGTCAAGGCAACCCCCATCCCCAAGTCCGGGTCCCTATAAGCAAAACGAGGCAGCCGCAGGGCATCCGGATGAGCAACCGAGTGCGTTGCAACAAATGAAACCTAGAATGCAACGCCTGCACAGCCTGTACCTGAAGAAGATCATCCGCAGATTGGGTAAATTGAGTCACCAGCAAGCAGCAAAACTCACAGGACTCAGGGTCGAAAGTGTCACCGACCCAACAGGCAGCGTGATGGAGGCAAAAACCGTGAGGGTCGCCCTGAGACAAGGGGACCGAACAACTTTCAAACTCGCATGAAGCGAGTTTATCTCTGTTTCATGATTACTTTGCCTCTGATTACTGACTGTCCTCATTTTTCTATCAGCTAGAAAATTTTTCATCCATGTTAGAAGCTTATCTGTCACCCCCTCCAATATTTTTCAGTTTCCAGAACAACCTCTTACGTGTAACTCTGTCAAAAGCCTTTTTAGGTCCAGATATATGCAGTCAACCCAACCATCTCTTTCCTGTAAAATCTCTGTGGCTCAATCATAGAAACTGAATAAATTCGATACACAGGATCTTCCAGATCAAAAACCATACTGTCTGTCTGATATTATATAATTTCTCTCCAGGTCCTCAAGGTCTCAAGGTATCAAGGTGTGGCAGGTGTTCTACCCATTTAGTTTTTATTATTTTTCCAATATTTTCACTATTACACTTGTCAATGATACAAGTCAGATTGAGGGGGTCTTCCCTGCTGCTACTTTTGTAGATTGGAGCTATGTTAGCCTTTTTCCATACGTCTGCTACGACTCATGTACACAGGGATGCCTGAAAGATTAGGTGAAGTGGAATGCTGAGCTCAGATGCACATTCTCTCAGAACCCATGATGAAACTCCATCTGGGTCAACTACTTTGTTCTTACTTTGCTCCTATAGCATATTTTCCACTTCATCTCTAGACACCTCTATACGCTTTATGTTGTTCTCTGGAATTCTTATTGTGTCTGGTTCTCTGAAGATTTCATTTTGTACAAACATACTTTGGAACTTTTCGTTTAATGTTTCACATATTTCCTTTTCATTTTCCGTGAATCTGTTTCCCACTTTCAACCTATGGATATTATCCTTTACCTGCAATTTGTTGTTTATGAATTTGTAGAATCGACCCGGTTTTGTTTTACATTTATCCGCATTCCCTTTTTCAAAATTTCTTTCTGCCTCTCTCCTTACTGCCGTATGGTTGTTTCTCACATCTTTGTATCGCTAGTGCGTTTGGGGGTTGGACCTCTTCCTATAGCGATTCCATTTTTGTGTCTTTTGGTCTCTGGCCCTCTTGCAATTTCTGTTGAACCAATCCTGTTTTCTGGTCCTGCATCTCTGTTTTGGTATGAATGTTTGTGTGCCTTCATTGTATATTTTACAAAATTTGGCCTACATTTCATTTACTTCCCTGCCTAGCAACAAGTCTGTCCAATTACACTCATTAAAAAAAATTTGAAGTTCCCCATAGTGATCTCTCTTTAAATTGAGTTTATCAACTAATTCAATGTCCTCATTTTCTTCTAGATGATATTTTAAAGCATATTTAATGTCTAACAGGACGTGATCACTCTTTCCCGAGAGAGGAAGGTACTGGATGTCAAATATCTCTTCTTCTTTACTGGTGAATACTAGATCTAGTACTGACGGTACATCTCCTTCCCTCATTCTTGTGGCCTGCTTGATATGTTGATACAAGAATGTTTCCAGAATGAGGTTCACAAATCTGCATGTCCAAAAGTCCTCCTTTCTTGCTTCATAGGCCTCCCAGTCTATTGCTTTAAAGTTGAAGTCCTCCGGTATCAACAGTCGTGATTTATCTTTATCTGCTTGTACAATAATATCTCTCATGACCATTATGAGGCCCTCTCATTTGTCATCCAGTTCTTCATTTGTCCATGTGCTGCTTTCTGGTGGGCTGTAGGCCTTTAAAATTATCAGCTTATCATCCTGATTCCAGACCTGCAATGCCATTATGTCAATATCTCGAGGGTTTTCAAATATTAACTCTCTTACCTTCAGGTGTTCTTTCACCAGCACAGCCACTCCTCCTCCCTTCCTAGTTTTCCTGTCACATCTCTAAACTGAATACCCCCTTGGGAATACGACTTCATTTAATATATTTCCTTCAAGTTTCGTCTCTGATAATGCGACAATATCTGAGACCTTAAGCTTAATTATATCTTGCAACTGCAAAGTTTTTGACCTCACTCCATCTATGTTGGTATATATAATTTTCAGGAACATGTTCCCTTTCCCTTTGCTCTTTACTCCCCCTTCCACTACTTATTTTGTTGCCTTGTTTTTATGTACCACTTCACAAGCTTTCCAGTCCCTGACACTGTAAAAACAAGAATTTCTGTCTTCTTCATTTCTATCCCCATTTAGTACATTTTGCTTCAATTAGGTTCATTTTCAGCTTTTCTCTGTCTTCCTTTGAGAGGTCTTGTCTTATTGACCAAAATTTGCCAACCTCATCACTCTGCAATTTCCTGGCATTTCTAAGCACTTCCATCATGTTTTTCACTCCATTAAACGTCACCCTTAACGGGCGATTCTTGTCTTTCTCATATTTTCCTATTCTTCTAAAATCACTGACATTTTCCTTTGAGCCTTCTCCTAAACGTACTATTTTCTCTGATTTTCATCTCTTCTGCTACTCCGTCCACCCTAGATGAAATTTCCTTCTCTAAACATCCAAAAATTATTATGGACTTACTTCTATCTGCAGTGTTTTGTACCAGTTTACTGTTGGTAACCAGTTCTTTCCTAAATGCTTGCCTAATTTCTGCTTCTTGTTGGTTATTTCTGGTTTTGACTTCCGAACACACTTCCTTGATTGTCTCTTTCTCTTGTACAACTTGGGCATATGTCTCTTTTATTTCTTCTTTATACTTTTCTAGTTCTTTATTAGCCTCCTCTATTTGAGTTGCCAATGAAGTTTCTCATTGCATCTCCTTGCTCAACTCCATGTTAGCCCTGAAGGTTTTTTGGAATTGTTCACCATATGAGTCTATTTTCTTATTAATTTCTTCAAATTCCCTACTCTTCACTTTCCATGCCTCATTATCCTTTACTAGTTCCTTGATGCGCTCCTGCATCCTTACCTTATCAGTCAAGTTGGAAATTTCCTTACCTTGCTGGAAAATACTTCCTTTTAAATTACAAAACTCAATCTTGAGACCTTCAGTTTCTTGTTCTAATTTAATAACCTTTTCTTCATAATTCTTTAGCATGTCCTCAAATAATCACTAACCTGCCAAGAAAACCACCTTTTATTGCATCTTGTTGTGAGAAACCTGCAAAAGATCCCTTTGTTGGGGTACTTTCCTCTCCTGTGGTGGTGGCTATTTTTGTTTTCGTTTTCTGCAGTTTTGAAATGTGTCCACTCACGGGGAGCCTAGTAGGGGGAACCACCCAGAAACACACACATACATACATACATACATACATACATACATACATACATACATACATATATACATGCATACATACATACATACATACATACATACATACATACATACATACATACATACATACATACATACATACATATATATATATACATATATACATATATATATATATATATATATATATATATATATATATATATATATATTAGTATATTTTGGTAGCACTCTTTCCTGTAGACATATGTTATTAAATATGACCGAAAAAGTAAGATTAATAATTCTAACACGAATTTTCTCAATTTTCCTTATGTTTGTTTTTACTGATGACGGTAAATGAAAAATCAATTCTCCAAAATTCATTCTTTATTTCTTAGTCTGACGCGACACTTGAGCGCGTTTCGTAAAACTTATTACATTTTCAAAGACTTTAGTTACACACACACAGAACAACTATAACTGAACAGAGTTTAAACAGCTTTTCTTTTTTATACCTGCATTTGGGTGAGGTGACATGTTACAATGGTTTGGGGTGAGGTGAGAACAAACACAGAACACGAAACAATGGGTATAAGCTAAAGGGAAGAATAGATCTGTAACTGCAGAAGGCCTATTGGCCCGTATTTCTTGATGTTTCTATATTGGAGCGGAGTCTTGAAGTGGGTAGAATATAGTTGTGCGTTAATTGGCTGTTGATTGCTGGTGTGCAATCAACAGCCAATTAACGCACAACTATATTCTACCCACTTCAAGACTCCGCTCCAATATAGAAACATCAAGAAATACGGGCCAATAGGCCTTCTGCAGTTACAGATCTATTCTTCCCTTTAGCTTATACCCATTGTTTCGTGTTCTGTGTTTGTTCTCACCTCACCCCAAACCATTGTAACATGTCACCTCACCCAAATGCAGGTATAAAAAAGAAAAGCTGTTTAAACTCTGTTCAGTTATAGTTGTTCTGTGTGTGTGTAACTAAAGTCTTTGAAAATGTAATAAGTTTTACGAAACGCGCTCAAGTGTCGCGTCAGACTAAGAAATAAAGAATGAATTTTGGAGAATTGATTTTTCATTTACCGTCATCAGTAAAAACAAACATAAGGAAAATTGAGAAAATTCGTGTTAGAATTATTAATCTTACTTTTTCGGTCATATTTAATAACATATATATATATATATATATATATATATATATATATATATATATATATATATATATATATATATATATATATATATATATATATATATATACATATATATATATACATATATATATATATACATATATATATACATATATATATATATATATATATATATATATATATATATATATATATATATATATATATATATATATATAATACGCGCATATAATATGCGAACAAGCCTGAATGGTCCCCAGGACTATATGCAACTGAAAACTCACACCCCAGAAGTGACTCGAACCCATACTGCCAGGAGCAACGCAACTGGTATGTACAGGGACGCCTTAATCCGCTTGACCATCACGACCGGACATAAGGAAGTGATAGCCGAAGCTATTTGAACCACTTCCCCGCCGGCACTCGGATGGTAATCTTGGGCATAGCATTTTATCAAATCACCTCATTTTTTTGGGAAACACGTGAGGAACACAAATGCGAACAAGCCTGAATGGTCCCCAGGACTATATGCAACTGAAAACTCACACCCCAGAAGTGACTCGAACCCATACTGCCAGGAGCAACGCAACTGGTATGTACAGGGACGCCTTAATCCGCTTGACCATCACGACCGGACATAAGGAAGTGATAGCCGAAGCTATTTGAACCACTTCCCCGCCGGCACTCGGATGGTAATCTTGGGCATAGCATTTTATCAAATCACCTCATTTTTTGGGGAAACATGTGAGGAACACAAATGCGAACAAGCCTGAATGGTCCCCAGGACTATATGCAACTGAAAACTCACACCCCAGAAGTGACTCGAACCCATACTGCCAGGAGCAACGCAACTGGTATGTACAGGGACGCCTTAATCCGCTTGACCATCACGACCAGACATAAGGAAGTGATAGCCGAAGCTATTTGAACCACTTCCCCGCCGGCACTCGAATGGTAATCTTGGGCATAGCATTTTATCAAATCACCTCATTTTTTAGGGGCAACACGTGAGGAACACAAATGCGAACAAGCCTGAATGGTCCCCAGGACTATATGCAACTGATGCCATTAGCAATATCACCCTGTATAGCTCTGGGAAGCCTCCAGGTCTCACCCAGAAAATGGCGTTTCATTATGTTCAACGCTGGTTTTTATACCGTCTTCTTAACAATGTATATTTATACTTTCTTACTATGTATTTCTATACTTTCTTACAATGTACCTGTAAACATTTTTTTTTAATTTTGCTTGAAATTACCTTCTTAACACTTTCACACCTTATTAATGCGTCCGGTCGTTAAACCGGTTTCTTACGGTTCTGCCCCTATATCGCTCTATGGCATTATGCGGAAAAATATTTGTATAAATTCCATTTTTGCTTCGATTTTCTTGGGGAGAGTTTAGAAATGTTCGCCATGAAATTTACGTTTTCTCTAATAACAGAAGAGCTTATTAAAACTTGTGTATAGCAAATTTAACTTGAAAACTTTATCCTAAAATTCTGAGTGTCTTAACAGAAAATGAGGAGAATAAATGGGGAGGTAAATGTAACAGCCCCACTATAAGTGCAATTATGTACTATGTATGACAATAAGGAAATGTACGTATTACACTTACCGTACTGTCAATTAAACCGTACTGTCAATTTGGCATCTTTGGCACTTTCCACACTTTGGCATCAGTCATGTGTATGGAATTCTTTGGGCCTACCGGGGACAATGAGCCAGAACCTGGCCCCCCTCAGAGAGGTGCGTGGAGCAATGACCTATAGAAACCCCATGTAGTTGCAAGCATTCTATGTCTGCCATTGATCCGGCAGGTAGACCAACATTACAAAGTTCAGGCTCTCACAGAGACCCTCGAGCAACTGCCGGGTGACCCGGGAGCCCCCCTGAAAACGGCAAATGCGGAACTGCAGGCGAAGCAGAGATTCCGAAGGGAGAGACAAGGAAGCGGTCCAAGCGTCCCAAACAAGACCCAGCCAATCCAAACCTGGGAGGGAACCAGATGGGACTTCCTTCAGTGCACCAAGAACCCGAACCCGGCAAGCTGGGAAAGAACCAAATTCCTGGCGAGCAGACAGGCGGACTGGCTGGGAGCCCACACCAGCCAGTCATCGAGGTAGGCAAGCACCCAAACACCTAAAAGATGCAGACTGGCCACCACAACCCGTTTCAGGCATATGAAAGCGCGAGGTGCCAGGTTTAACCCGAACGGAAGACAACAAAAGCAGTAACTCTGACTCCCCACAACAAAACCGATCCAGTTCTAAGCCCGGGATGAATTGGGACGTGCCAATATGCGTCCCATAGGTCCAGGGACACCATCCAAGCACCCGGCTCCAACAGAAGCAAGACCTGGAACAGCGTAGTCATCCAAAAAGAGGGGCAATGAACCCAGGGGTTCAGACGGGACAATTCTAGAATGAACCTCAGGTTCGTACAGTCCAATTTCGGGACTGGGAACAGACGGGAAACCCATCTGAGAGACGTCGTCGTTTCAACCACGCCCTAGCAAACCCACTCCAAGATGACTCGACAGAGCGCAGGGGAAGAGGCCTGCCCTTTCAGCCCCAAGTCCCCCGAAAGGGAAGATGCCACCCAATGCCACTGCAGGCCATCAAAAATGCCCCGAAAAGCCCTCAAATCATGAGACCAGGCGTGAGCGAACAGAGCAAGTCTCCTCCCCATCTCCCTGTCAATGGGATGAACCACAAAAGGGCTGGCGCCTTATGAGAACTTGAGCCTCACACAGAGCGAACACCACGCCGACCAGACAAAGGTGGTTCCGAAGGCGGTTCCGAAGGCGGTTCTGAAGGCGGTTCCGAAGGCGGCGCCGGCTCCGAAACTGGCACCAGTGGCCTACCCCAATGAGTGGAACCCGAGCCCTGGCACAACCCCTCCAGGAAGGCCTTCCCCCCTGGGGCCCCGGAGGACCAACAAATTGGACATGGGACGACAATTAACTGAAGCTGCCCGCAGATACTGCACCACTGCAGAATCAGCAAACAGCAAGGGATGGAAGGACAAAGCCATTCTAAGAGCCAGAGCCCAGGCAGGTTCCAGGAAGGAAGCAAGCACTGCCTGCCGACACACGAACAGGGAGGCATACAACAGCGACACCGCATCCCGTAGGATCGGCGCAAACAGCTTCAACAAGGCAGACGATGAGTGAGCCGCCGAGCCCAAGGCACCGGACCCCATGAACGGCCCGAAGCGCCTTCACATCCTCCTCAAGCCAGTTCGAAGACAGCTCCAGGAGTGAAAAGAAATGAAAAGCCAAAGCCAAGAGGACACGAGCACGCAAGTCCTCAGCATCCTGCACAGTCGAAATGGTAGGAACCTGCACATGGAGCTGCACAATGGCAATATCCCAAGGAAGGGCAGGGGCAAAAAAGCACTTATTGAGGTGCTCAGACTCGCCGCCCCAGGAAAATCTGGACCACCGTCAATGCCTCACGCCACTCAAGAGTGCGGTAACGACAGAAGGTATGCCACGCCTCCAAAGCAAACACAGTACAGTCCGCCAGCCAGAACGACTCCGGAACCTCATAACAGATCCAGTAGGAAAACGAAGACCCAAACCTGAACGAAGATGGATCCATAATAGAGACATAATCTGGGTTGAGCAGGAGGTAAGCCGCAAAGGCCTCCCATACCCCATGTCACTGAGAGACATTAACGTAACGTAAAATCATTGTTGTAATAGTTTAGTACTTTGATGAATAAACGTTGATTGTTAGAGAATGGTCCTTATGTCAACCCCACAACATGACTGTTCCCACATTTTAATACTGCAATGATACCTGGTTGATGGGGTTCTGGGAGTTCTTCTACTCCCCAAGCCCGGCCCGAGGCCAGGCTCGACTTGTGAGAGTTTGATCCACCAGGCTGTTGCTTGGAGCGGCCCGCAGAGCCACATACCCACCACAGCCCGGCTGATCCGGGACTTCTCTTAGGAAACAGTCCAGTTTTCTCTTGAAGATGTCCACGGTTGTTCCGGCAATATTTCTTATAGTCGCTGGGAGGACATTGAACAACCGCGGACCTCTGATGTTTATACAGTGGTTCATATGAATTTTTTCTGAAGGCAAGTTTTGGAAAATTCGAAACCTGATTCATAGCGCCACACTCAATAAAATATCAAAGTGAGAACCTGTGGATTCTCTGTGGAACCTGAGAACCCTTACTAGTGCTATGTCATATAAGGAGCTCAACGATCCAGTTTATAGGGACTTCAACATTTTTGTTGAGGTCCTGGCGGTTGCTCCCGCCTTACTAAGGTCAATCCTAAAGAAAAATCTCAGTTACATATTAATCACATATCACATATTCGGGAAATTTTGGTACATTTGATATCAGTTACACAATTTACCTTTTGCACATGGTTCCAAACTGAGCATGCCACTGCCAAGACAGTGATTCATATCAGGATAGCAGTAGCAGGCGTTATCTGGATTTTCACTGGCAGCCTGTAACATTTTCTCCGGAGCCGTGAAGCGGTAGGCGTGGATGCCATTGTGCTTGATTTCCTTCTCATAGGTTAGGTACAATGATCTGTAAAGTGGCATTCAGAAAGGCAGTCAGATTGGTTAGATATATAATATATAACTTATGTATTTACTAATAAACCACTGTAACATGTTTTTATGTATATTATATAAATAACAATTGTAATAATAATAATAATAATTATTATTATTATTATTATTATTATTATTATTATTATTATTATTATTATTATTATACTGTAGGTACAGATGTTGAAGGCATTACTGTAGAAAGGGAATATAGTACTGTATATAGTTTAATTTAACTGATGTGCAACTTAACATTAGCAGTCAGGCAAAACCCCAGTGTTGAATGTAATGAAATGCCACACTCTGGTAGAGCCCAAGTGGCTCTCTAAAACCATCTTGCTGACATGGCTTCCCACTATTGGGTCACATCAGTCACAGGAGTCCTTTAGGCTCTTCCAGGAACCAGAGCCAGAACCTGGCCACCCCTCCCCCCCCCCACCTGGCTGGGGACCTATTATTTTCATCCACACTCGGAAAGCATCCAGAAAGTCAATGAAGCTTTACAAACAACTGAAATGTTCATATGAAATGAAGCAACAAAACTGCCAACCAACTCTGCACATCATGCAGATGAAACAAGTGAATCCTGTCGATTTTATCACTTCCCTGTTACTATTTTGTACGTAGTGATCAATTCGCCTCTTTTTCTTCTGTCTTCTAGTTTGCGCATATTTAATGCCTCTAAACCTCTCTCATAGTCTTTTGTCCTTCATTTGTCGGAGCCACTTAGTGGCATGTCGTGTTGCACCTTTTCCAGTTTTGTTGATGTGCTTCTTAAGATGAGGGCACCATACACAAACACGCTGCAATCTTCCAGGCGTGTGTGTCTAAATAAAGCTCGTGAAAAATTTCCTTTTTTGTATGTTTCTCCGATCCAGGTATTCTAAAAGCAATTTCTTGGTTAGAATGTGTAGCTGGCTTCTTGCAAAATGTTCTTGATGTGGTACTCAGGTGACAGTTTTCTATCTAAAACCACCCCTAGATCCTATTCTTTATCATGTCAGATTTCTTTAAGGATTTCTCACATAATTATAGGTTGTGTGGGGTCGATGTTTCACCAATTCCCACATTCCCATAACTGGAATTTAATTCAGCATTAAATTTCCATTTGCCAGTGTTGGCTCCAAATTTATTGTTGTCCAGTGTCCTTCTTGAAGGGCATTGACAATCATCCTACGGTTTCTTATCTGCCCTATTAACTTAGCATCATCATTAGCAACATATGTATCGGGATTCATGGTACAATTCTGTAATCCCCGGTAGATCTTTTATGTAAACAATGAACATTACTGGCATAAGAACTGAACCCTGTGGTACTCCAGCTCTGTGACCTTCCTCCCATCCGATACCTTGCCTCTGTTACTGCCCATCATTTTTCTGTCAGTTTGGAAATTTGTCATCCATGTTAGTAGCTTACACCGTCACCCCTCCACATAGTTCCAGTTTCCAGAACCTCTTTTGTGGATCTCTGTCGAAAGCCCTTTTTTAGGTCCAGATAGATGCAGGTCAACCCACATCTCTTTCTTAAAATCTGTTGCTCGATCGTAGAAATTGAGTAAATTCGATGCACAGGAGCTACCAGATCGAAAACAATACGTCGGTCTGATATTATATCATTTCCTCCAGGTGTTCTAACCATTAGTTTTTAGATTATTTTTTTCCATATTTTTACTTTCACTAGTCTTTTTATCCCTATAGTTCTAAATAAATCTCTTATTTAGAAATAAATATTTTATTTAATTTATTTCTAGTCTTATTTTAGTACACTATTACTGATTTTTCCAATATTTTGACATTACACATATTTGACTATTAATAGAGATGTGTGTGCGTGTAAGTACCAAAGTGTATTACAGCTGAGAGCTACCGCTCGTGTTTGTCCTCGTCTTCCCTGCACCTTCTCTACTAACCTTGTGACACTACTGCAGGTCTCCTCCCCCACCTTGCTCTCACTTAACTTGTCTCAACCGTCTACCACTCCTGTTTACAAAAGTTTGAAGTTTCGTATAGTTCTCCGCAGTTCCTTTTGGTCTTTGTTAATTTATATCTATGACCTCTTGTTCTTAGTTCCAGGTCTCAAGATTCTTTCCCTATCAATTTTATCGATCCTGTTACTTGTCTGAATGTAGTGATCATACACCTCTTTTTCTTCTATCTTCTAGTTTTGCTGTTTAATGCCTTTAATCTCTCCTCGTAGCTCTTGTACCTTCAGTTCTGGAGATACTTAGGTGGCAAATCCATACCCATTGACACCTTTTCATATATTGTTGACACTCCTTGCTTGCTTAAGATCTGGGCACCATCCAACCGCTGCCATAATTCCAGCTTTGGTCTAATAAAGTCGTGAACATTTCTTTAGTATATCGCCATCCATGTATTTAAAAGCATTCTGAAGTTAGAAAGTGTAGCGTTAGAAGTTAGAAAATGTGTGTACAAGTGTGTAATTACATAAGTGTATTACCTAAGTGTAGTTACACAGATGAGACTACGCTCGTGGTGCCCGTTTCCCAGGCACTCTCTTGTCATATAGACGGCTTGAAACTACCGATGGATCTTGCCCTCCACCACCTTCTCGCCCCACACTTTTCAACACGTCTCACCACTCGGTTTGCGAAAGTGGAATGTTTTCTATATTTCTTACGCATTCTGTGTTCTCAGCCTTAGTTATAATTTCTATGACCTCTTGTTCTTAAGTCTACAGAATCCAGGTCTCAGGAAATCTTTCCCCTCCTGTCGATTTTATGCCATTCCTGTTACTATTTTTATAAAGTAGTGATCATATACACCCCGCTTTTTCTTCCTGTTCTGTCTGATTTTGGGCATAGTTAAGTGCTGTCTAACGTGCTTTCCTCTGCGTCTTACTCCTTCAGTTCTGGTGAGCCATAGTACATGCTATTGCACTTTTCCAACATATTGTTGTATGTGCTTCCATTAAGATAGTGGGCTACCAAACCACAGCTGCATATTCTAGCTTTGTCTACAAAAGTCATCGAACAATTTCTTTAGTATATACCCATCCCATGTATTTAAAAGCAATTCTGAATTAGAAAGCATAGCATAGGCTCCTGCATCATATTCTTTATGTGGTCTTCAGGATAGCTAGTTTCTATCTAGAACCACCCCTAGGTCTCTTTCTTTATCAGAGTTCTTTAAAGATATTCCCACCTAATATATAGGTTGTGCGGGGTCTGTTCTCTATTCCACATTCGCATAACATGACATTTATTAACATTAATTCCATTTGCCAAGTGGTGCTCCATATAATTATTTTATCCAGTTCTTCCTTGAAGGGCATGACATCATCTAAATTTCTTATCCTTCCTATTATCTTAGCAATGCATCAGCACCAGTTTCATATAATTCTGTATACCATGTGGTAGATCATTCTATGTAGACAATGAACATCACTGGTTCAAGAACTGGCAGCACTGGTGTACTCCACTTGTGACTTTCTCCAGTCCGATACATTGCCTCTGATCACAGCCCTTATTTTTCTGTCAGTCAGAAATTTTATCATCCATGTTAGAAGCCTACTTCTCACTCCTCCAATATGTTCCAATTTCAAGAACAACCTCTTATGTGGACTGTGTCGAAAGCCTTTTTAAATCTAGATAGATGCAGTCAACACAGCCACTCCATCTTTCTTTCCTGTAATACTCCTGTTTGCTGTCGATCACTAACAAAACTGAGTAAATTCGATACACTAGGCTCGTACCAGATCGACAACCATACACTGTCCTGTGTCTGAATTATATCATTTCGCTTCACGTTGGTCATACCCATTTAGTTTTTAATTTGGTTTTCCAATATTTTGACTATTAGACTAGTCAATGATACAGGTCAATAAATAAGGGGGTCTTCCCTGCTTCCACTCTTGTAAATTTGAACTAGTTTAGCCCTTTTTATCCGAAACATCCACTACAACTCCTGTAAACAGGGATGCCTGAAGAGATCAGCTTGAAGAGTGGAATGCTGAGCTCAGGTGCACATTCTCTCAGACACCCGGGTGAAACTCCATCTGGACCAACGCTTTGTTCTTATTTAGCTCTTTAAGACATTTTTTCCACTTCGTCTCTACACTCTATGTGGCTCTATGTTGTTTCTCTGGAATTCTTAGTGTATCGTTTCCCTGAGATTGCCATTTTGTACAAACACACTTTGGAACTTTTCGTTTAATGTTTCAACAGCATTTCCTTTTCATTTTCCGTGAATCTATTTCCCATTTTCAACCTCTGAATATTATCCTTTACCTGCAATTTGGTTGTATTATGAATTTAATAGAATAGACCCCTGTGTCTGTTATTTACATTTGTCTGCAGATCCCTTTTTCTCAAAACTTCTCTTTCCTGCCTGCTCTCCTCACTAGCTCGTGTAGGTCGTTTCTCGCATCTTTGTATCGCTGGCTATGATTGGGGGTTTGGCCTCTTCCAATATTGATTCCATCTTTTGTGTCTTTTGGTCTTCTGGCCCTCTCGCACTTTCTGTGATTACCATATCCTGTTCCTAGTTCTGTTCTTCTGTCTTGGTATAAATTTTTTTTGTGCCTTCTATCCATATATTTCACAACTAACTACATACATGTCATGTTCACTTCCCTTGCCAGCAACAAGTCTGTCCAATCTATACTGCCCTAAAAAATTTCTAATGGTCTTGACCATAATGCTCCTCTCCTAAAGTCTCCTAAAGTGTGCCTGGTCGTGTGTGTGTGTATTGTGTTGTGGTGCTGATATAGTGTGTGTGTGCTGTAACTTAGGTATTACACATCACACACCCTGAATGATTTCACTTTTGTTAAACACACATCTTTCGGAACTTTTCGTTTAATGTTTCACCACATGTCCTTTATCATTTCTCCGTGACATTATTTCCCATTTTCAACTCTCTGACCTTATTATCCTTTACCACTGCAATGTTGTGTTTATGTGAATTTATAGACCCATAGTACCTATGGCTTCTGCTTTTACATTTGTCCTGCAATCCCTCCCCTTTGTTCAAAATTACTTAGCTGCCTCTCTGCCTCACTGCCGTGTAGTCGTTTCTCTCGTCATCTTTGTCTCGCTGGTATAGATTGGGGGTTGGCCTCTTCCATGATTGATTCCGTAT
>WNGS01161923.1:8831-21112 GCA_020271785.1 Procambarus virginalis
CCTGAGCAGGGCGCGGAGTCGGGGACGCCTGAGCAGGCGCGGAGTCGGGGACGCCTGAGCAGGGCGCGGAGTCGAGGACGCCTGAGCAGTGAGCGGAGTCGGGGACGCCTGAGCAGGGCGCGGAGTCGGGGACCCCTGAGCGGAGCGGAGTCGGGGACCCTGAGCGGAGCGCGGAGTCGGGGCCCCTGAGCGGAGCGCGGAGTCAAGGACCCCTGAGCAGAGCGCGGAGTCGGGGACCCCTGAGCAGAGCGCGGTGTCAACGGCGCCGGAGCAGAGCGCGGTGTCACAGGCCCGGAGCAGAGCACAGTGTCGGGGACGCCGCAGCAGAGTGCGGTCCCTGGCAAAGGGAAACAAACAAAACAAGGCCCCAAAATCTGTTGGTATTACAAATGGGCTACCTGTAAGCATGGGGAATCGGGAAGAACAAATGGAACATGTAATACGATCACCCTAGAAAGTGCAGAAACCTCCTCAATACAGGTAAATGTACCAAAAGCTGTGAATTCTTTCACCCAGAAATTTGCAAGAACTCTTTGGACAGGAAAGAGTGCTTCAATGCTGAATGTCCAGCTTTTCATATAAGAGGTACCAGGCGAATAAAACCGACAGACTACCACTATGAAAACAGCCACTACTCCATCGACCGGGATAATTTTTTAGCAAGAGGAGGAGGAGAAGAATGGCTAAAAATGACCAGACTCTACCACCAACTCGGTCAAATGCTAGAGAGGACGCAAACACAGTGGCCTCCTTACCAGAGCCTCAGATATTAACACCAAGTAAAGCATCCAGCACTTCCACTAACACGATAACATCATTTATATTTGCCAACATCCAGGGTATAAAAACACGCAAATCCAACAAAGTTCACTTTATAGATGGTCTCCTTCATGAGGCAAATGCAGTGTTTGCAGCCCTAACGGAAACTCACACAAAGGACTACCTTGATGGTGAAATATGGATCTCAGAGTACAATCTTTTCAGATGTGATAGGAAACACCGGCTTCAGGGTGGGGTCAGCCTCTACATCAAAGACACACTCATCTGTACTGAGCTGCTAAACACCTCAAATGATATGGTGGAAGTGCTGATAGTCAAAATAGAGATCCTAAATGTAGTTGTTGTCCTTGTATATAAGTCACCGGAGGCAAACCCTCAGCAGTTTAAAGACCAACTAATGAAAATAGAACACTGCTTGGAAAACCTCACAAATCCAGCTCCGAACATCATCCTGCTTGGGGACTTCAACCTACGGCACCTGAAATGGAAGCACCTGGCTAATACAGTAATATCAGAAAGAATACCAGGAAGTAGCCTAAATGAACAGGCACATGCAAATGACCTGCTACGGATGTGCGACAGGTTTGCCTTAAACCAGCAAATAGTAGAACCAACTAGGAAGGAGAACACGCTGGACCTCATTTTCACTAATAATGATGAATTGATCAGGAACATAATGATTACAAATACCTGTTACTCAGATCACAACTTAATTGAAGTTCTGACAACCATGGGGAATGGACCTTCAAAACCAGTCCAGATTCCCGGTGGAGGAGATTTCAGCAAATTCAACTTCAATAATAAACAGATAAACTGGGAGCAAATAAACCAGGACTTCACAGAAATAAACTGGGAAGAACAGCTAGAAAATGCAAACCTGAACCAGTGCCTGGAAAAAATAAGCTCAGTAGCACTAGAAATATGTTCAAACCGCATACCCCTAAGAAAAAAGAGAAAGAGATGCAGATTGGAACGGGAACGTCGTTCCCTATATAGGCGAAGAAAACGAATCGCGGAACAACTTGAGAGTCGCACCCTATCTCAAGAACGGCGAAGAAGGTTAGGTAGAGAAATAGAAACAATTGAACTCAAGCTACAAGAATCATACAAAACCCAGGAGAGGCAAAGAGAGCAAAAGGCCATCAGTGAAATAGAGAGAAATCCGAAATATTTTTTCTCCTATGCAAAATCAAGATCAAAAACCACATCTAGTATCGGGCCCCTGCGAAAGGGAGATGGAACTTTCACCGATGACAACAAAGAAATGAGCGAGTTACTGAGGAAGCAGTACGACTCTGTTTTCAGCGAGCCATTAAACGCACTAAAGATTGATAACCCAAATGAATTTTTCATGGATATGATACCAACATCAAATCATATATCAGACGTCGCCCTATCCCCACTAGATTTTGAAGAAGCCATAAACAGTATGCCTATGCACTCTGCACCAGGCCCGGATTCTTGGAACTCCATATTCATCAAGAACTGTAAAAAACCACTATCGCAGGCCCTTCACATTCTGTGGAGACAAAGCCTAGATACTGGCGTTATCCCTGACATACTAAAAACAGCAGAGATAGCACCACTCCATAAAGGAGGAAATAAGGCAGAGGCAAAAAATTACAGACCGATAGCACTAACATCGCACATCATAAATTTTTGAGAGAGTGCTAAGAAGTAAGATCACAAAATACATGGAATCACAGCATCTCCATAACCCCGGACAACATGGTTTCAGAACAGGGCGCTCTTGCCTGTCGCAGTTGCTGGACCACTATGATATGGCATTAGATGCTATGGAAGACAAACAAAACGCTGATGTAATTTACACAGATTTCGCAAAAGCTTTTGATAAATGTGACCATGGTGTTATTGCACATAAAATGCGTTCAAAAGGAATTACCGGGAAAATAGGCAGATGGATCTACAATTTCCTGACTAACAGAACCCAATGTGTAATAGTCAACAAAATAAAATCCAGCCCATCAACCGTGAAGAGCTCAGTCCCCCAGGGTACTGTGCTTGCTCCAGTACTTTTTCTCATCCTCATATCGGACATAGACAAGAACACAACCTATAGCACTGTATCATCCTTTGCAGATGACACTAGGATTTTCATGAGAGTTGGCAACATAGAGGACACGGCAAACCTCCAATCAGATGTAGATCAGGTCTTTCTATGGGCTACAGAAAATAATATGGTGTTTAACGAAGATAAGTTCCAGCTCATGCGCTACGGAAAAATTGAAAATATAAAAACGGAAACCACGTACAAAACTCAGGCAAATCATAACATAGAACGAAAAGGCAATGTAAAGGATCTGGGTGTACTCATGTCGGAAGACCTTACCTTTAAAGAACACAATAAAGTAGCCGTCACAACTGCAAGAAAAATGACAGGTTGGATAACAAGAACTTTTCACACTAGAGATGCTATACCGATGATGATACTTTTCAAAACGCTTGTGCTCTCTAGAGTGGAGTACTGCTGCACAATGACAGCCCCTTTCAAAGCTGGAGAAATTGCTGACCTGGAGAGCGTGCAGAGATCCTTTACTGCTAGAATCCACTCAGTAAAACATCTAAATTACTGGGACCGACTAAAGAGCCTAAATCTGTACTCCCTTGAGCGCAGGCGGGAGAGATACATAATAATTTACACGTGGAAAATAATTGAGGGGCTGGTCCCAAACCTGCACACAGAAATAACATCACATGAGACCAGAAGACATGGCAGGATGTGCAGAATACCCCCGTTGAAAAGCAGAGGTGCAACAGGTACTCTGAGAGAGAACTCTATCAACATCAGAGGCCCGAGACTGTTCAACACGCTTCCACTACACATAAGGGGCATAACTGGCCGACCCCCTCACAGTGTTCAAGAGAGAACTGGATAAGCACCTCCAAAGGATACCTGATCAACCAGGCTGTGACTCATACGTCAGGCTGCGAGCAGCCGCGTCTAACAGCCTGGTTGATCAGTCCAGCAACCAGGAGGCCTGGTCGACGACCGGGCCGCGGGGACACTAAGCCCCGGAAGCACCTCAAGGTAACCTCAAGGTAAGGTACTGGGCCGATCTGTTGGAAGAGGCGGAGCCGCGGAAAAACCTCTGGGTTCAGACACCGAGCAAGCAGCGCCTGAAACCACGGCTGGGCTGGCCACCAAGGGGCCAAGAGGACAACTCTCCCCTGTCTCTAAGCGAATCAGGACCTGGAGCAACAGCTGAACCGGGGGAAAGAGGTACAGGAACCCCCACCTCGACCAGTCCTGCCGAAAGGCGTCGATCCCGATGGCCTCGCAGTCGGGAAGAGGCGCCACATACAGGGGAAGGCGCCGCGACCATGCCGACACAAAGAGGTCCACCTCGGGGCGGCCGAACGTCTGGCAAAGCCAATGGAAGGAGGCAGCGTCGACCATCCATTCCGTGGAGAGGGGAACGAAATGAGACAGGCCATCAGCCAAGACGTTGAACACACCCCGCACGTGAACTGCCAGGAGAGCTAAACCCCGAGAACTCAGCAGACGAGTCACCCGAAGCGACCAACGCCAAAGAGCCAAGGACCGCATCGACCCCCCCCCCCTCCCCGTTCAGACAATGAACCACCGGGGAACAGTCCGAATAGAGTCGGATCGTCGACCCTCGAGCGACTCGAACCCTCCGAAGAGCAAACCACACCGCTGTGAACTCCCGCACAGTGCTGTGGGCTCGACGGAAAGACGGACCCCACCGACCCTGGCCGGCCTGGTGAGCACTGGTCACAAAGCCCCAGCCGAGAGACGACACGTCCGTGAACACATCAAGCGAGGGCTCGGGTAGGTGCCACGGCACTGAACCCCAAAAAATTCGAAGAGGAAGCCGGTGACGCAGCAACCGGCGCAAAGCCCCCAGGGTCCGAACCCAGCGATCGCGAGAGAGGCGGAAGGGGCATCCCCGAAGGAACCAGAACAGCCGACAAAGCCAAACCGGACCCAGCGGGTAGACAAGCATCGCAAAGTTCAAGCTCTCACACAGACCCTCGAGCAACCGCCTGGAGACCCGGGAGCCCCCCCAGAAACAGGCACAAGCGGGACCGCAGCCGAAGAAAAGACTCCGGAGGAAGAGACAAGGAAGCGGTCCGAGAGTCCCACACAAGGCTCTAAATCTGTATTCCTTGAGCGCAGGCGGGAGAGATACATAATAATTTACACGTGGAAAATATTAGAGGGGCTGGTCCCAAACCTGCACACAGAAATAACCATCACATGAGACCAGAAGACATGGCAGGATGTGCAGAATACCCCGTTGAAAAGCAGAGGTGCAACTGGTACTCTGAGAGAGAACTCTATCAACATCAGAGGCCCGAGACTGTTCAACACGCTTCCACTACACATACGGGACATAACTGGCAAACCCCTCAGTGTTCAAGAGAGAACTGGATAAGCACCTCCAAAGGATACCTGATCAACCAGGCTGTGACTCATACGTCAGGCTGCGAGCAGCCGCGTCCAACAGCTGGTTGATCAGTCCAGCAACCAGGAGGCCTGGTCGATGACCGGGCCGCGGGGACGATAAGCCCCGGAAGCACCTCAAGGTACTCAAGGTATCTCAAGGTAAGGCCCAGCCAGGTCTGATCCTGGGAGGGAACCAGATGGGACTTCCTCCAGTTCACCAAGAACCCGAACCCGGCGATCTGAGAAAGAACCAGATCCCTAGCTAGCAGACAAGCGGACTGACTGGGAGCCCAAACCAGCCAGTCGTGGAGGTAGGTCAACACCCGAACACCTAACAGATGCAGACAGGTCACCACGACCTGCGTGAGGCGCGTGAAAACGCGAGGTGCCAGGTTCAGACCGAACGGAAGACAACGAAAGCGGTAAGCACAAAGCCCCACAACAAAACCGAGCCAGTCCCTGAACCCCGGATGAATCGGGATGTGCCAATAAGCGTCCCGGAGGTCCAGGGACACCATTCAAGCGCCCAGCTCCAACAGGAGGCAAACCTGGGACAGTGTGGTCATCTGAAAGGAGAGGCAATGAACCCAGGGGTTCAGATGGGACAAGTCCAGAATGAACTGCATTTCCACGCAGTCCCGTTTCGGGACTGGAAACAGACAGGAAATCCATCTGAGGGACGTCGTCGTTTCGACCACACCCAAGCAAACCCACTCCAAGATGACCAGACAGAGTGCAGGGGAAAAAGCCTGAACCCCCCGCAGGGGGAGGGGCCACCCAATGCCACCGGAGGCCGTGCAAAACGACCCAAAACGTCCACAAATCGTGGGACCAGGCGTGAGCGAACAGCGCAAGCCTCCCCCGCCCCCATCGCCCCGTGAATGGGGCGAACCGCAAAAACGCCAGCGCCCCTTACAAGACCCAGAACCTCGCACAGAGCAAACACCGCGCCGACCAGACGAAGGCGGGTCGAAGGAGGCGCCGAACCCGAACCTGACCAGTGGCCTACCACAACGAGAGGAACCCTGAGTCTTGGCACGACCCTTCCGGGAAGGCCCACCATGGGACCCCCGGAGATCTAGCAAGTCCGACATAGGATGGCAAGAAACAGAAGCAGCCTGAATAAACTGCGCAACGGCCGAAGCCTCAAACAAGAGAGGGCAAAAAGGGGACAAAAGCCTAAGAGCCAAGGCCCAAGTGGATTCCACAGAGGAGGCAAGCACCGCCTGCCGACACGCAAGCCGGGAGGCATAAAACAGAGCCACCGCATCCCGCAAGATCGGCGTGAAAAGCTTCAGTATGGCAGCCAACGAGCGAGCCGGTGAGGCCAAGGCGCCAGACCCCGGAACAGCCCCAAGCGCCTCCACATCCTCCTTGAGCCAGTCAGAAGACAGCTCCAGGAGGGAAAAAAAGTGCGCAAGGCCACAACCACAAGGCCCTGAGCACACAAGTCCTCCGCCACCTGCACCGTCGAAAGGAGGGGAACCTGCACATGGAGCTGAACGACACCAACATCCTGGGAAAGGGCAGGAGCAAACAAGCACTCATTGAGGTGCTCAAGGTCGCCCCCCAGGAAAACCTGAAGCACCGTCGAAGTTTCCCGCCACTCAAGTGTGTGGGAACAGCAGAAGGAGTGCCAAGCCTTCGAGGCAAAGACAGGACAGTCCGCCAGCCAGGACGACTCCGGAACCTCGTAACGAAGCCAGAAAGAGAACGAAGTCCCAAACCCGAAATCCGAGGGATCCATTGCCGAGGCATAATCCGGGTCACGCAGGAGGTTCGCCGCAAGGGCCGCCCGCACCACAGCAGGTTGGATGCAATGAGCCGAAAACCTCCGGAAAGAGAACTGAAGTACCCGGGGAACACGGAACCGAACCAGGGAAGGGGCAGACACCAAATCCAACTCGTACGATGAGGGGGGAAAGAAAACCCCACTCCTTGCAACAATAAGCCCCGCTCAGAGGGTACAAAAACCCAGGCGGGGTCCAGCGGGGCCCAAGGCCCCCAAGTCAGCCCCTCCCCAGCCCAAGAGTCCTCTCTGGCATGACCCGGGGCCGAGTCCTTCCTCCAAGCACCGACCCCACTAGACAAACATAGTTCCAATCTACAAAAGTGGAAGCAGACCGGTATCATTGACAAGTGTAATAGTCAAAATATTGGAAAAAATAATTAAAACTAAATGGGTAGAACACCTGGAGAGAAATGATATAATATCAGACAGACAGTATGGTTTTCGATCTGGAAGATCCTGTGTATCGAATTTACTCAGTTTCTATGATCGAGCAACAGAGATATTACAGGAAAGAGATGGTTGGGTTGACTGCATCTATCTGGACCTAAAAAAGGCTTTCGACAGAGTTCCACATAAGAGGTTGTTCTGGAAACTGGAAAATATTGGAGGGGTGACAGGTAAGCTTCTAACATGGATGAAAAATTTTCTGACTGATAGAAAAATGAGGGCAGTGATCAGAGGCAATGTATCGGACTGGAGAAATGTCACAAGCGGAGTACCACAGGGTTCAGTTCTTGCACCAGTGATGTTTATTGTCTACATAAATGATCTACCAGTTAGTATACAGAATTATATGAACATGTTTGCTGATGATGCTAAGATATTAGGAAGGATAAGAAACTTAGATGATTGTCATGCCCTTCAAGATGACCTGGACAAAATAAGTACATGGAGCGCCACTTGGCAAATGGAATTTAATGTTAATAAATGCCATGTTATGGAATGTGGAATAGGAGAACATAGACCCCACACAACCTATATATTATGTGAGAAATCTTTAAAGAATTCTGATAAAGAAAGAGATCTAGGGGTGGTTCTGGATAGAAAACTATCACCCGAGGACCACATAAAGAATATTGTGCGAGGAGCCTATGCCACGCTTTCCAACTTCAGAATTGCGTTTAAATACATGGATGGCGATATACTAAAGAAATTGTTCACGACTTTTGTTAGGCCAAAGCTAGAATATGCAGCGGTTGTGTGGTGCCCATATCTTAAGAAGCACATCAACAAACTGGAAAAGGTGCAAAGACATGCTACTAAGTGGCTCCCAGAACTGAAGGGCAAGAGCTACAAGGAGAGGTTAGAGGCATTAAATATGCCAAAACTAGAAGACAGAAGAAAAAGAGGTCATATGATCACTACATACAAAATAGTAACAGGAATTGATAAAATCGATAGGGAAGACTTCTTGAGACCTGGAACTTTAAGAACAAGAGGTCATAGATATAAACTAGCTAAACACAGATGCCGAAGAAATATAAGAAAATTCACTTTCGCAAACAGAGTGGTAGACGGTTGGAACAAGTTAGGGGAGAAGGTGGTGGAGGCCAAGACCGTCAGTAGTTTCAAAGCGTTATATGACAAAGAGTGCTGGGAAGACGGGACACCACGAGCGTAGCTCTCATCCTGTAACTACACTTAGGTAATTACACTTAGGTAATTACAAGGCCGGCGCAGCCGTAGAAGCCGGATAGAAAGAGACCCACTGCTCAGACCCAGAGGCTTCGGCCGGGGAAGGAGAATCGAATGCCTCTGTCGCCACACCGGAAGGGGCATCCCCCCGAGGCTGCCAGAGTCTCAAGACCAACTAACCCCTGCCCTGACTCCGAAACCCTCAGACGTTTCGGAGCTGGAAGCGGGGGAGGGGCACCAGAATGCACAACGGGAGGGGAAGGACCAGGAGGTGCGGACTGAACCAGGGTCGAAGCGACCCCCACCCCAAGTCCGGGTCCCTATAAGCAAAACGGGGCAGCCGCGGGGCATCTGGGTAAACAACCACCCTAGCGCGTTGCGACAACCGAAACCTAGAATGCAACGCTTGTGCAGCCTGTACCCAAAGATCATCATCCATTTACTGTGTAAATTGAGTCACCAGCAAGCAACAGTACTCACAGGACTCAGGGTCGAAAGTGTCACCGATCCAACAGGCTGCATGACGATGGCAAAAACAGTGACGGTCGCCCTGAAACAAGGGGACCGAACAACCCTCAAACTCGCACGAAGCGAGGGGGGACCCCGGGGTCACATCCATTGGACCCACGCGTCTCCTAGGGGATTCCCGGGGTCCTGAGCGTTTACTTGAAGAGGACTCGCGCTCAGGTAAACCCAAGCAGGGTACTGTTAACCGGTGCCCAAAACTACCAAACTGTCTAAAGCTGAACCCCAGGGATGTGTACACTCACGGGGACCAATGTGGGGGCACCACCAGGACCAGCAGGGGGCACCACCAGGTATCAAGGTGAGGCCAAACACCAGTGGCAATGAGGGCAGAAACCCCCCCCCCCCACCAAGGCAAAAGAAAAAGAAAAACAAAACCTCGCAAGAGGACAATGTACCCCAAGGAACGGAGCCTGCTGCTGTGATAGGTGACAACTAGCTGCACAGCACCCTGCGCTCCTACCAGTGTGAAAAACTGCCTCTTACCCTAAGGTAAACCACGGAGACAAAACCCCCAAGTACCCAAAGAGCGGCTGAGAAACCGAGCAGTAAAACGGACACACAGAGGCAGACCCCGAGAAACTTGTGGAAGGTAACCCCAAGCTCCAAGGGCAGTACTTACTGGGCACCTAGGGAAGGGAACCCTAGGCGCATGCAGCCAGAGTACTGAGGAATAACTCCTGTCTCTCGCACCCCTGGAAAACAGCAGCCACACACAAGGCACAGCGCCGCAAAAAGACCGGAGCCAGAGCACACAACCAAGCCGATGGCATCAGCGTCAAGAACTGGGGTGTGGATCGCCAGCGCGGTAGGTCTGGGGCGCCCCCATCCCCCTCCCCGGGAGGGGGGCTGCGCAGACAGCGGCGCGACGACGAATGACGTCATACTTGTTTGCTCGTTTTTGTTTGGGGAGTTCTATCCACTCATTCGGCTTTTGGTTGCAATTTTCACCAGAATAGGGGTTTGTTTTGAGACGCCTACCTTTCTGGGTGCCTAACCCTGTTGATGGCAGACAAAATGCTTCCAACCACACGGAGGTTTCTATAGGCCATTGCTCCCCTTGCCTCTCTGAGGGGGCCAGGTTCTGGCTCGTGGTCCCCGGTAGGCCCATAAATACTCCGTACACATGACTGATGCCAAAATCTGACATTAGCATATCAGCCTGGTAAGCTCCGGGTAGCTGTAAGGGCTCCCCCAGAAACTATTTTTTTTTGGGGGGGGGGGAGATTTTTTTTGTCTCCTTTGTTTATTATCTCATTTTGTTGTACCCTCTACATCCTATAGAGTGCATACCCATCCCTAACTATGTCAAGATAGAATGAAATTGGTCACCAATAAATCAGTTTGGCAGAACTTGGTACTTTGAATTTTTTTTTACTGGGTTTTTCACAGATTTCAAATTCAGTTTTCAATGTCTCTTTAGGCTGTTTTGATGATTAGGGACCAGATTAGAGCTTTATCACTTTTATAAAGTATACATTTTATCCCCTAAATCATTATAATTACCCCTATTAGTTTTTTGGGGGGTTATTTTTCTTGACATCATTCCAACACATATTGACCTACAACTTTCACATATTTGAGAACGAATGCCAAACAAAGATTATTAAAACATATAAGTAAATTAATGAATTAGAACTACCTTATTCATTGTCGATAACTTCAACTTCAATTACTGTATCTCTAAAACTTTGAGTCAGCTTAAAAAATTAAGTTTCTGACCGATTCTTACCATTGTTACAAATATTGTGAACAGTTGTCTGTTCTACAATCCTATTAGAATGGATTTTTCATAAACCCTAAACGTTTGTAGTTATCAATTTTTTTTCTACATTTGGCACATAATTCAAATGCCACATTGACTATTTTTTTACAGTAAACTAAACTGAAAACATATATTCTAAATCTATGAAAATGAAGATCATATACTATTCTAAGACCATAGTAACACCAAATGAACGATTGGTGATAGTTTATATTTTTGCAGCTGATCTCAAAATCTGAAGTTTTCAATATTCAATTTATAATTATTTTTATTTTCTTATTTTTCAAGTTACGTTTGTGATCATTTAGACAAAGTTGCAGGATTTGCTAGTATGCACAAAAAACTGGAAAGCATTAGAGCATATTTGAGAAATTGAACTTTGTCATCAGGTCCTGTCGTATATGTATGCCATGCACAGCTTAAGGGATAATACAGAACTGTACTGTATAAAATGCATAAAACTTCAAACTAACAATATTTCACTAATTATAACAATAATAATATTTAAATAAAATAACTTGTAACAGTCAATATGTACATTAAATTTTGAGTATGCCTATAAAATAAGCACAGGTCATGTCAACGCGTTGGACCTGGATGAGATGGCTGGCACCATGTGCTTCTCTTCCTGGGGTAAAAAGTCGGACTCACGCGCGAAGGATTTTTGTGTGTATAATTTGAACAATTTTTACTGTTTGAACTCATTTAATCTGTCAAGATGTCTCAGACCAGCATTCATGGTATTGAAGGTATAAAACAAAAGAGAAAACATTGTCAATTAATCAGACAGTTGATTTGACAGAGAAAGCAGAGCATGAATACTCTGTCACTCGACTCGCCCAAGAATCAACATAGGTAAAGCTACAGTTGTGATATAAAAAAGCAGAAGGATAATATTAAGAAATTCTTTGCTCAAACTGATGCAATAGGCAACAGGAAAAATTGAGTGCTGCAAAGTATACGGGTTTGGACTCGTCTGTATTTTAATGGTTTACACAGCATGGTGTGAAAGGAATTGCTTTTCAGTTGATTCTATTAGAAATGCAGCTGAAAGACTTGCTGTAAAGTTAAACGTAGATAATTTCAAGGCTAGCACTGAATGGGTATGTCGATTTAAAGAGAGGTATGGCATCATTAACAAGAAATTTGTGGCGAGGCATTAAGTGCAGGTGTTGGACATGCTAATGCATATAAGAATAAACTTTTCAGCACATTATATCTAATAATCTAAGCTGGTTTTAAGTGTACAATGCAGATGTAACAGGCTTAACTGGAAATGCCTTCAAAGAAACACTTTGGCCTTGAGGCTTGAAAAGAGTACTCCTGGTTGCAAGGTAAAGAACGAAAGAATT
>WNGS01161924.1:0-18236 GCA_020271785.1 Procambarus virginalis
TTGCTTGTCCATTTTAAAGAGTATCTCTGGGAATTCTCATTATCTGCCGATGTAGACCTGACCAAATGTAACTGTGTCAACAAAATTATTCGCACACCTCCGTCACTATGTGATGGAGTGCGAAAACATACGTGAATTTAGAGACAATTCTATAACCAATGTTCCAGCGATGTGTAAATATTTCATTCAAAATGATCTGCTACCAGAAATTTTAGCCAAATATCCCCAGTTTGCTAACTGTAGGTAGTAACTGAGTGATTGTAACCTATCCACCGCTGTCCACTGGGAGCGGTGTGCAGGTGTGCAGGACAAACATATAAATTTTGACACTAGCTCTCCACATATGTCAGTTGCTTAATTTAGAACCTGTACTTGAGGTCGATCTCGAACCCATTGTTGATGTGACGACTTATATTGAATTTTGTAACTAGCTCATCAAGATTGTAAGTTGCTTAGCTAAATGAATTGTGGGGTTTCAGTCCCTGAGCCCATTATGTGCCTCTGTAACCCTTCCACTACCGCCCACAAGATGGGTATGGGGTGCATAATAAATGAACTAAACTAAAAAAAAAAAAAAAAAAATTTTAAAGAATGAAGAACAATTTTTATTTATATTACTTCTAAGCTGCATCACTTATGAGCCCATCCCTCCTCTTGTGTGACAGTGCACAATAGAAAGTTGTTTTCACATATCCATACATTAAAACATTGATTGTAACCATGATATATATGTGCTTCAGCCTACAGTTTAGACCTATTGTCTTGTGTATGACCCTCTGTCCTGTGTGACAGTGAATACTAGCATTATCCTCACCTTAATCAGACTATCAAAATCCCCAGATTAGGCAAAATTGTAATTAATTTTGTCAATAAAGATGTTAATAATAATAGATGTTAATAATAGTACCACGCACCGCACAAAGTGCGTGCGTGGTACATCACACGGCGCTCCCGACTCTCGCTCCCAAAACCAGACTGACGGCCTCCTCACAGGCCAAGACTGATCGAGGCCCTGCCAACAGTAGGCCTCGGAGCTCTGCCACCTTTATCCCATTTCTCACACAGTCCTTGATGCTTATCCTGGGGTAATGCCACCTGGGCATGACCTCAGTAATGTCATGCTGGGTCGTCGAACCCTGGCAATGGTTCCTGAGTGCGTTCCAGCGGACCCCATTGAGACCCAACTTGACCCCAAATAATGTTGTTTTTTTATATCTTTATTAAATAATATACAATATTAACAATTAGCCAGCCGAGAGTGACCTCGCTGACTCTAGAGGGTCTGGCTTGTAGGGGTGGGGGGGGGGGGGGGAGGTTCCTCAAGCGAGGGAACGTCTACACCTCATGGAGAGACGGGCTGAGAAATTTTCCAATAAGGGTGTTACAGTTAATATTCTGCAACACCTACTCGGAGTCCTCACGACCCTTCTTCTGTATACTTGTTTACTGTATACTGTATACCCTCTCTATACTGTATACCCCCTGTATACTGTATTTCAACTGTATACTGTATATTCTCTGTATACTGTGTACCCCCTGTATACCATATACCCTCTGTATACTGTATACCCTCTATACTGTATACCTCTGTATACTGTATACCCTCTGTATACTGTATACCCTCTGTATACTGTATACCCCCCTGTATACTGTATACCCTCTCTATATACCCTCTGTATACTGTATACCCTCTCTATATACCCTCTGTATACTGTATACCCTCTCTATATACCCTCTGTATACTGTATACCCTCTATATATACCCTCTGTATACTGTATACCCTCTCTATATACCCTCTGTATACTGTATACCCTCTCTATATACCCTCTGTATACTGTATACCCTCTCTATATACCCTCTGTATACTGTATACCCTCTCTATATACCCTCTGTATACTGTATACCCTCTCTATATACCCTCTGTATACTGTATACCCTCTCTATATACCCTCTGTATACTGTATACCCTCTCTATATACCCTCTGTATACTGTATACCCTCTCTATATACCCTCTGTATACTGTATACCCTCTCTATATACCCTCTGTATACTGTATACCCTCTGTATACTGTATACCCCTCAACTAAACACGTGTTCAACCCAAGTATATGTAAGGTAATGAAACATGGCGGAGGATATAAGAGGCCAGACACAGGATACCGAATGACAGATGAAGTCCTTCACGAAACGGACAGAGAGAAAGATCAAGGAGTTGATATCACACCAAATCTGTCTCCTGAAGACCACATCAAAAGAATAACACCGGCGGCGTATGCGAGGCTGGCTAACATCAAAACTGCCTTCAGGAACCTGTGTAAGGAATCATTCAGAACCTTGTATACCACATACGTAAGGTCAATCCTGGAGTATGCGGCCCCAGCATGGAGCCCGTACCTTGTTAAATACAAGACAAAGCTGGAGAAAGTTCAAAGGTATGCCACTAGACTAGTCCCAGAACTAAGAGGCATGAGTTACGAGTAAAAGCTGTGTGAACTGCACCTCACGTCGCTGGAAGACAGAAGAGCTAGGGGAGACATGATAACCACATACAAAATTCTCAGGGGAATTGACAGGGTAGACATGGGTGAATTATTTAACACGGGTGGTACACGCACATGAAGACACAGGTGGACACTTGAGTGCCCAAATGAGCCACAGAGACGTTAGAGAGAACTTTTTCAGTGTCAGAGTAGTTAACAAATGGAATGCACTAGGCAGTGATGTGGTGGAGGCTGACTCCATACACAGTTTCAAGTGTAGATATGATGGAGCTCGAGAAGCTCAGGAATCTACACACCAGTAGATTGACAATTGAGAGGCGGGGCCAAAGATCCGAAGCTCAACCCCCGGCAAGCGGAACTAGGTGAGTACACTGTCAACAGCACCTTCACCCACTCCTCTATCTCTAGTCCAATCATTTGGGCGACGGTCTGGGTTCTTGCAGGTCGGCGTTCAATCCCCGACCGTTCAAGTTTTTGGGCACCATTCTTTCCCCCCGTCCCATCCTATATCCTGACCCCTTCTCAGTGCTATATAGTCGTAATGGGTTGGCGCTTTCTCCTGATAGTCCCCTTCCCTTTCTCTGTCTCTGCATGACCACAGATGGTACCACACCCTGCAGCTGGGTCAAGGTCAGGCATCATGACCACACCCTGCAGCTGGGTCAAGGTCAGACACTGACCACACCCTGCAGCTGGGTCAAGGTCAGACACCGTGACCACACCCTGCAGCTGGGTCAAGGTCAGACACCGTGACCACACCCTGCAGCTGGGACAAGGTCAGACACCATGACCACACCCTGCAGCTGGGTCAAGGTCAGGCACTGACCACACCCTGCAGCTGGGTCAAGGTCAGACACCATGACCACACCCTGCAGCTGGGTCAAGGTCAGGCACCATGACCACACCCTGCAGCTGGGTCAAGGTCAGACACCATGACCACACCCTGCAGCTGGGTCAAGGTCAGACACCATGACCACACCCTGCAGCTGGGACAAGGTCAGGCACCATGACCACACCCTGCAGCTGGGACAAGGTCAGGCACCATGACCACACCCTGCAGCTGGGTCAAGGTCAGACACCGTGACCACACCCTGCAGCTGGGACAAGGTCAGGCACCATGACCACACCCTGCAGCTGGGACAAGGTCAGGCACCATGACCACACCCTGCAGCTGGGTCAAGGTCAGACACCATGACCACACCCTGCAGCTGGGTCAAGGTCAGACACCGTGACCACACCCTGCAGCTGGGTCAAGGTCAGGCACTGACCACACCCTGCAGCTGGGTCAAGGTCAGACACCATGACCACACCCTGCAGCTGGGTCAAGGTCAGACACCGTGACCACACCCTGCAGCTGGGTCAAGGTCAGGCACCATGACCACACCCTGCAGCTGGGTCAAGGTCAGACACCGTGACCACACCCTGCAGCTGGGACAAGGTCAGGCACCATGACCACACCCTGCAGCTGGGACAAGGTCAGGCACCATGACCACACCCTGCAGCTGGGTCAAGGTCAGACACCATGACCACACCCTGCAGCTGGGTCAAGGTCAGACACTGTGACCACACCCTGCAGCTGGGTCAAGGTCAGACACCGTGACCACACCCAGCAGCTGGGTCAAGGTCAGACACTGTGACCACACCCTGCAGCTGGGTCAAGGTCAGACACCATGACCACACCCTGCAGCTGGGTCAAGGGTAAGGGTCTGGCACCATGGCCACAACTACTGGGATTAACCCCCGCACCATCTACTAACACTGCCATTGAGGTCAACTAAACACCGTCCTGAGTGCATGTCGGTCTTCAACAACAAGTCCGTCTCACTCAAGTCATTGTGTAATTCCGCACTCATCCTCTGAAGTTACAATGTTTGGTATTATGACATCATGATGGGTTATGTGTTATGAATAATGAAGAGCCTTGGGAACACCACCTGTGGCTTGTTCCCCAGTATGATGTGACCTATATGGTGACTGTGTGGTGTGGCTTGTCCCCAGTATGATGTGACCTATATGGTGACTGTGTGGTGTGGCTTGTCCCCAGTATGATGTGACCTATATGGTGACTGTGTGGTGTGGCTTGCTTAATGTTACAGTCGGGTATAATATAACATCACTCTAATCTTATTAACAATGTAAATTAATTATTTTGTGGAAGAGTATCCAAATACTTGCTAGTGGCGTAATATATCTGTAACATTACCCGTCTTTAAAATTATGTTGCCGCTGTGTTATTATGTTACATTTTCCAGGTGATCAGGAACTGAATTTGCTACAATAGTTTCAAGTAATTTTGTCTTTCTTTTTCTTCTTCTTCGCGATACGTGCAGTACGTTAGTTAGTGTATTTATTATGCACCCCATACCCATCTTGTGGGCGGTAGTGGAAAGGGTTACAGAGGCACATAATGGGCTCAGGGACTGAACCCCACAATTCATTTAGCTAAGCAAGTTACAATCTTGATGAGCTAGTTACAAAATTCAATATAAGTCGTCACATCAACAATGGGTTCGAGATCGACCTCAAGTACAGTTTCTAAATTAAGCAACTGACATATGTAGAGAGCGAGTGTCACAATTTATATGTTTGTCCTGCACACCGCCCCCCATCCAGTGGGCAGCGGTGGATAGGTTACAATCACTTAGTTACTACCTACAGTTAGCAAACTGGGGATATTTGCCTAAAATTTCTGGTAGCAGATCATTTTGAATGAAATATTTACACATCGCTGGAACATTGGTTATAGAATTGTCTCTAAATTCACGTATGTTTTCGCACTCCATCACATAGTGACGGAGGGTGTGCGAATAATTTTTTGACACAGTTTACATTTGGTCAGGTCTACATCGGCAGATAATGAGAATTCCCAGAGATACTTGTAACCGAGTCTAAGCCGAGCAGTAGTAACATCTAGAAGTCTGCTGATTTATTGGATGATCCATAGATGTGTGGCTCCTCTTGCATGATAGTATGATGATAGATGAAATTACTGGTGTTGATTTCACTTTGTCTCAGATCAACATTTTTTTTTTAAGTTCTTGGTGTACTATTACTCTCAGACTGCTAATTGACAATAAAATGTTATACTCAATTTCTCCTCAAAAGACAAATTCTTTGGCAAACTCATCAGCTCTATCATGCATTCAGAGGCTAACATGAGATGGAGACCACATGAAATGGACTCTGTTACCATCCTTAATAATTTTGTTGTATTTGTGTCTAGCTTCGGACACGAGCATGTTACAGTTATGTCTTAAAGAGTTGAAAGCATTTAAGGATGATAAGGAGTCCTTACCTTGATACCTTGAGGATACCTTGAGGTGCTTCCGGGCTTATCGTCCCCGCGCCCGGTCATCGACCAGGCCTCCTGGTTGTCACTTACAATTAATGTATCAAGTTTGGAGACTTGTACACATTTCAGTGCAAGAAGCAAGGCAAATAGTTCGGTCTGAAGGGTAGAGGCCCAGTTGTTTATACGGACTCCCCACTCAAAGTACAAGCCATCGCCCATTGTCAGAACAACTGCACTTCCAGCTGCACCCGTGGGGCGGTGTAGGGAACCATCAGTGTATATGGTTTAAGAGAGAGAATGCTCTGTGGACTGAGCATCAATATGGCTTAAGGCGTTGAGCTTTGCCTCAAGACGAAGCTTGGGCTGATCTCTAATTTGTTTCTTGGGTGGAAAGGGAGGGATAAAAACTGGAAAAGGTGTAATCTCCAATGGTGCAGGAAAGTGCCGTTGTTGTCTCTCTCTTGGTACAAATGATAAATCTGATACATTTTTGTACGAGGGCACCCAAGGATTATCCTCAAGGCTTCGTTCTGAAATTTTCAAGCCCTCCAAGCACATCACAGTGGCATCAATGTTCATAAGATAAGATAAGATATTTCTTTAGGTAAAAGTACATACATTGAAAATTAGTAAAAACATATTGTTGGATTAATAGATAGAGCGAGTACACACAATGCCAAGAAGCTACTAATACGCACAGCGTTTTGGGCAAGGTGTGGGGGAAAAAACTTAGACTAAAACTTAATATTAATTGAGATCAAAAGCATAAATTGAATTGAAAAAATGAAAAAAGAAGAGGAGAATGATAATAATTACATGATGGATGGAACAGCAGAAACTGCAACAGAACAGCAAAAGGAATTTTGCTGAAAAGGAACATAATAAACAGAAGATTACAATTTTCTTTAAGTTATTGTTACAACCCTGGTTTCTTTAGATGGAAACCAGAGGTCAAAATTGAGCTATTAAACTACAATATGGCAGGGGACGCATCGAGAGCTGAAGTTGTTTGTAATCTTCCCTGCCAGATGTAAAACTATTCGTGTTTCTCAAAGAGTATTAAAGACTGAGCGTGGGGTTGATTATTAAATATAAATAGGCACCAACTATGTTTACTAATATTGTCTAATCATTGTAAAGTAAACCTGAGTAAACTTTGTATCGGGCGCCGGTATGATTAGTTGAACAGTCTGCCGGCAGCATAGCCCACTGAGGAGGGAGAGACTCGCTCTTCTCTGCTGGCTGGCTGTGGTGATAGACGTGCTCCTCTTCTCTAGTTCTTTATTTCTGTCTTATTTGGGTTAGTAATTAGTTTAGTTTTTTTTTAGTTTGTAATGTTTAGTTTAGTTTTTAGTTTAGGTTAAGTAATTTATGTGCATTTTTATATTCTGGCATATCCTTGTTCTATGTGTAGAGTAGTATACTTAGGGTGTAGTAGGTGTTTTTAAGTGTGTTTCTTACTAGTTACACTAAAGGGGTCTCAGTGGAACCACGTGGTCTCCCTACCCTAAGCTGACTCTAACTTCAAGTGTTTTAATAGTAGAGCTTTACCCTAGCTTGTGTTCAGTGTAAAACCTTGTATCCTGCTTATGTGGACCAAGGCTTTTAACGTAAGATCGGGTGGTAAGTTATTGTTATATTTGTTATTGGTGTGAATGTATATGGGGAATTGTTAAGGGGATAATAAATAGTAAGCTAGAACAGAGTATCCCTTCTTCCTGTGTGGGAGTGCACGATCATCCTCTAGGCTACAGGGTTTAGTAGCAAATTCTGATTACTGTGAACATTTTACTTGGGGGCCGGGCCTTTAGTTCTCCCATATTTGATACCTCTGTATTCTACTTACCCTTACCCCTTAATAGTACCAGTTCCCCCATAGCAAGCCCACCATCATTATAACAAGTACATGGCAGATATCAACAATTAAACAAGTTGGTCAATATCAATAATGTTTGAAAATAGCAAGACATGGGTTGACATTTAGGAGTTAAGACTGGTTACATGAAGTTTGTTAGGTAGTCCTTAGTTTTTCTCTTAACTGGTTGAGAGAGGTACAGCCCTTGACATGATTGGGAAGGTCACTCCACATTATAGTGTCATGATCTGGCAGAGGTTGGAAGTTATCGACGTCTTCTATATGTGTGTATGAATCTGCCTTTAAAGGAGACGTTGAGTGTAAACTTGGATTATCAATGAGCAATCTGAGAGCAGCAGTACTCCAAGAACTTCAACAAGATCTTGTAGATCTGAGTGTGAGAGGATGGTTTTTCAAGCTTATCCCACAGCTGACTTGAATGGCTCATTGCAGTGCACAGTGCACCGATCTCGTGCACAAGCCCTATCTCTGTTAACACTGAATAGTAAACTGTCATGGTGGGTATCTCCAGGATGCCCACATAACCAGGAATACGTTATAATATGCAGGCCGCCGTATGTCCAGGCAGGAAGTAGATACAGGGAAGTTAAGCATCCATGCCATAGAGTCATTGGGTACACAGTGGATGTGCCATCGTGAGAGAGAGAGGACGCCAGCGAGGCGACAGATCTGATCCTGAGGTCAGCCTCAACTGGCGCTATGGAGAATAACTGTGACGTGGTCGTGGCGTGTTCATGACGTCACCTCTGCTACTGATCATGGAACGATCAATATGATTGGTTTCTGCTCTTTTGTTGCAATGTCATTGGTCAAATTGTAATCCCTTGTGTTGTGTCCCACGAGGAGCCCTGCAACAGCTGGCAAGGGTATTCACGTGAGGAAGTTCGTAGCTAGTGGACGTGTCCTGTTCTATCTATCGGCCAATACACTTAACACCGTCCATTCCTCACCATCAAGTTAAACTCAGCGTCTTTTCGATACACCAACGCTCGCCCGGAATCACGATCATGACTATATTGTTTAGAAGCCTAGTGACAAATCACCAGAGCGAAACAGACTGGTATCAGGTAACCCCTGGTGACAAGTTCAGATCGTTGTGAGTGACCTAGAGTGAACTATGGTAGTGCCGCCGCCTAAGTAAATCTGTGTGTGACTTTTACCACAGTGTACCTGCATGGTACCATATAATCAGCCGCCGCCCGCCACCACTCACCAGCCGCCATCTCACACCAGAGCGTGTAGCTAGCCTCGAGCCACCAGCCGCCCTGCATCACAGTACTATGTGACGTCACCACCTTACTCACCGCCAGTGCCATCAAGTGTGTGCGTGTCTGTTAGACATACAGCGCACCCTCCTGCGAGTACCCTCTTTGTCAAGTATGGTTTGTGGGAAAGCCTGTCGCCGAGCGAAACCAGCTGTCAGGCCACCTACGAGTTCTTGCATAAATGTGCCCGAGTGATTGAGTGAATAAGAGAGGTAGCCTACTTGTAAGTACAAGATCTTGTTATTGTTTTATTGTGTCTGTGTTGATCTGAGGGATCAACCACAGTTCTCACATTCTTATACCTGACACAGGAATAGGTGGAGACCTAGACACCAGACGGTGTATGCGTGTTTAGTTAGGTTGCCGTGTTAATGATTGGCTGTCAACTGTGTTAAGTTAGGTGTTTCTCCACGAGTGGATCCGAATCCATTAGCCAGAAGTCAAGAGTCTCGCTAATGCAACCATAGCTTTTCTGACGCCAATCTAAAGTAAATCAAGCACCCTTTGTATTAGTGGTTAAGTTAGTAAATAAACTACTGTTAAGCTTTATGCGGTGTTTCCGTTGAACCACTTCTGAATACTGCCAACATTACTCAAGCCTTCAGCTTCAGGTGTCTTCAACACCGAGTTGCCTATTATTCACTAAACTATAAATGTGATGAGGACCCTAGGAGTCTCTTAAAATGTTAAAGCATTGAGGAGATCAACGTGGACCAGGACCAGGTGAGGCTAGTCTGAGAAGAGACCCTCAAGGACTCTAACTCGACCTTGCTCCCAGGCCCTGTATGATTGCTCTCATATTTTCTCAGCTGATTCTGACAGCTTCGTGAAGCGTCTGCCATATGTACATTGGCGATGTACACATTACAGTCTGGAAAGCAAAATAGAAAACCCCACATCTGGCGCCCAACGTGATTGGCTTAGTTGGAACCTATGAGCTAGGTTGTAAAGTAAAATTTCGCACTTAAATTTTCCCTGAAAATTCAGAAGTGACGAGCAGTATTCAGAGGACGTTTAACGCCCTGTTAGGTACACACACCACCAGTATGTCTGAGTGTGGAGAGTTCAAACAGCGCTACCTGTATCTTTGCTTAGCCCTGACCGCTCGTAGACCCGAGGACTACGACACTCTTACTGAGCAAGAGTGTAAGAAACGAGTGGAGCAGCACTTGAGGGCCACGGAAGAGGTGATACTACAAGCACACATGCACGGTAGTACTGAGGTGGCGTGTACGAGTCTCATCATACTAGATGAGGCTATCGGTGGTGAGACCACGGTGAGGGATAACACAGTGAGACCCCAGTGAGAGACAACTTGGAGATAGAGACCCTTGTGGGTGACGTCACCCAGAATGATGTCACTAGAATCACGCGCGCTGCGAGAGAAAACGGAGTCACGCGGGAATCTAGCCCTTTAAATACTTCGTTGGAGGATTCAACGGGGAAGAATCTCAGCCCAAAAGGTCCTTGTGGACGACGCCAGCTCAAAGAGTAGGTATTACAGGCTCGCAATTATTCACCTTAGAGGAATACCGTAACCAGGTTAGGGAGTTGGGATTCGAAGGGAATAATGTAGCAGAGCAAGCTATGAAACTCTGGACTGATCAGCAGAACAGAGAAAATAAACTCTGGACTGATCAGCAGAACAGAGAGAGTACTGAATGCATAGCTCTCATGCAGTTACAAGCGAGGCAGGATGACTAGACAAGTGGTCGTTCAACGGAGACAAACGTTGAACAAGGTAAGACTGTCAAACTACCTAAACTAGCTAACTTTGATGAGAGGGACGACTCGATGGATGCATACATCAAGCGTTTCGAAGGTCACGCCGCTGATTGCGGGTGGGAAAGATCAAAGTGGGCACTCGCTCTTAGTGCATTGTTAAACGGTAGGGCACTAACCATCTACCACAGTCTGGGTCCGCACCAGCGCGGAGATTACGAGGCATTGATAACAGCGTTGCTGAATGGTTTTGGCATCACTGCAGACCGAATGCTAGAGAATTTCCGTAGGGCTCAATTGCAAAAAGGAGAGACATATGTGCTAATGTTACAGCAGTTAGAATCGAGTCTAAACCGTTACTGTGAACTCATGGAGACTACTCCTGGGAGCATGGAGTTCTATCAACTGATGATTCACGAACAGTTTTTAGAAGCATGCGAATCGTCTCTGCGCGTCAAGCTCAAAGAGCAGGAAGTTGTGTCAAATCTGTCTATGGCCAAACAAGCTGACCTGTGGGCTGGGGCCAGGAGACAGGTGAAAGGGGTGAAGCCGCACGAGAAGCATCATGCTACAGGTAGTGGCGAGGAAGCTAAGCCTAAGATACCTAAGATACCAGGAGTAAGACTTAATCAAACTAGGAATGCTTTACAAATCAAGGGACCCCAGAATGTGGAATGACCTTCCCAATCATGTCAAAGATTGTACCTCTCTCAACCAGTTTAAGATGAAAACTAAGTACTAGCTAATTAACTCCATGTAACCTACCTTACTTCTAAATGTCAACCCATGTCTTACTATTTAAAAAAAATATGCTGTTTGTTGACCAACTTGTATATTGGCTATTTTCTACCATGTTCCCCCTTTTTTTATCTTTTATTATTTTGTTTTCATTCAACACAATTTATACTTTAAGCTCAATTACTATTAAGTTTTAGTCTAAGTGTTTTTTTCCCCACCTCACCTTGCCCGAAACACTATGCGTACTAGTGGCTTTAGGTATTGTATGTACTACCTCTATCTTTAAATATAACAGAATGTTTGTACTGTAACGCTGCTACTATGTATGTACTGTTCCTAAATAAATTATTATTATTATTATTATTATTATTTGCCCGAAACGCTATGCGTACTAGTGACTTCGGGTATTGTATGTACTAGCTCTATCTATAAATCAATCAGAATGTTTGTAACTCTGCATCTATGTATGTACTTTTCCTAAATAAATTATTATTATTATTATTATTATTTATCCTCATTTTCAAAGACTGAATATTTCTAATTTAAAGATTTTTTTGAGATATATACAAGAGTTGTTACATTCTTGTACAGTCACTAGTACGCGTAGCGTTTCGGGCAGGTCCCTGGAATACGATCCCCGCCGCGAAGAATCGTTGTTACAACCAAGTACACATTTTACTGTTGCGTTAAACAGAGGCTACAGTTAAGGAATTGCGCCCAGTAAATCCTCCCCGGCCAGGATACGAACCCATGACATAGCGCTCGCAGAACGCCAGGCGAGTGTCTTACCACTACACCACGGAGACTACAAACAGATTGCAAATTAAGGCCTTCGACAAGCCGCCTACTTCTTGTCCTTATCGAGGTCACTAACATTAGTGGCCCTTTAAAAGTAAGAATGAAACTGCAGAAGGCCTTTTTTTGGATCATACAGTATACTATTTATTTTCAGCTCATGTTGAACCAATCATTATAACTGCCACTATGAAATATAACTACAGAGGGCTGATACTTAAGAAGCAAGGAAATAGCACAACGTTCATACCTGTAGTAACCAATGTCTTACCTAATGTCTAATAAATACCCTACTGATACCCCCTTAGATTCATTCACTTTAAGCATGTAGCTTAAATCATGCTACAATGTACCTGTTGATAATCCTCAAATTTTACTATAATGTACCTACTAATCTACGTCAAATTTTCTTTCAATGTATCTGTTAACATTTCTCATTTTTGCTTGAAATTACGTACCTACAATTATCTGTTAAGGACCTGCCCAAAACTCTATGGGTGTTAGTGGCATTAGCAGTAAAAATGTCAATGCTATGTACTCTCATAAACCCAATGTACCTTCTAGCATATAAATAAATAAATAAATAAATAAATAAATAAATAAATAAATAAATTAATTAATAAATAAATAAATATATAAAACAGCAGAAGACCCTATTAATGCCCCTTTGACACCCGTTTATCAACTTGTACCTTTCAACCATGTTACCCCTCAATATGCAGAAGACCTTTTGTATATTGATGACCCCTTTTGCTATCCGACTTCGCAATCTCAACATCATCTACTTTGTATCTTGTAACTCTCTCATCATTACCTAGCCTCAAAACCTTACATTTGTCAGCAATAACCCTTAAAGGGCATTTGTGATTTTAGCTTGCAACACTGCCAGGCACAAGAAATAACAAAAAAAAATTGTCTTCTTCCAAGATTGTTAAAATGTGTTCCCTGATCACGGGGAAAAAAATCATAGGTGACAATATTTTGGACTCAATAGTGCGAGGAAGACTGGCAACATTGAGGCGTTGACAGTATACGTTCCACGACAGTCTGCCCCATCTGGGATGTCGGGCGGGAGTTGCTACAAAGATATACCAATTATTTCAATGTCTCTGAATAATTTTTCTCTCTATTTTTGCAGTAATATTATTCAATAGTGTGTAGTGTATTATATTATATAATAAAATGTGTGAACCATCGCTATTAACAAAGTATGATGTGCGTATGAGTGATTCAATTATTTTGTTCATAAAACAATAACCAATATTTTTGCTGTTATTACACTAGCATTCTCTCTCTCTCAAATCATATACACTGATGGTTCCCTACACCGCACCACGGGTGCAGCTGGAAGTGCAGTTGTCCTGACAATGGGCGATGGCTTGTACTTTGAGTGATGAGTCCGTATAAACAACTGGGCCTCTACCCTTCAGACTGAACTATTTGCCTTGCTCCTTGCACTGAAATGTGTACAAGTCTCTAAACTTGATACATTAATTGTAAGTGACTCCTTATCATCCTTAAATGCTCTCAACTCTTTAAGACATAACTGTACATGCTCGTGTCCGAAGCTAGACACAAATACAACAAAATTATAAGGATGGTAACAGAGTCCATTTCATGTGGTCTTCACCGAGAACTTCAACAAGATCTTGTAGATCTGAGGCCAAAGTGAAATTGACACCAGTAATTCCATCTATCATCATACTATCATGCAAGAGGAGCCACACATCTATGGATCATCCAATAAAAATCAGCAGACTTCTAGATGTTACTGCTGCTCTCGGCTTAGACTCGGTTACAAGTATCTCTGGGAATTCTCATTATCTGCGATGTAGACCTGACCAAATGTAAACTGTGTCAACAAGATTATTCGCACACCCTCCGTCACTATGTGATGGAGTGCGAAAAGATACGTGAATTTAGAGACAATTCTATAACCAATGTTCCAGCGATGTGTAAATATTTCACTCAAAATGATCTGCTACCAGAAATTTTAGCCAAATATCCCCAGTTTGCTAACTGTAGGTAGTAACTGAGTGATTGTAACCTATCCACCGCTGCCCGCTGGATGGGGGGCGGTGTGCAGGACAAACATATAAATTGTGACACTAGCTCTCCACATATGTCAGTTGCTTAATTTAGAACCTGTACTTGTGGTCGATCTCGAACCCATTGTTGACGTGACGACTTATATTGAATTTTGTAACTAGCTCATCAAGATTGTAACTTGCTTAGCTAATGAATTGTGGGGTTCAGTCCCTGAGCCCATTATGTGCCTCTGTAACCCTTTCCACTACCGCCCACAAGATGGGTATGGGGTGCATAATATATGAACTAAACTAACCTCCCACCATACTTTTTGTGCTGTTATTACACTATATACACTCCCTTTTACCTCCTCCTCTACTTCTTTACTATAACAAGTTACATAAGTTAACATAACCCATACCACGTGCCATCCTTTGGTTCTAAGTGTAATTTTGTCTGTGTTCCCTGGTCAACCCTTGAGTTCCATGTAGTTAGATCTAGGTGCTGACCATTGAACATATGTCTATATAGTTATATGTATTTAAGTGTTTTATCCCTTAAGGAAAAATAGACTTTACCACTAGTTTGCTGCATGTAAATAGATGTTTGCTGCATATGTAGAGTTAGAAAGATAATGTAAGATCGAGGTGGTAAGGCATATGTTAAGAAAGAAATGTATATATATACTGTTTTTATCTCTCAGAATGTCGCGTAATATTTTGATTGTATGTGATATGTCTATATATTTATATGAACATGTTAGCATGAACGGCGTGAGATATAATAGCTTGATCTACTTTATCCCTTTGTGTGTTATACCCCTTTGTTATTTATACCCTCAATAAATTTATTTGAATTTGAAGTGGTAAAGTATTTATGTTGTACTTGGGGGTTTTAGGGTTAATAAATTATATTAAGGTAAAACTTAACAGTCTCCGTGGTGTAGTGGTAATTAAGACACTCGCCTGGCGTTCCACGAGCGCTTTGTCATGGGTTCGTATCCTGGCCGGGAAGGATTTACTGGGCGCAATCCTTAACTGTAGCCTCTGTTTAACTCAACAGTAAAATGTGTACTTGGTTGTAACAACGATTCTTCGCGGCGGGGATCGTATTCCAGGGACCTGCCCGAAACGCTACGCGTACTAGTGGCTGTACAAGAATGTAACAACTCTTGTATATATCTCAAACAAAAAAACTTAAGCTGGAGTTTCCATTACCCATCTGTTTCAGGGTTAGCTGGTGATCTGCTCAAGACGACAGACCATACTTGTATCATTACTTTCTTGAAACTGTTTCCCTGGGGGCCTCTCCTAACCCATTAGGTGGTATACTCCTTACCTTGATGGTCACCCTAACTCCTTACCTTGATGGTCACCCTAACTCCTTACCTTGATGGTCACCCTAACTCCTTACCTTGATGGTCACCCTAACTCAGACCCCACATGTAACAACTACCTACAGTCAGCAAACCAGTTCTAGTACTGTGGTAGAGAATTTTGAATGAAATACATGAATATATGTGAGAGAGTTATTTCCAATGTTTTAATTTATTTACACTCATTCCATGAGACAGTGATGCAGGGTGTGAGAATAATTTTGTGGCCATCTGGTCAGGTTTACACCAGCAGATAATATCAACTCCCAGAAATACTTATAGTCAAGTCTAAGCCGAGTAGTAATAACATCTGGAAGTCTGTTGATCTTATTGGATGATCTATAGATGTGTGGCTCGTCTTGCACGAGAGTATGGAGATAGATGGAACTACAAGTGTAGATTTCACTTTGTCTCACATTTACGAGGTTTTTGCTGAAGTTCTTGGTGTATATTATTGTTCTCGAGCTGCTTACAGACAATCCAAGGTTATAACCAGCTTCTCTGAGGACTGTCTTTTGTCTATATTCATCAGTTCAATCATTCAGAGGTCAACAAACGATGGCTCAGACTGATATGCAGAAACTGTTTACAGTTCTTCTTTGTTATGAGGCAATATGATAGCAGCAGGAATCTCCCGGCTATGAGAGACACGCCTGCCTCCCTGCCACCTTCCTCCTTTACCACTCCTCAGTCTTCAAGGAATATTACACATCTTTTCCAGAGTAAAATAATCCGATTAACAATTTATAATTTAACGATGCCGTTGGAAATACTCCAAGAAAGAGGAGGTCGTTGAGCTCTGTCTGCTTCCTCTCTCTCTCTTTACATAAACAACAGCCAGTCAACAGAGGCCACTGTGAGCCCAGATACAACATGCATGGTGTATTCACCTAGTTGTGTTTGCGGGGGTTGAGCTTTGCTCTTTCGGCCGCCTCTCAACTGTCAATCAACTGTTTGCTAACTACTTTTTTTTTTCCCCACACCACACACACACACACACACACACACACCCAGGAAGCAGCCCGTAACAGCTGACTAATTCCAGGTACCTATTTACTGCTAGGTAACAGGGGCATTCAGGGTGAAAGAAACTTTGCCCATTTGTTTTCTGCCCTCGTGCGGGAATCGAACCCGCGCCACAGAATTACAAGTCCTGCGCGCTATCAACCAGGCTACGAAGCCCCCCTCGTAGTGATCATTGCTGTCTTCTTATATGTGATATCAATCTGCTGTATGTGTCTGTTAATCTTGTTTAAATTACCAATCAAGTTGTCAATGTAGTCAATCAGAGCTTTAATATACCAATGTGCTTTAATAGTTTTTTTTTAGTTTAGTTCATTTATTATGCACCCCATACCCATCCCGTGGGCGGTAGTGGAAAGGGTTACAGAGGCACATAATGGGCTCAGGGACTGAACCCCACAATTCATTTAGCTAAGCAAGTTACAATCTTGATGAGCTAGTTACAAAATTCAATATAAGTCGTCACATCAACAATGGGTTCGAGATCGACCTCAAATACAGGTTCTAAATTAAGCAACTGACATATGTGGAGAGCTAGTGTCACAATTTATATGTTTGTCCTGCACACCGCCCCCATCCAGTGGGCAGCGGTGGATAGGTTACAATCACTCAGTTACTACCTACAGTTAGCAAACTGGGGATATTTGGCTAAAATTTCTGGTAGCAGATCATTTTGAATGAAATATTTACACATCGCTGGAACATTGGTTATAGAATTGTCTCTAAATTCACGTATCTTTTCGCACTCCATCACATAGTGACGGAGGGTGTGCGAATAATTTTGTTGACACAGTTTACATTTGGTCAGGTCTACATCGGCAGATAATGAGAATTCCCAGAGATACTTGTAACCGAGTCTAAGCCGAGCAGCAGTAACATCTAGAAGTCTGCTGATTTTATTGGATGATCCATAGATGTGTGGCTCCTCTTGCATGATAGTATGATGATAGATGGAATTACTGGTGTCAATTTCACTTTGCCTCAGATCTACAAGATCTTGTTGAAGTTCTCGGTGTACTGCTGCTCTCAGATTGCTCATTGACAATCCAAGGTTACACTCAACGGCTCCTTTAAAGGCAGATTCTTTGGCTAACTTATCAGCTCTATCATGCATTCGGAGGCCACATGAGATGGAGACCACATGAAATGGACTCTGTTACCATCCTTAATAATTTGTTGTATTTGTGTCTAGCTTCGGACACGAGCATGTTACAGTTATGTCTTAAAGAGTTGAGAGCATTTAAGGATGATAAGGAGTCACTTACAATTAATGTATCAAGTTTGGAGACTTGTACACATTTCAGTGCAAGGATCAAGGCAAATAGTTCAGTCTGAAGGGTAGAGGCCCAGTTGTTTATACGGACTCCCCACTCAAAGTACAAGCCATCGCCCATTGTCAGAACAACTGCACTTCCAGCTGCACCCGTGGTGCGGTGTAGGGAACCATCAGTGTATATGATTTGAGAGAGAGAATGCTCTGTGGACAGAGCATCAATATGGCTTAAGGCGTTGAGCTTTGCCTCAAGACGAAGCTTGGGCTTATCTCTAATTTGCTTCTTGGGTGGAAAGGAGGGATTAAAACTGGAAAGGGTGTAACCTCCCACGGTGCAGGAAAGTGC
>WNGS01161925.1:36874-46963 GCA_020271785.1 Procambarus virginalis
CCACACAGTAGCCCCACCAGCCACACAGAAGTCCCGCCAGCTACACAGTAGCCCCACCAGCTACACAGTAGCCCCACCAGCTACACAGAAGTCCCGCCAGCTACACAGTAGCCCCACCAGCTACACAGTACCCACCAGCCACACAGAAGTCCCACCAGCTACACAGTAGCCCCACCAGCTACACAGTAGCCCCACCAGCCACACAGTAGCCCCACCAGCTACACAGTAGCCCCACCAGCCACACAGTAGCCCCACCAGCTACACAGTAGCCCCACCAGCCACACAGAAGCCCCACCAGCCACACAGCAGCCCCACCAGCTACACAGTAGTCCCACCAGCTACACAGTCGCCCCACCAGCTACACAGAAGTCCCACCAGCCACACAGTAGCCCCACCAGCTACACAGTAGCCCCACCAGCCACACAGAAGTCCCACCAGCTACACAGTAGCCCCACCAGCCACACAGTAGCCCCACCAGCTACACAGAAGCCCCACCAGCTACACAGTAGCCCCACCAGCCACACAGTAGCCCCACCAGACACACAGTAGCCCCACCAGCTACACAGTAGCCCCACCAGGTACACAGAAGCCCCACCAGCCACACAGTAGCCCCACCAGCTACACAGTAGCCACACCAGCTACACAGAAGCCCCACCAGCTACACAGTAGCCCCACCAGCCACACAGTAGCCCCACCAGCCACACAGTAGCCCCACCAGCTACACAGTAGCCCCACCAGCTACACAGAAGCCCCACCAGCCACACAGTAGCCCCACCAGCCACACAGTAGCCCCACCAGCTACACAGAAGTCGCACCAGCCACACAGTAGCCCCACCAGCCACACAGTACCCCACCAGCCACACAGTAGCCCCACCAGCCACACAGTAGCCCCACCAGCCACACAGTAGCCCCACCAGCCACACAGTAGCCCCACCAGCTACACAGTAGCCCCACCAGCTACACAGTAGCCCCACCAGCCACACAGTACCCCACCAGCCACACAGTAGCCCCACCAGCCACACAGTAGCCCCACCAGCCACACAGTAGCCCCACCAGCCACACAGTAGCCCCACCAGCTACACAGTAGCCCCACCAGCTACACAGTAGCCCCACCAGCCACACAGTACCCCACCAGCCACACAGTAGCCCCACCAGCCACACAGTAGCCCCACCAGCCACACAGTAGCCCCACCAGCCACACAGTAGCCCCACCAGCTACACAGTAGCCCCACCAGCTACACAGTAGCACCACCAGCTACACAGAAGCCCCACCAGCCACACAGTAGCCCACCAGCCACACAGTAGCCCCACCAGCTACACAGTAGCCCCACCAGCCACACAGTAGCCCCACCAGCCACACAGTAGCCCCACCAGCCACACAGTAGCCCCACCAGCCACACAGTAGCCCCACCAGCCACACAGTAGCCCCACCAGCTACACAGTAGCCCCACCAGCTACACAGTAGCACCACCAGCTACACAGTAGCCCCACCCGCTACACAGTAGCACCACCAGCCACACAGTAGCCCCACCAGCTACACAGTAGCCCCACCCGCTACACAGTAGCCCCACCAGCTACACAGTAGCCCCACCAGCTACACAGTAGCCCCACCAGCTACACAGTAGCCCCACCAGCTACACAGTAGCCCCACCAGCTACACAGTAGCCCCACCAGCTACACAGTAGCACCACCAGCTACACAGTAGCCCCACCAGCTACACAGTAGCACCACCAGCTACACAGTAGCCCCACCAGCTACACAGTTGCCCCACCCGCTACACAGTAGCCCCACCAGCTACACAGTAGCCCCACCAGCTACACAGTAGCCCCACCAGCTACACAGTAGCCCCACCAGCTACACAGTAGCCCCACCAGCTACACAGTAGCCCCACCAGCTACACAGTAGCCCCACCAGCCACACAGTAGCCCCACCAGCCACACAGTAGCCCCACCAGCCACACAGTAGCCCCACCAGCCACAGAGTAGCCCCACCAGCTACACAGTAGCCCCACCAGCCACACAGTAGCCCCACCAGCCACACAGAAGTCCCACCAGCTACACAGTAGCCCCACCAGCCACATAGTAGCCCCACCAGCTACACAGTAGCCCCACCAGCCACACAGTAGCCCCACCAGCACACAGAAGTCCCGCCAGCTACACAGTAGCCCCACCAGCCACACAGTAGCCCCACCAGCTACACAGTAGCCCCACCAGCCACACAGTAGCCCCACCAGCCACACAGTAGCCCCACCAGCTACACAGTAGCCCCACCAGCCACACAGTAGCCCCAACAGCCACACAGAAGTCCCGTCAGCTACACAGTAGCCCCACCAGCCACACAGTAGCCCCACCAGCTACACAGTAGCCCACCAGCCACACAGTAGCCCCACCAGCCACACAGTAGCCCCACCAGCTACACAGTAGCCCCACCAGCCACACAGTAGCCCCACCAGCCACACAGTAGCCCCACCAGCCACACAGTAGCCCCACCAGCTACACAGTAGCCCCACCAGCCACACAGTAGCCCCACCAGGTACACAGTAGCCCCACCAGCCACACAGTAGTCCCGCCAGCTACACAGAAGCCCCACCAGCCACACAGTAGCCCCACCAGCTACACAGTAGCCCCACCAGCCACACAGTAGCCCCACCAGCCACACAGTAGCCCCACCAGCCACACAGTAGCCCCACCAGCTACACAGTAGCCCCACCAGCCACACAGAAGTCCCACCAGCTACACAGTAGCCCCACCAGCCACACAGTAGCCCCACCAGCCACACAGAAGTCCCGCCAGCTACACAGTAGCCCCACCAGCTACACAGTAGCCCCACCAGCTACACAGAAGTCCCGCCAGCTACACAGTAGCCCCACCAGCTACACAGTAGCCCCACCAGCCACACAGAAGTCCCGCCAGCTACACAGTAGCCCCACCAGCTACACAGTAGCCCCACCAGCCACACAGTAGCCCCACCAGCTACACAGTAGCCCCACCAGCCACACAGTAGCCCCACCAGCTACACAGTAGCCCCACCAGCCACACAGAAGCCCCACCAGCCACACAGCAGCCCCACCAGCTACACAGTAGTCCCACCAGCTACACAGTAGCCCCACCAGCTACACAGAAGTCCCACCAGCCACACAGTAGCCCCACCAGCTACACAGTAGCCCCACCAGCCACACAGAAGTCCCACCAGCTACACAGTAGCCCCACCAGCCACACAGTAGCCCCACCAGCTACACAGTAGCCCCACCAGCTACACAGTAGCCCCACCAGCCACACAGTAGCCCCACCAGCCACACAGTAGCCCCACCAGCTACACAGTAGCCCCACCAGCTACACAGAAGCCCCACCAGCCACACAGTAGCCCCACCAGCTACACAGTAGCCACACCAGCTACACAGAAGCCCCACCAGCTACACAGTAGCCCCACCAGCCACACAGTAGCCCCACCAGCCACACAGTAGCCCCACCAGCTACACAGTAGCCCCACCAGCTACACAGAAGCCCCACCAGCCACACAGTAGCCCCACCAGCCACACAGTAGCCCCACCAGCTACACAGAAGTCCCACCAGCCACACAGTAGCCCCATCAGCCACACAGTAGCCCCACCAGCTACACAGTAGCCCCACCAGCCACACAGTAGCCCCACCAGCTACACAGTAGCCCCACCAGCTACACAGTAGCCCCACCAGCTACACAGTAGCCCCACCAGAAACACAGTAGCCCCACCAGCTACATAGAAGTCCCGCCAGCTACACAGTAGCCCCACCAGCTACACAGTAGCCCCACCAGCTACACAGTAGCACCACTAGCTACACCGTAGCTCTACCAGATACACATTAGCCGTACCATACACAGTAGCCCTACCAGCAACATGAAGCCCCAGCACCAAACAGTAGCCCCAGTAGCACACAGAAGCTCCACCAGCTACACAGTAGCCCCAGCAGACGAACAGTAGCCCACCAGCAACACCGAGCCCCACCAGCTACACAAAAGCCACACCAGCCACAGAAGCTACTACCAGCCACACAGAAGCTACTCCAGCCACACAGTAGCTCCACCAGCTACAAAGTAGCCCCACCAGACGCACTGTATCCCTACCAGCTACAACGTAGAACCTCCAGCAACAACATAGCCCCACCAGCCAAAACGCAGCCCTATTAGCTACAACGTAGTCCCACAATCTACAACATAGCTCCACCAGCAACAACGTTGCCGTACCAGCTACAACTTTGTTGTAGCTGGTGTGGCCCATGATATAGCTGGTGGGGCCCATGTTGTAGCTGGTGGGCTCATGTTGTAGCTGGTGGGGCTCATGTTTAGCTGGTGGGGCTCATGTTGTACTTGGTGGGGCTCATGATATAGCTGGTGGGGCTCATGTTATAGCTGGTGGGGCTCATGTTGTACCTGGTGGGGCTCATGATATAGCTGGTGGGGCTCATGTTATAGCTGGTGGGGCTCATGTTGTACTTGGTGGGGCTCATGATATAGCTGGTGGGCTCATGTTATAGCTGGTGGGGCTCATGTTGTACCTGGTGGGGCTCATGATATAGCTGGTGGGCTCATGTTGTAGCTGGTGGGGCTCATGTTATAGCTGGTGGGGCTCATGTTATAGCTGGTGGGGCTCATGTTGTAGCTGGTGGGGCTCATGTTCCAGCTGGTGGGGCTCATGTTGTAGCTGGTGGGGCTCATGTTGTAGCTGGTGGGGCTCATGATGTAGCTGGTGGGGCTCATGTTATAGCTGGTGGGGCTCATGTTGTACTGGTGGGGCTCATGATATAGCTGGTGGGGCTCATGTTCCAGCTGGTGGGGCTCATGTTATAGCTGGTGGGGCTCATGTTATAGCTGGTGGGGCTCATGTTGTAGCTGGTGGGGCTCATGTTCCAGCTGGTGGGGCTCATGTTATAGCTGGTGGGGCTCATGTTGTAGCTGGTGGGGCTCATGTTGTAGCTGGTGGGGCTCATGTTGTAGCTGGTGGGGCTCATGTTATAGCTGGTGGGGCTCATGTTGTAGCTGGTGGGGCTCATGTTGTAGCTGGTGGGGCTCATGTTGTAGCTGGTGGGGCTCATGTTGTAGCTGGTGGGGCTCATGTTGTAGCTGGTGGGGCTCATGTTGTAGCTGGTGGGGCTCATGTTGTAGCTGGTGGGGCTCATGTTGTAGCTGGTGGGGCTCATGTTGTAGCTGGTGGGGCTCATGTTGTAGCTGGTGGGGCTCATGTTGTAGCTGGTGGGGCTCATGTTGTAGCTGGTGGGGCTCATGTTGTAGCTGGTGGGGCTCATGTTGTAGCTGGTGGGGCTCATGTTGTAGCTGGTGGGGCTCATGTTGTAGCTGGTGGGGCTCATGTTGTAGCTGGTGGGGCTCATGTTGTAGCTGGTGGGGCTCATGTTGTAGCTGTGGGGCTCATGTTGTAGCTGGTGGGGCTCATGTTGTAGCTGGTGGGGCTCATGTTGTAGCTGGTGGGGCTCATGTTGTAGCTGGTGGGGCTCATGTTGTAGCTGGTGGGGCTCATGTTGTAGCTGGTGGGGCTCATGTTGTAGCTGGTGGGGCTCATGTTGTAGCTGGTGGGGCTCATGTTGTAGCTGGTGGGGCTCATGTTGTAGCTGGTGGGGCCATGTTGTAGCTGGTGGGGCTCATGTTGTAGCTGGTGGGGCTCATGTTGTAGCTGGTGGGGCTCATGTTGTAGCTGGTGGGGCTCATGTTGTAGCTGGTGGGGCTCATGTTGTAGCTGGTGGGGCTCATGTTGTAGCTGGTGGGGCTCATGTTGTAGCTGGTGGGGCTCATGTTGTAGCTGGTGGGGCTCATGTTGTAGCTGGTGGGCCCATGTTGTAGCTGGTGGGGCTCATGTTGTAGCTGGTGGGGCTCATGTTTAGCTGGTGGGGCCATGTTGTAGCTGGTGGGGACCATGTTGTAGCTGGTGGGGCTCATGTTGTAGCTGGTGGGCTCATGTTGTAGCTGGTGGGGCTCATGTTGTAGCTGGTGGGGCTCATGTTGTAGCTGGTGGGGCTCATGTTGTAGCTGGTGGGGCTCATGTTGTAGCTGGTGGGGCCATGTTGTAGCTGGTGGGGGCCATGTTGTAGCTGGTGGGGCTCATGTTGTAGCTGGTGGGGCTCATGTTGTAGCTGGTGGGGCTCATGTTGTAGCTGGTGGGGCTCATGTTGTAGCTGGTGGGGACCATGTTGTAGCTGGTGGGGCCCATGTTGTAGCTGGTGGGGCTCATGTTGTAGCTGGTGGGGCTCATGTTGTAGCTGGTGGGGCTCATGTTGTAGCTGGTGGGGCTCATGTTGTAGCTGGTGGGGACCATGTTGTAGCTGGTGGGGCCATGTTGTAGCTGGTGGGGCCATGTTGTAGCTGGTGGGGCTATGTTGTAGCTGGTGGGGCTCATGTTGTAGCTGGTGGGGTCCATGTTGTAGCTGGTGGGGCTCATGTTGTAGCTGGTGGGGTCCATGTTGTAGCTGGTGGGGCTCATGTTGTAGCTGGTGGGGTCCATGTTGTAGCTGGTGGGGTCCATGTTGTAGCTGGTGGGGCTCATGTTGTAGCTGGGGGGCTCATGTTGTAGCTGGTGGGGCTCATGTTGTAGCTGGTGGGGCTCATGTTGTAGCTGGTGGGCTCATGTTGTAGCTGGTGGGGCTCATGTTGTAGCTGGTGGGCTCATGTTGTAGCTGGTGGGGCTCATGTTGTAGCTGGTGGGGTCCATGTTGTAGCTGGTGGGGCTCATGTTGTAGCTGGTGGGGCTCATGTTGTAGCTGGTGGGGCTCATGTTGTAGCTGGTGGGGCTCATGTTGTAGCTGGTGGGGCTCATGTTGTAGCTGGTGGGGCTCATGTTGTAGCTGGTGGGGCTCATGTTGTAGCTGGTGGGGCTCATGTTGTAGCTGGTGGGGCTCATGTTGTAGCTGGTGGGGCCATGTTGTAGCTGGTGGGGCTCATGTTGTACCTGGTGGGGCTCATGTTGTAGCTGGTGGGGACCATGTTGTAGCTGGTGGGGTCCATGTTGTAGCTGGTGGGGACCATGTTGTAGCTGGTGGGGCCATGTTGTAGCTGGTGGGGTCCATGTTGTAGCTGGTGGGGCTCATGTTGTAGCTGGTGGGGCCATGTTGTAGCTGGTGGGGTCCATGTTGTACCTGGTGGGGCCATGTTGTAGCTGGTGGGGCTCATGTTGTACTGGTGGGGCTCATGTTGTAGCTGGTGGGGACCATGTTGTAGCTGGTGGGGACCATGTTGTAGCTGGTGGGGCCATGTTGTAGCTGGTGGGGCTATGTTGTAGCTGGTGGGGCTCATGTTGTAGCTGGTGGGGCTCATGTTGTAGCTGGTGGGGCTCATGTTGTAGCTGGTGGGGACCATGTTGTAGCTGGTGGGGTCCATGTTGTAGCTGGTGGGGACCATGTTGTAGCTGGTGGGGACCATGTTGTAGCTGGTGGGGCTCATGTTGTACCTGGTGGGGCTCATGTTGTAGCTGGTGGGGACCATGTTGTAGCTGGTGGGGTCCATGTTGTACCTGGTGGGGCTCATGTTGTAGCTGGTGGGGCCATGTTGTAGCTGGTGGGGTCCATGTTGTACCTGGTGGGGCTCATGTTGTAGCTGGTGGGGCTCATGTTGTACCTGGTGGGGCTCATGTTGTAGCTGGTGGGGACCATGTTGTAGCTGGTGGGGACCATGTTGTAGCTGGTGGGGACTATGTTGTAGCTGGTGGGGCTCATGTTGTAGCTGGTGGGGTCCATGTTGTAGCTGGTGGGGCTCATGTTGTAGCTGGTGGGGTCCATGTTGTAGCTGGTGGGTTCCATGTTGTACCTGGTGGGGCTCATGTTGTAGCTGGTGGGGCCATGTTGTAGCTGGTGGGGCTCATGTTGTAGCTGGTGGGGCTCATGTTGTAGCTGGTGGGGCTCATGTTGTAGCTGGTGGGGCTCATGTTGTAGCTGGTGGGGCTCATGTTGTAGCTGGTGGGGCTCATGTTGTAGCTGGTGGGGCTCATGTTGTAGCTGGTGGGGCTCATGTTGTAGCTGGTGGGGCTCATGTTGTAGCTGGTGGGGCTCATGTTGTAGCTGGTGGGACCATGTTGTAGCTGGTGGGGCCATGTTGTAGCTGGTGGGGCTCATGTTGTAGCTGGTGGGGCTCATGTTGTAGCTGGTGGGGCTCATGTTGTAGCTGGTGGGGCTCATGTTGTAGCTGGTGGGGGCCATGTTGTAGCTGGTGGGCTCATGTTGTAGCTGGTGGGGTCCATGTTGTAGCTGGTGGGGCTCATGTTGTAGCTGGTGGGGTCCATGTTGTAGCTGGTGGGGTCCATGTTGTAGCTGGTGGGGTCCATGTTGTAGCTGGTGGGGCTCATGTTGTAGCTGGTGGGGCTCATGTTGTAGCTGGTGGGGCCCATGTTGTAGCTGGTGGGGTCCATGTTGTACCTGGTGGGGTCCATGTTGTAGCTGGTGGGGTCCATGATGTAGCTGGTGGGGCTCATGTTGTACCTGGTGGGGTCCATGTTGTAGCTGGTGGGGTCCATGTTGTAGCTGGTGGGGCCCATGTTGTAGCTGGTGGGGTCCATGTTGTAGCTGGTGGGGTCCATGTTGTAGCTGGTGGGGTCCATGTTGTAGCTGGTGGGGTCCATGATGTAGCTGGTGGGGCTCATGTTGTAGCTGGTGGGGCTCATGTTGTAGCTGGTGGGGCCATGTTGTACTGGTGGGGCTCATGTTGTAGCTGGTGGGGCTCATGTTGTAGCTGGTGGGGCCCATGTTGTAGCTGGTGGGGTCCATGTTGTAGCTGGTGGGGTCCATGTTGTAGCTGGTGGGGTCCATGTTGTAGCTGGTGGGGTCCATGATATAGCTGGTGGGGCTCATGTTGTAGCTGGTGGGGCTCATGTTGTAGCTGGTGGGGCCCATGTTGTACCTGGTGGGGCTATGTTGTAGCTGGTGGGCTCATGTTGTAGCTGGTGGGGCTCATGTTGTAGCTGGTGGGGCTCATGTTGTAGCTGGTGGGGTCCATGTTGTAGCTGGTGGGGTCCATGTTGTACCTGGTGGGGCTCATGTTGTAGCTGGTGGGGCTCATGTTGTAGCTGGTGGGGCCCATGTTGTACCTGGTGGGGCTCATGTTGTAGCTGGTGGGGCTCATGTTGTAGCTGGTGGGGCCCATGTTGTACCTGGTGGGGCTCATGTTGTAGCTGGTGGGGCCCATGTTGTAGCTGGTGGGGCTCATGTTGTAGCTGGTGGGGCCCATGTTGTAGCTGGTGGGGTCCATGTTGTAGCTGGTGGGGTCCATGTTGTAGCTGGTGGGGCTCATGTTGTAGCTGGTGGGGCCCATGTTGTAGCTGGTGGGGCCCATGTTGTAGCTGGTGGGGCCCATGTTATAGCTGGTGGGGCTCATGTTGTACCTGGTGGGGCTCATGTTGTAGCTGGTGGGGCCCATGTTGTAGCTGGTGGGGTCCATGTTGTAGCTGGTGGGGTCCATGTTGTAGCTGGTGGGGCTCATGTTGTAGCTGGTGGGGTCCATGTTGTAGCTGGTGGGGTCCATGTTGTAGCTGGTGGGGCTCATGTTGTAGCTGGTGGGGCTCATGTTGTAGCTGGTGGGGTCCATGTTGTAGCTGGTGGGGCCCATGTTGTAGCTGGTGGGGCTCATGTTGTAGCTGGTGGGGCCCATGTTGTAGCTGGTGGGGCTCATGTTGTACTGGTGGGGCTCATGTTGTAGCTGGTGGGGCCCATGTTGTAGCTGGTGGGGTCCATGTTGTAGCTGGTGGGGTCCGTGATATAGCTGGTGGGGCCCATGTTGTAGCTGGTGGGGCCCATGTTGTAGCTGGTGGGGTCCGTGATATAGCTGGTGGGGCTCATGTTGTAGCTGGTGGGGCATGTTGTAGCTGGTGGGGTCCATGTTGTAGCTGGTGGGGGTCCATGTTGTAGCTGGTGGGGTTCATGTTGTAGCTGGTGGGGCCATGTTGTAGCTGGTGGGGCCCATGTTGTAGCTGGTGGGGCCCATGTTGTAGCTGGTGGGCTCATGTTGTCTGGTGGGGCTCATGTTGTAGCTGGTGGGGCCCATGTTGTAGCTGGTGGGGTCCATGTTGTAGCTGGTGGGGGTCCATGTTGTAGCTGGTGGGGCTCATGTTGTAGCTGGTGG
>WNGS01161925.1:62729-80521 GCA_020271785.1 Procambarus virginalis
ACAAACACTCAGTACCACTAACAACCAGTTCCACCAACAACCAGTACCACCAACACTCAGTACCACCAACACTCAGTACCACCAACACCCAGTACCACCAAGTACCAGTACCACCAACACTCAGTACCACCAACAATCAGTACCACCAACAATCAGTTCCACAATCAAAAAGTACCACCAACAACCAGTAGAACAAACACTCAGTACCACTAACAACCAGTACCACCAACAACCAGTATCACCAACAACCAGTACCACCAACAACCAGTATCACCAAGAATCAGTACCACCAACAACCAGTACCACCATCAACCAGTGCCACAAACACCCAGTACCACCAACAATCAGTATCATCAACAACCAGTACCACCAACAACAAGTAACACCAACACTCAGTACCACCAACAACCAGTACCACCAACAATCAATTCCATTAAAACCCAGCACCACCAACAACCAGTACTACCAACACTCCGTAACAGCAACAACCAGTTCCACAAAAAAACAGTTCCATCACACTCAGTACCACCAACACTCAGTACCACCAACACTCAGTACGACCAACAACTAATACCACCAACACTACGTATCACGAACAACCAGTACCACCAACACCCAGTACAACAAACAACCAGTACCACTAACAACCAGTACCACCAACACTCAGTACCACCAACAATCAGCACCACCAACACTCAGTACCACCCACAACCAGTACCACCTACACTACGTACCACGAACAACCAGTACCACCAACACCCAGTACCACCAACAACCAGTACCACCAACACTCAGTACCACTAACAACCAGTACCACCAATACTCAGTACCACCAACAACCAGCAAAACGGATAACCAGTACCACCAACACCCATTACCACCAACAACCAGTTCCACCAACAACCAGTACCACCAACAACTAGTATCACCAAGAATCAGTACCACCAACAACCAGTACCACCATCAACCAGTGCCACAAACACCCAGTACCACCAACAATCAGTATCGTCAACAATCAGTACCACCAACAATCAGTATCATCAACAATCAGTACCACCAACAACCAGTACAATCAACACTCAGTACCACCAACAACATGTAACACCAACACTCAGTACCACCAACACCTAGTACCACCAACAACCAGTACCACCAACAACCAGTACCACCAACAACCAGTACCACAAACAACCAGTACCACCAACAACCAGTACCACAAACAACCAGTACCACCAACAACCAGTACCACAAACAACCAGTACGAACAACACTCCGTACCACCAACAACCATTACCATCAACACTCAGTACCACCAACACCCAATTCCCCCAACAACCAGTACCACGAACACTCAGTACACCAACACTCAGTACCACCAACACCCAGTACCACCAAGTACCAGTACCACCAACACTCAGTACCACCAACACTCAGTACCACCAACAACCTGTACCAACAATTACCAGTACCACCAACAGTCAATGCAACCCACACTCAGTACCACCAACACTATCATCGCGATAGTTGCCTGAATGCCAACAGTGACTGCCCAGACAGGTATAAGAGGAGTGTGTTAATGCTTATGTCGACCGTGCTCTCAGCCACAGCTCAGGATGGAAGCAAGTCGATGAAGAACTCTGTAGGGTAAGGCAGGTCCTAGTCAACACCGGCTTCTCCAATGGTTTCGTTGAAGACATCATAAGAAGGAAGGTAAAACACCATGCAACCTCTGAAGAGAAACTGACACAACACCTGTACCCCCTATTAGACTATTTTACAGGAACTTTGACCGACCGAGGTCAGGAATTTAATGGGAATATTTTCAGAGAAGTATGTAAAATTGTAGAAACGACTTCAGCATTCACTACGGCTTATCACCCTCAGGCTAACGGTATGACAGAACGGACGAATCGATCGGTTAAAGATATGCTTGCAATTCTTGCAGAGCATGATGTCAATTCGTGGGACGAACACCTCCCCTATGTCCAGTTTGCGCTGAACACTGCCATCCATCAGTCCATTAACACCCAACCCCTTTTGCTATTCACAGGTCATTCATGTAATTTCCCATCAGGTCTGCTTAACAGACATAATATTGCATATGGGGAAGACTACCCATCAGAAGTTGTAAATAAGATGAAAAATGCATGGAGAATTGCAGCTAGGGCTTCCAAGACAGCACGAGATCGCTATGCTCAACATTATGACAAAAAGGTACGACCCCTTGAATTGAAAGTCGGGAGTCTTGTGTTGAGAGTTAATGAGGCGGCTCCCGCCAATCAGAGTAGGAAACTTGCACCTAGATGGCGGGGCCCCTACCGAGTAATTGAAAGAAAAGGTCCGGTTAATTTTGTTATTAAAGGTATTTTTGAGGACCAAGTTGAGAGAACCATTCATATTAATAAATTAAAACCTTATCACGCGAGGGAGGAACTAGAGCTGCCTTCAGCAAGTCTAATTCCTGACCTGTCTAATGATCCAAGTGATGAGTCAGATGATGAGGATGACCTCCTGTCAAACCTCATCAGTAGTCAAGCTCAATCTTGTCACCCTATGGTAACAAGGTCGCGAGCTGTACAGTAAGTGTAATGATCTCCCCTAGTCAGGTTTAGTAAAAGTTCATATAATCCTGTAGAGGCAATGGTGTGTAGTTACTGATGTGCATGACTCAGGTAGCATACTTGCCTTGCTCTGGGGTTGCCAACTTCCTATACCTCAGAGTAATATCCATGCTTCCGCCATTTGTTGTTGACTGTTTTCTCAGGTCTGACGGTACACCAGTTCCAGCCTCCCAGTCACACGTGAACCAAGGATCGAGATCAGCAGGTCTGGGGATGACCCACCTGGCTGATAAGATCGGGGTCTGAGGCACGTTACATAAAGTCCTCCCCCTTGTACCCGGTAACTCGTCAATTGGTTATCCGGAAGGGGTGACTGACGTACAGTCACCCAGCCGACACCTCACGTCACTAACGAGGTTGTCCCAGTCCAGCCATGCTGTCTTCACGGAGCAGAGTCAGTCACCATCACAACCGTGGGCTAGCTGTCTCAAGGTCACCAACCAAGTCCACCAGCCGCTAAGTCAAGACTGCGGAAAACCGGAAGTGGAAGACGAGTGGAAACGAAGAAGAACGCTAATTGCAACGACTGTCAGCTCTCTCAAAACCTGCGGTTGCGTCGTCTGTGGAAACGAAGAGGCAACACGGCGGTCCCGGGTACGAACAGCACTACCCCTACAGAGTGCTGCTGTTTCGCCAGAGGAGGTACATCCTGTATCTCGGCCCAAGCTCAGCTGCACGAGGGGTTGCACGGAAAGGTGTACCGGCCCAGTAGTACCGGGATAACAAGTAAACGTCGGTAGATGACGTCGCCCAGGAGCTGAGGCAGGGCCCACCTGTCCTGTCACCATGCCATCCTCTTCAACGCCACTCGAACCTCACTACCAACGCGAGACATCATGACACGTCGAAGCTGTGCTCTACGGTGGCAGCCATGGTTAACAACAATCCATCATGACTGTTGGAAGCGATAAGAAGAGGTGAACCCGGGTTCCTGTTAGCGGGGTCCACCTGAGCTGACAGCCGCCAGCTGTCAGCTGTCACGCAAGCCGGTGCGGGCAGTGCGAGACCCCCTGTACTGTCCGTAGTTGGCCGAGGCCGGAAATGGAACTTCCAGATGACCAGGATCTCCAAGCAACTTGAGGTAGTCGCCGGAATCTACAGCAACGAGATGTCACCAGGACCGAACGATAGAACTTTTGTATAGAAAAGTTATATGAAATGAATTTTAAGGAATATAGTAAACTGTGTTAACTCGGAACAGTTAGTTCAACTCTCTAATTTTCCATCTGATAGTAACACCTCTGTACACCTTCGGAACGCTCTCTGGAACAGTATTAAATGTTGAAAACTAGAACTAGTGAAATAGGAAAAAGAAATCTAGAAAGTGAACATCTAGAAATTGTTACTAGAAAATTACCTTGTCTCTAGAAAAGTTGTTTGAGTGAACTGTTTTGAGAACCATCTAGTAGGTTCTCTAGAAACGTTGATCAGTGGGGAACTTTATCTAGATTTTTCTAGATCCTAGATACTGATATTTATATATTTTTTTAATTTTTTTGTGGATTACTGAACAATAAGGTGTGGTACACAGTCTGAAAAATGTGTTCACCCGCTGTTGTTGTTGGTTAAGAGACATGTCTGTGGACATCGAATTTTTTTTAATAAAAATATTTTTGTGTATTTTCTTTAGGTTAAGGATTTGGACACGCTGTGGTAGGCAGTTGCCACAGGTGTGGGACACGGGGTCCCTGAGAGGGAATATTCTCTATATATTTTTGATGGAATTTGATAATTTGTTTTATTTTTGATGACATTGATTTTTTAATGTTTCTATGTGATGTGTTTGATCTTTATTCCAGGTGGAATACTGGGATAGCTGAAGGCTATCGGCTCATTTTAGCTAGTTGTTAGGTTTTGATTTTCCCGGTTATTGGTTATCAAGACAGTTATCAAGACAGGTATAGGATGTTTGGTCTTCCAGGTAGTTGGAAGGTACAGGGCTGTATCCAAGTGGACAGCCAGGATTATAGGGACGGTCTCTGTCCTTATGTTATGTATTATTTCTGTGTTTGTTGTATGTATACGTGCTAGGGCACACCTTTGGGGGTGCCATTATTTTTGTTTTGGAGGAAACATTATTCTGTTTTATGTGTGTTGCCACTATTAGTTAGGATTAGATAATCATTTCTTTTGTTTGAGGCAATGGGTCATTTATTGTTGAGTTAAATGTTGGTTGTGGAGTAATGTTCATGATAGGTCAGGGTTTTGGATAAGAAAAGTGTGTGTAAATTTCTTTACACACAAATTTCTTAATTTCCGAGGAGGGGGAGTTGTAATGATCTGGCGCGTAGATCATTGCTTCTTCCTTTCTTCTCCTTTCTTCCCCCTCCCTTCTCCCTTCTCCCTCCCTTCTCCCTCCCTCTCCCTTTCTACCCTCTTTCTCCCCTCCCCGTGGGCCAACCCTCTTTCGTCAAGGGTCATAAAGCTTCCTGCCTTTTGCTCCCCTTGGCCGTCTTTGGAAATTAGTCAGTGACAAACTTTTAGAACAATACTCCAGGGCCAATAAAACTTGGGTTCTCGGATGTCGGGCAGCCAGAGAGCGCCAGCCGTCTTGTGGGCGTTTCCTGTCGTACCGTGGGAACGGTGTGTGAGCCTACGGGAGGAAAAACAGAACGTTCAGAAACAAGGCCTATGCCCAGTCCTAGGAGGCGGGGCTAATCAAGAATTGTCTGGTCTGAGAGTGACACTCTGCGCTCATTGGTTGAGTAGGAAGTCAGTCTCAGGAGTGCCTGCCATGCCATTGGCCGGTCTCTAGTTCACCCAGTTATGTTTAAATCCATTGGCCTAGGCTGGGAGAGGCGGAGTTAAATTGGGCCTAGGAGTGTGGTAGCATTTTTGTAAGAGAGAGAATTAGTGTGTCTTGGGAGTTTTTCGGGACTGGAGGGCAAGCCAGCCCGCGTCCAAAGGGGCTGAGGGCCGCCATCAACATCTTGGCAAATTGTGCGATTGAAGGTAGTGTGCTCCTACGTTTCTTGCATATTGGTGATTGCATTTCATTGCCTCTTTTATTTTGGTAGATGTTATTAGAGTAGGCTATATGTCAATTGTGATTTAAATATACAGTTACAATAATAAAATAATTGTTAATTCATCTTGGTGAGTTATCTGTCCCCTGGTGTTAATATATGGTATTCATGCGATTTTCATGTGCTGTGTTAGAACTTCCCTGTGTTTCTCCATTCTTAGGAATAATAAAGTAAAGCGAGAGCCTCCCCCGTTCAGTTCAATAAGACTAAAATAATCCATTCAATTTCAATCACTGGTCCGTTGAGTTCCCTGATTATCGAGTCCCTCCTTCCTGGGGACCGATAATTATAGACACATTCATTCCTTTGGAAGGTGGTGGCAGTGAAAGGAAAAGGGTAAGATTAATAATCCCTTTCCTTGTGATATTCCTCATTTAATATTCAGCTTATATTCGTGACAGTCCAGCGAGGGGTCATACTGGTCCGTTATTAGTGTTTGCTGGTTATTAAGTGTGGACAGAGATATTACAATAAATGATTTAATAATGTTTCAATGGTTTAGTCAACGTTACAACGGAAATATTACCATTACTATGGTAGGCATTACAATGGTAGAGAAGACAGCACTGAGGTACCCATTACAATGGGTTCAGGGATGGCAGGTCCTGCTTCACAGGGTTACTTGAATTCTTCGACCAGGCAACAAAAATAAGGCAAGAAAGAGAAGGGTGGGCAGACTGCATATTTTTGGATTGTCAGAAAGCCTTTGATACAGTGCCACACAAGAGGCTAGTGCGAAAGTGGAGATGCAGGCTGGAGTGAAAGGGAAGGTACTCCGGTGGATAGAGGAGTACCTAAGCAACAGGAGACAACGAGTCTGTGTGAGGGGTGAGGTCTCAGATTGGCGAGACGTTACAAGTGGAGTCCCGCAGGGGTCAGTCCTTGGACCTATACTGTTTCTGGTATATGTAAATGATCTCCCAGAGCAGGGGTCTCCAAACTTTTCAATGTAAGGGCCACATTATATATTTCCCATATTTATGCGGGCCGAAGGAATAAAAAACGAAAAAAAAAACAAAAAAAAAATCAGTGCCAGTAATTTAATTTCCTCAAATATTAAAGTATAAACATGGATATACTTTTCTTTTCTTTATCTTTTCCATATCTGAAAACATAAGGGTAAAATAAATGAAATAAATTCTACAGGAAAAAAACAGCTTTTATGTGGTGTTAAAAAGCATAGCATATTATTATAAAGTGGTAAATATTATGGCAACAGCTTTCGTTGATAAACTTAATGGTTACCATTTTAACTATTTTAAACATGCAATATTTTGGCTACAATAGTATTATTGCTATTTTGTATAACTAAGATAAAGGTATTGTCAAAGTACAGAGAAAAGAATATTGTACAGTGTTTGTGCTCCCTGAAACAGAAGCAGCGAAGCCCCACTCGCCCTCCATCCCCACAATATACAGTTATACACAACTGATTGGTTGTAATGCACAACACATACCTACCAGTACTAGTATCTGTGCGTCACACTATCGAGAGAGAGGAAAACTGACTCGGGCTGAGCGCCACCAGTCAGCAGCCCCAGCTTTGAATAATTCTGCGATGCCATTTATTATGAGGAGGATTGAAACAGAGGATGATAGTAGGAGGCTACAAGATGACCTAGATAGACTGAGTGAATGGTCCAACAAATGGCTGTTGAAGTTCAACCCAAGTAAATGCAAAGTAATGAAACTAGGCAGTGGAAACAGGAGGCCAGACACAGGATACAGAATAGGTGATGAAGTACTTAATGAAACAGACAGAGAGAAAGATCTAGGAGTTGATATCACACCAAACCTGTCTCCTGAAGCCCACATAAAGAGAATAACGTCTGCCGCATATGCGAGGCTGGCTAACATCAGAATGGCGTTCAGGAACCTGTGTAAGGAATCATTCAGAATCTTGTACACCACATATGTAAGACCAATCCTGGAGTACGCGGCCCCAGCATGGAGCCCGTACCTTGTCAAGCACAAGACGAAGCTGGAAAAAGTCCAAAGGTATGCTACTAGACTAGTCCCAGAACTAAGAGGCATGAGTTATGAGGAAAGGCTGCGGGAAATGCAACTTACGACACTGGAAGACAGAAGAGTAAGGGGGGACATGATCACAACCTACAAAATTCTCAGGGGAATCGACCGGGTAAACAAGGATGAACTATTCAACACTGGAGGGATGCGAACAAGGGGACACAGGTGGAAGCTGAGTACCCAAATGAGCCACAGAGACATTACAAAGAACTTTTTCAGTGTCAGAGTAGTTAGTAAATGGAATGCACTAGGAAGTGATGTGGTGGAGGCTGACTCCATACACAGTTTCAAATGTAGATATGATAGAGCCCAGTAGGCTCAGGAATCTGTACACCAGTTGATTGACAGTTGAGAGGCGGGACCAAAGAGCCAAAGCTCAATCCCCGCAAGCACAATTAGGTGAGTACAATTAGGTGAGTACAAGGTATCATCTGGGAGATGAAATTCTTCAAGAGTCAGAGAGAGAAAAAGACTTGGGGGTTGATATCACGCCAGACTTGTCCCAGCAGCCCATATCAAGAGGATAACATTGTAACGGGGGGGGGGGTGGGGGAAATGGAATAACGAGTAAGTAGGAAGTGAGTAGGAGAAGTAGAAGAGGTAGAAGGGTAGAAGAAGAAATGCTGCCACCATCCATTCAAGGCCATTACATACAAGACAAGGAATGGAACTTGTCTGTATCACAATATTCTCAAAGATGTTATCACAAGGTCATTATTAGTCTGTTCCATCGGTATCATGTACTCAATAAAATCATGAAACCAGTAACCGCAGAGGCTTTCTCATCTCAACTCAAAAACTCTAGGGAACAAAGTTAAAGACAATTTAAACAATAAATTCATCAATTATATTTCACATGATAAGTATCATAATTTAAGCAATTCAACTTAATGTTCAAGATTAATATGCAAAGTGAGTCATCATCCAAGAATTCGAGAACCCTACAACTTGACTGCCCCTGACCTCACACAACACTTGTAAACACGACCAAGTCACCTAAATGTTCACTCACCGAGGACTGAGTCTAAGTTAAATAGAGAGGGGGGGGGGGGGAGAGGAGTCTGCAGTTGTCAAGCAGCATCACCCCCCGTCCGACCGACAGCCTATTGCGGCGGCTGTCCTCTGCTCTGCTCTGCTGGCTGGTCTCCTATTTTGTCTTCTCTAAATCGACAGCTCTCCGAGTATATATATTGGGAAACCTAGTAGCTAACTCCGCCCACAAGTAGATAGCCCGAGGCTCTCTACCAAACCACTCCTTAAACTGCCGGCTTGTTTGAAGGCTATCAGGCTACAATTATAAGAATAACAGAAGCAAGGTAAAATTCGCATGAGCTGACCTCAGGTCAACTTGAGGTCATTAACGCTTAGAGGTGTGAGATTCAGGTCGACAGACTGGCGCCTCTGAAATCCTTGTCTGGCTTGACTCATGTACTACATATATATATATATTAAATAAAACTAAACAATACACCTTTATGCTGTTACGTCTCCCCTTCTTCCCGAAAATAAAGTTTTTGCAACAGTGCTAAAGCAAGCTAGCTGTGTGCGACAACTTTATTAACGAAAAAAATACATCCTAGCTAAATAAATATACATCATCCTACTCTAAAAATGAAATATGTAGACCGACATCCATTGTCTCTGGCTGGGCGACATCACTGCTTGGTCTTGTAGATAGTCCTGTACCCCATATCTTCAATACAACTGCCTCCGTTGCTTCTCCGTCGTTAACGTACAATAACCCTTGGCCAACCAGGAAGCCGTTACTTCTTGTACTGCACACAGGACCGTGGAATTCGGTTGTCCCAGCTGATCTGTAATTGGCCCTATGTCAGTCACCATGAGAGACGTATATTGGGGTTTTTCACAGCTATAGGGACTACAAATTTCGAGACCTCCATATAGTTGGCACCGTAGAAATCCCATCCTACTTCTTTCCTCCTCATTGCTCCAGCACGCCTTCTTCAGAGAGCCACTTCTGACAGCCACATAAAGTCCGCACGACAAAGGGGGAATCACTCAACAGAGCAACATGCTTGCAGGAGGGGCGGCCAGCTAAGGCAAACGATCCTGTCTTGCAATTACGCTCCATGCAATGATGCTGAGACCAGCAAGGGACACTAGGCATCGTGTCTCAGCTTGGTCTTATCTTCTCTTTTTTCTTTCTTCTTTTTTCTTTTTTCTCTCTTCTCTCTTCTCTTCTTCTTTCTTCTTTCTCTCTCTCTTCTTCTCCCATGGGTCTCTCACAAGCGACTTGGGGTCCATTGGGGTCCGTCCGTCCTGGGGTCCATCCTGGGTAGACCAATGTTGCTAGGACAGACTGGAGTCGTTGTTGCTCCTCTTCCATCTTTACTGGGTCGTCTGCAGAACGACCTGGGGTCCACTGGGGGTCCGTCCGTCCTGGGGTCCACTGGGTAGACCATAGTAACCGACCAAGAGGACTGCATCTGCATCATAGTAACCAACCAAGAAGGCTCCACCACCACCATCACCCCGGCTTTCCTGGGGTGATGGTGGTGGTGGAGCCATGACAGCCAGGTTGTGAGGGCTGGTCGTCGTGGTGGTGATAAACGCCCGCGAGTGTGGTACAACGCAGCTGTCTCCCTCTTCTGTATGTGCGCGCCTCTCCTCTGGCTCCAACCTGGGAATGAACATAAAGGCAAAAATACCTGTGTTCCAACATGTTGTGTGACTCTGTAGTTTGTATAGGGTTCACACAGTCCAATCATAACGCTCTCCTCCTGGCAACGACTACACTTAAATTTTAATAATCCAATTAACACTGAATGATATTGACTTGGGGGAACATAAAACAGTACCAGAGTAAAGTTAAGGAAGAGAGAATAAGGTCATCACTACTTTCAATTTGTCACTAAACCAATCTCCACAATAAATATTGATGCCCCTCGAGACATAAAACACTAGCCTAACTTAACTGTACTGTTCCTAAACTTAAGTACTTAATTAGCCATTACTCCCACCCTTAACCTACAGCCACCTATGTGACCCAGAGTGTTTCCCTCGCTTCTCCGCGGGTTCACAACTCAAAACTTTTGCCACCCCTGTGACCAGACTATCGAACGTCGAGCGTCCCCAACGTGAAATCTACTGACATACTAAGCCTCCCCCTAGTATGCTGTACAATACCAGTACACCTCGGGTTATTGCGCTCAAATGGAGTAAAACAGTCGATCGCAATAACCGGAGCAGAACCACCACTTAAAACTACTTAAGAACTACACCTGCCACTCCCAAACTGACCTGGAAACCAGCGGAGGCTGGGTGTCCCCCTGGGACATGCGTGGTCACCTGTCACACTCAGCTGACCTGCACTACCACCAGCCGCTAAGTTCCCAAATCGCCAAATATTATCACTAACATAAATAACTACACACAAGTTCTGGTGAACATTTCCTGAGCATCACAAAACTCACAAAGTCACTAAAACACATCGCCAGAGAATCACTATCTCCTAACCTGAAAAAAACTCGCTAAATCGTGAATATTAAACACCTGACAAGATCTCCCTGATAGCGCCTGAGCGGCAAAAGACACGTGGGACTGAACAATGTTAAATGAACACCATCTACCTTAAACATTGCTCAACACCGCTACCATCATTGTAACAGGGGGTGGGGGAAATGGCGCTCTCTCTAGTCCATTATTCCACCCCCCAGTTAACTAACGAGGTCGGGGGAAACAGCTCTCTTTAGTCCGTTATCCCGCCCTCAGTTAGCTAACTATTCTAGGGCACCCCCTAGAGTTCCTACGGCAGCCTCTCTCGTTCAACACTTGTAACCTAGGTATTCGATTACCTAGGTGCTAGGACTACAAGGCGCCGTAACTTGATCAGCTACCCAAAACTCTAGAGAACCCTAGAACACATTTTACTGCCACAAACGTATAAGAGAAACGAAAGGGAAGAAATGGATAATGTAGTAATTAGTGAGGGTTTGGGGTGAGAGAGGTAGAGAGGTGGGAGGAGCGAGGAGGGTCGTCAGTTGAAAGGGAGAGTTTGGAGAGGGGGGAGGAGTAGATAGGTAGAAGTAGAAAAGTAGATAGTAGAAGAAGAAATGCTGCCACCATCCATTCAAGACCATTACATACAAGACAAGGAATGGAACTTGTCTGTATCACAATATTCTCAAAGATGTTATCACAAGGTCATTATTAGTCTGTTCCATCGGTATCATGTACTCAATAAAATCATGAAACCAGTAACCGCAGAGGCTTTCTCACCTCAACTCAAAAACTCTAGGGAACAAAGTTAAAGACAATTTAAACAATAAATTCATCAATTATATTTCACATGATAAGTATCATAATTTAAGCAATTCAACTTAATGTTCAAGATTAATATGCAAAGTGAGTCATCATCCAAGAATTCGAGAACCCTACAACTTGACTGCCCCTGACCCTCACACAACACTTGTAAACACGACCAAGTCACCTAAATGTTCACTCACCGAGGACTGAGTCTAAGTTAAATAGAGAGGGGGGGGGGGGGGGAGAGGAGTCTGCAGTTGTCAAGCAGCGTCACCCCCCGTCCGACCGACAGCCTATTGCGGCGGCTGTCCTCTGCTCTGCTCTGCTGGCTGGTCTCCTATTTTGTCTTCTCTAAATCGACAGCTCTCCTAGTATATATATTAGGAACCTAGTAGTTAACTCCGCCCACAAGTAGATAGCCCGAGGCTCTCTACCAAACCACTCCTTAAACTGGCGGCTTGTTTGAAGGCTATCAGGCTACAATTATAAGATTAACAGAAGCAAGGTAAAATTCGCATGAGCTGACCTCAGGTCAACTTGAGGTCATTAACGCTTAGAGGTGTTAGATTCAGGTCGACAGACTGGCGCCTCTGAAATCCTTGTCTGGCTTGACTCATGTACTATATATGTATATTAAATAAAACTAAACAAAACACCTTTACGGTGTTACAACATCAGCAGCATATGCCAGGTTGGCCAACATGAGAACGGCATTCAGAAACTTGTGTAAGGAATCATTCAGAACTTTGTATACCACATAAGTCAGGTCAGTCCTGGAGTATGCAGCCCAGCATGGAGTGCATATCTAGTCAAGGATAAGTCTAAACTGGAAAAGGTTCAAATGTTTGCCAACAGACTAGTACCCGAGCTGAGAAGTATGAGCTACGAGGAGAGACTACGGGAATTAAACCTCACTTCGTTGGAAGACAGACAAGTTAGGGGGGACATGATCACCACATTCAAGATTCTCAAGGGAATTGATAGGGTAGATAAAAACAGGCTATTTAACGCAAGGGGCACACGCTCTAGGGTATACAGGTGGAAACTGAATGACCAAATGAGTCACAGAGATATTAGAAAAAACTTTTTTAGTGTCAGAGTGGTTGACAAATGGAATGCATTAGGAAGTGATGTGGTGGAGGCTGACTCCATACACAGTTTCAAGTGTAGATATGATAGAGCCCAATAGGCTCAGGAACCTGTACACCTGTTGATTGACGGATGACAGGCGGGACCAAAGAGCCAGAGCTCAACCCCCACAAACACAATTAGATGAGTACGCACACACACAATAGAGAGAGCAGCTTCAGTTGCGTGCAGGAATGGCTCCAGACTCTTAATCATGTGTGATTTCAACCATGAAAAGATAGTCTGGTAAAATGGGGACCCACAAAGAAGTGTAGATACATGGGGGAGCTAAGCTCATGGGCGTGGCAACAAGGAACTTTCTGAGCCAACATGTCAAGGAACCCACGAGAATGAGAGGCAATGACGAACCAGCTGGACTCGACCTGATATTCACCTTCAATGAGTCAGAAATAAGAGAAGTTAAATTTGAAGCCCCCATATGAATGAGTGACCACAGTGTATTGACATTTGAGTATCTGGTGGAGGTAGGGATAACCTATCCAAGGATGGGATCGGAAAGGAAAAGACTGAATTATCGAAGAGGAAAAATATGATGAGATGAGGAACTTCCTAAGGGGAATACCATCGGAAACAGCACTCAGAAAGAAGAATGAACAAGATATGATGGGCCAAATCACCCAGATGTGCCAGGAAGCTGCAAACAGATTTATCCCGGTCCAAAAGGAGAAAACGAAAAGCAACAGAAGAATCCATGGTTCAACCAGGAATGTAAGGTAGCGAAGCAATTGAGTAAAAGAACATGGAGAAATTACAGGAATAACAGAACACCAGAGAGCAGGGAGAGATACCAGAGGGCAAGAAATGGGTACCTCAGAGTGAGGAGAGAAGCAGAGAAACAGTATGAAAATGACATCGCTAGTAAAGCCAAGACCCAACCAAACCTGCTCCACAGCCATATCAGGAGGAAAACATCGGTGAAGGAACAAGTGATTAAACTGAGAAAAGAGGAGAATAAATACACAGAGAATGACAAGGAGGTGTGTGAAGAACTCAACAAGAGATTTCAGGAGGTATTCACAAAAGAACAAGGAGAAGCCCCTACACTAAATAAGGAGGCGGCAAACCAAGCAACCTTCGAGGATTTTGACCTCACCAGTGATGAGGTCAAAAGAAATCTGATGGCACTGAATGTGACTAAGGCTGTTGGGCTTAACGGAATCTCACCGTGAATACTAAAAGAAGATGCAGAAGCATTAAGTGTGCTCTTTGGTGTATAACAGGTCACTGGAAACAGGAGACCTACCAGAAAGTTGGAAGACAGCTAATGTAGTCCCAATATACAAGAAGGGTGACAGGTAAGAGGCACTGAACTACAGGCCAGTTTCCCCTAACTTGTATACCATGCAAGGTGATGGAGAAGATTGTGAGGAAAAGCCTGGTAGAGCAGCTGGAGAGAAAAAACTTTGTAACACACCACTAGCATGAGTTCAGAGATGGTAAATCGTGCCTCACACTTTTAATAGAATTCAATGACCAAGCAACAAAAATTGGGCAAGAAAGAGAAAGGTGGGCAGACTGCATTTTCTTGGACTGTCAAAAAGCTTTTGACACAGTATCCCATAAAAGGCTGTTACGAAAGTTGGAGCAACAGGCAGGAGTAAAAGGTAAGGTGCTCCAGTGGATAAGGGAGTATCTAAACAACAGGAAACAACGAGTAACGGTGAGGGGGGAGACATCAGAGTGGCGAGATGTTACCAGCGAAGTTCCACAGGGCTCAGTACTTGGACCCATCCTGTTTCTAATATATGTAAACGATCTTCCAGAGGGTACAGACTCATTCCTCTCAATGTTTGCTGATGATGCAAAAATTATGAGAAGAATTAAGACAGATGAAGATAGACAGAGACTACAGGACGACCTGGACAGGCTGGAGGAATGATCTAGAAAATGGCTACTAAAGTTCAATGCAGGAAAGTGCAAAGTAATGAAATTAGGCGAAGGGAGCAGAAGGCTGAACACAAGGTACCATCTGGGAGATGAAATTCTACAAGAGTCAAACAGAGAGATCTGGGGGTTGATATCACACCGAACCTGTCCCCAGAGGCCCACATCAAAAGAATATCATCAGCGGCATACGCTAGACTGGCCAACATAAGAACTGTAAACAAATCCACAAGGGCCTTGACGAGGGTTCGAACCTACGTTCGAGAGGATCCCAGACGCTGCCTTAGTCGACTGAGGTACGGCATGGTAAAAGAATTGCAACCAGAAGTTCTACTGAACTTACTTGTTGCTCTTACTTCTGGTTGCAATTCTTTTACCATGTCGTAGCTCAGTCGACTAAGACAGCGTCTGGGATACTCTCGAACGTAGGTTCGAATCCTCGTCACGGCCCTTGTGGATTTGTGGATTTGATGCATTACGTTATTGTGATTACTGTGTGTAATAAAAACTGTCTTTAGAAACTTGTGTAAGGAATCGCTCAGAACCCTGTATACCACTTATGTCAGACCAATCCTGGAATATGCCGCTCCAGCTTGGAGTCCATACCTAGTTAAACACAAGACAAAGTTAAAGAAGATTCAGCGGTATGCCATCAGACTCGTCCCGGATCTGAAAGGTATGAGCTACGTGGAAAGGCTAAAGGAGGTGAAACTCACGTCCCTGGAAGACGGAAGAGTAAGGGGAGACATGATAACCAACTACAAAATTCTCAGGGGAATTGACAGAATGGACCAAGACAAACTCTTTAGCACGGGTGGGACGCGAACAAGGGGACACAGGTGGAAACTGAGTACCCAAATGAGCCTCAGAGACATTAGAAAGAACTTTTTCAGTGTCAGAGTAGTTAGTAAATGGAATGCATTAGGCAGTGATGTGGTGGAGGCTGACTCCATACACAATTTCAAATGTAGGTATGATAGAGCCCAGAAGGACCAGGAATCTGTACACCAGTTGATTGACAGTTGAGAGGCGGGACCAAAGAGCCAGATCTCAACCCCCGCAAGCACAGCTAGGTGAGTACATACATACACACGCACACAAGACATCACGAGCGTAGCTCTCATCCTGTAACTACACTTAGGTAATTACACACAGATCCTCTTGGGTGGGTGGTGGCCGAGTGGACAGCGCTCTAGACTCGTGGACCTAGGAACTGGGGTTCGATCTCCCGGCACCACCGGAAAAACAAATGGGCAGAGTTTTTTTACCCTGATGCCCCTGTTGCCTAGCAGTAAATAGGTACCTGGGAGTTAGACAGCTGTTACAAGCTGCCTTCTGGGGTGTGTATGTGTGTGTTAAAAAAAAGTTAGTAGTTAGAAACAGTTGATTGATTGACAGTTGAGAGGCGGGCCGAAAGAGCAGAGCTCAACCCCAGCAAGCACAACTAGGTGAATACACACACACACTTCCCTAGGAAGCAGCCCGTAGCAGCTGTCTAACTCCCAGGTACCTAATTACTGATAGGTGAATAGGCGCATCAGGGTGAAAGAAACTCTGCCCATTGGGGACCAAACCAGGACCCTTAGGACTACTAACCCCGAGCGCTGTCCACTGAACAGTCAGGCTCCCATACCAGGTCAATACCATGTCAATTTTAACTGGTTCGTCGTTGCTAGACGACGAATTCTTGTAGGTCCTCTGACATGCTGGCTAAATGGTGTATTGTTGCCACATCCAAGAGTTTAGTTCTCCATGTTTCTGCACCTCCATGTTGTTCTTTGTTCTCCCAGTCTATCTTTCCGAGGTTGAAATCTCTCATGATACGCAGACGGGATCGACTCTTACAGACGACAGAGGCTGCTCTCTCAATAATAGTATTAAGTGCCATGTTGTTTCTAAGATACTCTTGTCTGGGCCTTCTGTAATTTTGGTGGAGGGTTATATATTACTGCTACTGCTACATTTGGTCCTCCCATCGTCTGCTCCCAGTGTGTACTGCTAAACTTTTTTATATTATATTTATATATACAAGAGTTTTTCATTCTTGTACAGCCACCATCACGCATGGCGTTTCGGGCAGGTCATTAATCCTAATTTTCCCATGAATAAAACACGCTAAATCGTTCAACAACCAGGTATTCATTCACTGTTGGGTGAACAGAGGCTACAGTTAAGAATTGGTGCCCAGACAATTCTCCCCGGCCAGGATACGAATCCAGTCCAAAGCGCTCGCGAAACGTCAGGCGAGTGTGTTACCATGTTGCCACGGGAACGCCGTAAACTGTTCTATATGTTCTTTGCACCCTGATCTATATATTCTATAGCTCGTGAGAACGGGATGCTATATGAGGGAATAGAGAGTATAGATCCTGAGCCGGCTATATCTTATATCTCATCTCTGGATGGTGTCATACTGACGTCACCAGAAAAAATCCTTGGCATCTTGTCAGTATAAACCACCTAAAAAAAGAAAACAGTTTGCAGAATAATAAGCAGGAAATCCTATTAATTTCATATTCACGACGCGAAGCAAGATATACCATAAGAATGACTATTCCCATTTACATTATTTCGACATTATTCTCAACTAAGAAAAAATGTACAAGTCTCTGCTAATCCGTTTTCTATGACCAGCTAGTTCGGCCCCTAGCCACCAGGGGAGCGGCCACCCCATGGGGACGGAGTCGAACAAGAAAAGACGTCCGTATAGACAGGGATTTAAGGCTGATTTTACAGGCATACAAGGGGTTATTAGAGTCCGACTGGGTGATATAGTGCATGGGCAGAGGTAAGTTATCGGCAGGGAAGAATGGGACGG
>WNGS01161925.1:84241-97947 GCA_020271785.1 Procambarus virginalis
ATTGGAGTTCAATAAACATAAAATTGAATTCTTTGGACATGTACTTAGTGACAAAGGTCTATCTCCAGATCCTAAGAAAGTTGCAGATATCAAGAATGCTGCACCTCCTTCAACATCCACTGAAGTACATAGTTTTCTGGGAATGGCAAACTACTGTTCTCGCTTCATTCCAGATTTTGCTACCATACGAAGCCTCTACGTGAGCTCTGAAGAAAAATGCATCATGGTACTGGAGCGATGTCGAGCAAAATGCATTTGATGCTGTGAAAGATGCACTTAGTAGAAAATGCGACTGCTGCATACTTTGATCCATCAATGGACACTGAGTTAACGGTGGATGCTAGTCCTGTTGGTTTAGGTGCTGTGTTAGCCCACACAAACCTGGTGAACCAGATCAAGGTTAGTAATTGCCTACGCTAGCCGTTCTCTCACAGATGTTGAGCAACGATACAGTCAGACAGAGAAGGAAGCTCTTGCTCTTGTATGGGGATGTGAACACTTCAATGTGTATCTGCTTGGTGCACCCTTACCACGATAGTCACTGACCACAAACCGTTGGAGACCATCTTCAATAATAACCAAAGTCCAAACCACCAGCTCGCATTGGAGATGGGCTCTTCGTCTGCAACCATACAACTTTACGGTGAAATACAAGCCAGGTGCAGGCAATCCCGCTGATTACATCAGTCGGCATCCTGCCAACAGTTTCACCATCACCAAGCATCAGCAAGTTGCCGAGGAATATGTACACTCTGTAACCTGTGATGCAGTCCCTAAGGCTCTCACTCTTGATGAAATACGTACTGCAACCTAGAGGACCCAACTCTGCAAGCAACAATGGATGCATTGACTAAGAAAAAGTTTCCACGCATCCCCCCTCAGGAGTTGACCAAGATGCATTCAAAGCACTTGAACGCATCCAGACAGAATTAAGTGTTACGCAACAACGCGACACCGTGCTGCGAGGTACTCGTATCGTATTCCAGCTGTTCTCCAGCAACGTGCTCTGAAGCTTGCACATCAAGGACACCAAGGTCTTGTAAGGACCCAACAGCTGCTACGAGAAAAGGTGTGGTTTCCTGGCATTGATCGTCAAGCTAAGGACATGCATGATGCCTGTGTCCCTTGCCAAGCTGCAGTGGATACTTCAAGACCAACACCTCTACAACCTTCACCACTACCTGCTGCACCATGGATGGAAGTATCGATGGATTCTGTGGACCGCTACCAACTGGAGAGTACTTGATGGTAGTCATTGATGATCACTCACGTTATCCAGAAGTAGAAATCATCACTTCCACATCTGCAAAGGCTGTCATCCCGAAACTCGACAAGATCTTTTCAAACTTTGGCATTCCTGAAGTTGTCAAGACGGACAATGGACCGCCATTTAATGGACAAGACTTTGTCAACTTTGCTGAGCATATTGGATTCAAACACCGCCGTGTGATGCCACTACATCCACAAGCAAATGGAGAAGTCGAGAGATTCATGCAACCTCTCATGAAAGCTGTACGCTGTGCTCATGCCGAAGGACGATCCTGGAAACAAGCTATGTATGCTTTTCTCAGGAACTACCGTGCAACACCGCATGGAACACTGGGCAAGTCGCCTGGCGAACTTTTATTTGGACGTCCTATGAGAATCGCACTACCTGTCATGCCAGCCAAGGTAACGGATAAACGTCTCGCTCAGAAGGATGCACTAGCCAAGGGCAAAATGAAAATTGCTCATGATCAACGTGCAAAGGAACAATTCATAAAGGTTGGAGATACTGTTCTCGTTAAAAAGAAAAAGAGGGAAAGTTAGATATGCCGTATGATACAAAACCATATAAAGTGATTAGTGTAAAAGGAACTATGGTAACAGCGAGTAATAGAGATCATAGTATAACACGTAATATGGCTTATTTCAAAGTGATTCCAAATAGTGTAGAAAATGATGAAGTGCAAAGTCGTGCAAAAGAAAAAGAAAAAATGAGTTATAACTCGATAAACAATTCATCGAGGGATGTTTTTGTATTTAAGGACTCTCGTCCAAAACGTCATGTTAAACGCCCTACACGATATGATGATTAATTGTGTTCCTATGTAATGCAAAGTATTTACTTGTTATGCTGAACTAAATTTAATATTGTTTGAATAATGCAGATCTCATTCAATATTTTGTAACTTTGTATTACAGTTTCTTTCATGTTTGTTTAACATTGCATATGTATTTTTAACATTGAAATCCTTTGTGGTAAAGATTGTTTAAATTCTTTGTGTGTTTAATTAATGTTAAATGTATGCAATATCTCTTGATATGTTAATAACTTACTTTGTGTCAATAACTTTGCTTTGTGCTACAAGCATGGTAGACATCCTGTATTCATTCTTTTTAAAGAAAAGGAGGGATGTCATGTTCACAGAAAATGGTACCATCCGTTTTCTATGTGCGGCGGCTGGACGCCACGAGAGAAGGTAAACAAAGCACAGGACGCCTGCCAAGCTTGGGAGCTACTCTATCATGTAATCGTCTTTTATTATTAAGTCAGTAACCAGGAATGACTTTACATCAACCTTACTACCAAGACTATCTCAGCTATACACAGACACCACAACTACCTCTCAGGGACCCAGTGTTCCACTCCACACCTGTGGCAACTGCCACCACAGCGTGTCCAGATCTTTAAAATCTAAAGAAAATACACAAAAATATTTTTATTAAAAAAATTCAATGTCCACAGACATGTCTCTTAACCAACAACAACACACTGGATATGAGTTCCTCAAGCTCCTAATATCCCAGAGTTCATACTCAAGTCCACAACAACAGCGGATGAACACATTTTCCAGACTGTGTACCACACCCTTATTGTTCAGTAAACCACAAAAAAAATTAAAAAATGTATATATAAATATCAGTATCTAGGATCTAGAAAAATCTAGATAAAGTTCCCCACTGATCAACGTTTCTAGAGACCCTACTAGATGGTTCTCAAACCAGTTCACTCATACAACTTATCTAGAGACAGGGTAATTTTCTAGTAACAATTTTCTAGATTTATTTCTCTATTTCACTAGTTCTAGTTTTCAACATTTAATGCTGTTCCAGAGAGCTTTCTGAAGGTGTATAGGTGCTTACTATCAGATGGAAAATTAAAAGTTGACCTAACTGTTCCGAGTTAACACAGATTATATCAATAGCATTTATATTTATAAGAAACTTTTCTATAAAGAAGTTCTATAGTTCTTTCCTGGTGACATTTCGTTGCTGTAGATTCCTGCGACTACCTCATGTTGCTTGAAGATCCTGGTCGTCTGGAAGATCCATTTTTGGCCTCGGCCAACTACGGACAGTACAAGGGGTCTTGTACTATCCGCACCTGACTTGAGTGACAGCTGACAGTTCGCGACTGTCAGCTCAGGTGGACCCAGCTAACAGGAACCCGGGTTCACCTCTTCTTATCGCTCCCATACAGTCCTGATGGATTATTGTTAACCATGGCTGCCACAGTAGAGCACAGCTTCGACGTGTCACGATGTCTCGCGTTGGTAGTGAGGTTCGAGTGGCGTTGAAGAGGATGGTATGGTGACAGGACAGGTGGGCCCTGCCTCAGCTCCTGGGCGACGCCATCTACCGGCGTTTACTTGTTATCCTGGTACTACTGGGCCGGTACACCTTCCGTGCAACCCCTCGTGCAGCTGTGCTTGGGCCGAGGTACAGGGTTGTACCTCATCTGGCGAATCAGCAGCACTTTATTTATTTATTTTTATTTATTTATTCATATACAAGAAGGTACATTGGGAATGTGAGAATATATAATATGGTAATTACAATCTTGTAAAGCCACTAGTACGCGCAGCGTTTCGGGCAGGTCCTTAATGTAAGAAAATTTTAAGTAGGTAAATACTAGCAAAATTTATAAAAAAGAAATGATAACAGTTACAAGGCAAGAAGAAAAAAAAAAAAAGAAAAGATGAGAGAAAATTGTAGGTACAGTATAATAAAGCACTTAGGTAGCTAAGATTGATTGCAATGACAGCTTGAATGGTAGTTGACAAAAATTGTAGGGGTAGTGCTGTTCGTACCCGAGACCACCGCGTTGCATCTTGGTTTCCACAGACAACGCAACCGCAGGTTTTGAGAGAGCTGACAAGTCGTTGCAATTAGCGTTCTTCTTCGTAGACCACTTGGCTTCCACTTCCGGTTTTCCCGCAGTCTTGACTACGCAGCTGGTGGGCTTGGTTGGTGACCTTGAGACAGCTTGCCCATGGCTGTGATGGTGACTGACTCTGCTCCGTGAAGACAGCATGGCTGGACTGGGACAACCTCGTTAGTGACGTGAGGTGTCGACCGGGTGACAATCAAAACACACGCGCAATTATAACTAAATAAAAAGGTTACGTTAATTTATTAAATGCCAGGAATTTACTAAAAAGATCTTGATAAAATGTTATTATTTTACTATATTTATTTGACACTCGAAGTGGACTGATCAGACTGATATGCGAAGTGGACCGCAATTATAAAAAGAATTATAGTAAGAAATTCTTGTCTCTAAATGCAAATCCAATATAAATCTTAGAAAAATGGATAATTACTGAATTCTTGAACAAAATATACTGAACTATACACTTAATATTTTCGTCAAGGAACTACCCCGAATTTACTGTAAATAAGTTAGTTTCAACTCTGTTTTATTTATCGAAATAATCTAAGTCTTGTTTACCAGCGCACAATTAATACAACACTTTACGTTAACTGAATTTCTCAAATTTTCTTGTAAATCTTAGCCGTGCTAGGAATGAATGACGTTATCGTTAATTTAAACCTGCCGCGATGTTTATATCTTCAACAATTATTTAATTCTTAACGCCCGACGCTGACAACGGCGCTCAGAAATAATTATAAGTATTTATTAATTAAACAAAATTAATGATAAATTACTTATTTATGTTACTGAATGAACTCGATGTTTACATAGCATACACTGGGTCACCGCTGGTCGCATAGTAGAATACTGAGAAATTAACACTGATAGCCGCGACACTCACAGCTACCGAGTCGCTCTGAATCTTAATTAAAAATTAGTAATTATTTTCCCAAAATTATAAATTAAATACTGGCGCATTGTTGACTTGTTACTTTACCTGAATATAACACTCGCTAACCACTTGGACACGTTGGTAAGTATACAAAAATTAAATACGCGCACACTGTCACAAAGCCGAATCCTCAGAAAGTAGTCTCCGCACTAATTCTTAATTAACCAAGTATTTCTTTTCTCAAAATTATGAATTAAATACCGACGTGTAGTTTGCTTATCACTTGAATTGAATATACTACTCTCGAGACAATTAGACACTTGGTTGAGCGCAAACAATTATAGACCGCTGTCCCACTGACCGCTGAGTAAAACCGCTAGAAAATTCAGAGTCCCAACGCTAAGTCGTTTAAGTGACCAAAAAATCGACTTTTGGTCTCTCAAAGTACTAACTCTGATCACTTCAATCGCACACTTGAATTAACACTGACGACTCGATGAATGTATGGCTAGACACAAAACTAGAATTTATTCCCAAAACTGAGATTTTCCAAGCGACTTTGAAAAATGTCATCACAAAAATTTTCCACCATTTTCACTGAGTCTTACACTGAATTCACTGTAATGCACTACACTTCACTTGAAAACAGTAAAACCACTCACCTTAGTAATTCTCTCAGAGAATTAATACTGCACAATACGAAAACAAAAACTCCAGACTTAAAAATGTAAAAAAAATACTTAGAAAATAATAACACTTATTTACGAGAATTACTTAAACAAGGGGGAACACTTAACTAACGAAGGGATGCTTAACTTGAAAGGGAACTTAATATACAGGGAACTTAATTTAGTACTTAAAGAAATCTCAATTTAACCCATAACCGTCCTGTCCCAGCCTGCCCTGTCGCTTTTACAAGCCTAGGTAACCACATCCACCTAGATCCTGACAGTACCAAATAGTCCCGTCCTTCGCGGTCAACGGTTAGACTAGATAACGGAACGACCGACGGATCTAACTGTCCGACACCACCGTAATTCCGTTGCTAGACAATCTACTAGGCCATCCCTCAGTGAACTCTTGGTACCTTCATGGCTGTACCGTAAAAATATAGTGATTGGGTCACCTAACACGCCCTCGGGGATAATAATTAGCGTCCTAATACTTCCCCGCCCCGATAATTTGAACCTAGAATTGTTGCTGCAAAAAGCACCACACACCACCCTTGTCCGTAGTTGCAGAGGGTCGAGAAAATAGTACCGTTTCCAACTACCCAAGGCGGCCTCCACTCTTAACTGCCTGCTTAGCAGGTACACGTAACTACGTATACCTAAACTACCAGCCCATCACGACGCTAGAATTGCCTACTCTATGCAAATTGCACTACATAGGATTACCGTCGACTCTATCTCGTGGGCCCCGGCTGCACTCTCACCACACAGCATAACTAAACGGACAGACGTGTGAGGCTTCAATAATCGTCAAGAAATTATTGAAAAAAACGCTGCTACCATTGTAATAACCCTTTTCTCTTGTATCGCCCTGGACGCTATCCCTGTTGTAATTTTCTTTCTCTCTTCACTCAATACCCCAGCTTAACACTGTTACAGTCCAGTCTGACCCCTCACTGGACTGCCACGAATATAAGAGGAATATTAAATGAGGAAGGTACATCAAGGACAAGGGTTATTAATTTATAAAATAAAATAATATTAAAAAATCATTAAACACTGCCACCACCTTCCCGACCAACCATATCTGAATGTGTCTTATCACCGATCCCCCAGGAAGGCAAGGAATCAGTAATCGAGGACTCCCGGTAATATGAATTTCAGTAATAATTTTGGGAATTAGTTTGTTTAATTTACCTTACTTATTTAAATCCAAGGGCAACTTTAGTATCTATTAACTGTAGGAGAACATGGGTTTCTAATTCAACACATAAAAATGACCAAGTAGAGAAATATATCAAAGGGAAGTTAAGTGAATACCAGTGGACAAGTTATACAATTTATTTTATGAATCATGTAAATTATGACAATTTGAACATATACCCTATTCTATTTCCCTAGAGGCACAATGGATATCTACTGAGGACATGAAATCAAGTACACAATACCTTAAAATCGCACTGAGGCCAAGATGTTGATGGCTGCCCTCAGCCCCTTAGATGCGGGCTTGTGACCCTTATTCCACACACTCCCTAGACACACTAATGAAATTTTGTTTTACCAGCTGTCTCCAGCTATGCGAAGGGGACAAGGTGCCACTGTATTGGATACCCGCGTCTCGTGTACCTCCCGAGCAATGCTTACAAAACTGATAATTTATGTTCATTCCTGTCTCCTCCAAGATAAGGAGTAGGGACATTTGACTCGCCTGGTATGGGGAAGGAACTGGTGAGAGGGAAGAGAGGGGACTTGAGAGGGGGATGGAGAGGGAAATCTGAGTGGGGAGAATTGAGTGGGGAAGCAAAGGTATCACGGAGGTCGGCTGCAAGACCACCCTCAGGTCAACCTCTTGGCCCTTGACAAATGGGCGATGGGGGGGGGAAGAGGAGGAGACAAATGACGGGCCAGGGGAGGAAGGGAAAAAGGGGAGAAAGGGAGAAGGAAGGAGGGGAGAGGGGAGAAGAGAGAACCAATGATTTGAGCACCAGATCATTACAAGAGGACGTAAATGATTTTGGGTAGTAGAACCCCAAACACAAATACCATAGTTGAGATAAGGATAGATGAGAGAGTAATAGAATGTCATCAGGGCAGGGCGAGGTACATATATCTGATCTTAGAAAGAATACCAACAGTTTTTGAAACTTTTTTGATATATTTAAAAGGTGTTTCCCTGGAAATTCAGCTTGTGGTCAATGAGAACGCCAAAGAATTTGCCATCTACTTTGTTACAAATTTGGATAATGTTTATCCTGAGATTTATTTGATTTGAGGATTTATTTGCCAAACAAAATATACAAAGTTTTGTCAATGTTGAGGGTGAGTTTGTTGGCAGTTAGCCAAAGAAGGACTTTATTTAGCTCAGTATTCACTGTGACATTTAAAGCAAGTGGGGTCAGGACTGCAGTAAATGAAGGTTGTGTCGTCAGTAAATAGAATTGGTTTGAGGTGTTGGTAGGCATTTGGAAGGTCATTAATGTAGATGAGAAAGAGAAGAGGGCCAAGTATGCTGCCCTGAGGAACTAGGTATGTTACCCTGAGGAACTGGGTGTGCTGCCCTTTCTTTTAGTCTAAGTGTTTTTTCCCACCTTATCTTGCCCGAAACGCTATGCGTACTAGTGGCTTTATGTATTGTATGTACTAGCTCTATCTATAAATTTATCATTATGTTTGTAACTAATCCTCTATGTATGTACTTTTACCTGAATAAACATTTGATTTGATTTCATCTGATTTGAGTTCCTCGGCTGATGGGATCGTGCACAGTTGTGTGGCTCCAGCTCCAGTATTCTCTCCATGCTGTTCATTGTTTTCAGTGCTGCTCGTACGGTGGTCGTGCGAGGTGGGAGTGTTATTCTCAGGTACTCGGGCTGCATGTGCTTAGAGTCACCTTCCCTGAGTGCCCTGTATGTACCGCCCGTGGGGCTTAGGGTTCCCTTCCACAAGTCACCTTGGGTCTACCTCTGTTGGCCTTTTGCTGCTTGGCATTTGGCCGCCCCGAGTGTGTGGGGGGGTTTCCACCCTAGTTTGCCTTGGGGTAAGTGGTAGTTATTGCACTGTTGGGGCGAGGGAGTAATGCGTAGCTAGTTTTCACCTTTGTCAGCGGTCCATAGAATTACCCAAATGTACCCAGATCCTCCTAGCATTATGTAAGTAATGAAGAAATATGGTATATTTACTTACTGTAATGTTGGTGCTGCATGTAGAACATGATTAAACCTTTTTTTTCTCTTTAACAGCGGTCGGCTCTGTTCTCTGCGGGTACGTTGTCCTCTTGCAAGGTTTTTCTTTTTCTTTTTGCCTGGTGGATAGGGGGGGGGCTACTTTGTGTTCCCCCCTTATATTAGGGTCGTTTGTATGGTGGCACCCCCTGCTTCGCCCTCTTGAGTGGACACGTCTCGTGAGTTCAGCTTTTAGCAGTTTGTTTGGTAGTTTGGGGTGCCGGTTAGCAGTACTCTACCTGGGTTAACTCTTTGCAGACCCAGTCTAGGGGCCCTGGACTCGAGTGTACCCTGCGGGTGCACTCGAGTCCGATGGAGAAGACCCCTGCATCCCCTCTCGCTTTGTGCGAGTTTGAGGGTTGCTCTGTCCCCTTGTCTCAGAGCGACACTCATTGTTTTTGCCTCCCTCATGCTGCCTGTTGGGTCGGTGACACATTCGACCCTGAGTCCTGTGAGCTTTGTTGCTTGTTTGTAACTCAATTCACCCAGACTGATGATGATTTTCTTTGGGGGGCAGGCAGCACGCGTATTGCAAGATAGGTTTAGGTTATTGCAACGTGCTTGGGTTGTCGCTTCCCTGGATGCCCCGAGGCTGTCCGGCTTTGCCTGTTGAGACTCGGACTTGGGGGTGTTGTTCGCTTCAGCCCCGGTTTCGTCGGCGCCCCCTTGTTCTTTCCCTTCAGTGCTTCATTCGGTCCCCCCTCCCTGCTTCCGGCCCCTAAGCATCTGAGGGCTTCGGGGTCGGGGCGGGGGTTAGAGGTTTCTAAGACTTGGGCAGTTTCGGGTGTTGCTCTATCCAGGGTAGCTGCGGAGGCATTCGAGTCTGTTAATCCTCCTGCTGATACTCTGGGGTCTGACCAGTGAGCCCCTTCTCTTCTGGCTCTTTCGGCCCGCTCCGGCTTTTTATTGTTAGGCCGGGATTTTGGAGGACGACTTGGCCCGGGGCCTGGAGTGGAGGTTCTTGGGGTTGGGGAGGAGCTGACTTGGGGGCCTTGGGCTCTGTTGGACGCCGTCTGGATTTTCCATCCTGCTGAGTGGGGCTTACTGTTGCAAGGAGTGGGGTTTTCTTCCCCCCCCCCCCTGCGTTGAATTTGAATTTGGGTTTTGCTCCTCCCAGGGTTCGGTTTCATGTCTCTGCGGATTCTTCGGTTCCGTCTTTCCGGAGGTTTTTGGCTTCCTGCATCTCGCCGCCTGAGGTGTGGTCGGCCATTGCGGCTTACCTCCTACGTGACCCAGAGTGTGCCTCCATAATGGATCCTTCTTCGTTCAGGTTTGGATCTTCGTGTCCTTACTGTGTGCGTTATGAGGTTCCAGGGTCGTCCTGGCTTGCAGACTGCCCCTTGTTTTCGTTGGATGCTTGGGATTCGTTCTGTCGGACCCACATGTTTGAGTGGCGCGAGGCATTGATGGTGGTCCAGGTTTACCTAAGGGGATGAAAGTGTGAACTTTGGGGGTTGTCACCATGCCGCGTGATTGTGCGACGCCATCTCAGTACAACTGGACTGGGTGAGGCTGTAATCGTCTTGTGGTGTTGTCATCCGTCGTCTATCGTGCTTTAGCTACAAAGTACCTACAAAGTACTGTATCTTTAGAAGGTTTCAGTGTTGAAAACCTTAAATTCATAATTCCGAGGAATTACCAGTGAACAGTGAAGAACTCTGTCATTCTCACGTATTGTGTAGCACCGCATACTGTCGTACCACTCCAGTGGAGGGCGTGGTACCATTCCCATCTGTGTGTGTAATGCGCGCACCCTTCGCCGATTTTGAGCCGAGAGTGTCCGCGCCACCCTGGTCTGTGTGTGACCAATCCTGGTCTGTGTGTGACTTCATGCACGTGGTCCGCCGACCACGTGTATAAAGTAGTGAGGACGTCTACTTCACCAGCAGCAGCAGCAGTGTGGGGAGGTGGATGTCGTATGTGTGTGTGAATGTATTCACCTAGTTGTGTTTGCAGGGGTTAAGCTTTGTTCTTTCAGCCCGCCACTCAACTGCCAATCAACTGTTTACTAACTACTATTTTTTTCACACCACACGCACCCACCCCAGGAAGCAGCCCGTGACAGCTATTAACTCCCAGGTACCTATTTACTGCTAGGTAACAGGGGCATTCAGGGTGAAAGAAACTTTGGCCATTTGTTTCTGCCTGGTGCGGGAATCAAACCCGGGCCACAGAATTACGAGACCTGCGCGCTATCCACCAGGCTACCAGGCCCCTGAAGTGAAGTGGTAACGGGAGATTTTTCCCTTGGTTATTTATTATTGTATTTGGCCAGCGCTTTATATTACTGTTGTGTTGTGTAATAGCTGTGAATTATTGGTGTATGTGTTGCCGTGAGTGGCAAAGGGTGTACCGTGTTGTACCATGTTGTACCGTGTTGTACCGGGTGTGAACTGTAGACAAGTTGTGTCCTTGGTGAAATACGTTGTGTACTATGAAGGATTCCATGAGAATTAAAGTCATTTAACGTCACTGGGGAACACGATTACTTAACGAGGTCATGGTTGTTTGGTTGAACAGTGTTGTGATTAACATAGGCCGTGTAATTTGCAAGTCACAGTGATTTCATGCAGTGGAGGAATTGTCAAGAGAAGACTAACGTAATGTTAACGAATTAACGAGCTGTCGTTAATTATTATTTTGTTTATTTTTACATGCAAGCAAGCGAGTTAAATTACAATAAAACAACAAATAGAAACATAACAATACAAAACAAGAAATCGCCGGCCAGAACGACTGACAGAACAACAATTACCAAAACTGGAAAGGGGAATGCAGGATAAAAACACAAAAAGATACAAAACAAAACAATCACAAACAAGCATGCAATGCAAGTAAAACAAGAACATAGCAACAGTTTAAAACATTTTAGCAGGATGAAACAAAGCAGACAGAAGCACCGGCCTGAAGGACCGACAACAAAGCACAACAGTTTGAAGCACAACAGTATGAACAAAATGAAATACAATAAGAAAGCACACCACACAACAAGCCAATAACAAACAAAATAAAATAAAAGACAATCACAACACGTAAGCATAAAATAAAACACATAGGGTACGGTAACAACACAAAACAAATACATGAAGAATAACACACACACCAAACCACCCGCCTCGCCACAAACAAAGGGAGAGGCACGGGCACAAACTACCAGATGGCAAACAAACAGCCAGAAGGGCACACAGTACACGAGTAAGCACAAAAGTAGAAAATCACCTGACATACTTGCCCGGAAACATGTCCCGAGGGAATCGTACATGGAACGCCTCCCAGCGCAATCACTGTCAAGGGCCCTGACCATCCACTGGGGACGCCATATCATCCGGGACATTGGCAACAAACACCCGCAAACAGGGCACCCAAATAGTATCACTCCTGATCCGAGTGACCATCACACGCTCCCACACCAATGGAACTGCCCCACCCTGAAAGGCCAGCGCCTCCTCACAGATCGGTAACGCAGCAATCTGCAACCAGTGACCCAACGGCATCACAGACTCCGGTAACACGTTCCCCAAATCCCCAACGCACCTCCTCAGAGGAGGGAGCCGGACAGAAGGCACCACCACAGGGCACCAGCGCCCACGGGCACACCACCGGACGACTGCCGGGAAACCGAACTGCGCACATCCTTCCGTAAGGTCACCACCAGGCCACGCTCAACCCCATCATTCCCACCATCCCTGGCAGCGGAGGCCACCACTCCCCTCCGCGGAGAGGCCTCCGGCGGAAAAGGAACAGCAGGCACACCTGAGACACGGACACCATCGTCAGCAGGCACATGGACTTCCGCCACCACTAACTGCGGAGCCAGTGACGCATCCGAAACCACTCCATCCACACCCAAAGACCCATAGTCACTAAATTCCCCAACATCGGCCCAGGCAGACGACAAACGCCGGGAACGTTTAGGCACCGGCCTGAGATCGTCAGAGCCGGAAGCGGTCCCAGAAACATGGGCACCACTAGCCGGACGAACAGACGCCCGCCACAGAACGGCAGCAGCCTCGACCACAGGAGGAACTGGACCACACATATCAGGAGGCCCCACAGCCACCCCAGCACCCAGCACAGCTGGGACCTGAGGCAAGGATGCAGGGCCAGGCGCAGCAGCTGAAGACGGGTGAGCAGACAGCGATGCCTCACAGGGAGCATCAGGAAGGCCTACGGGAGCAGCAGTGATAGGAGCAGGAGTACCATCCGACGGCACTGCAACATCCGGAGGAGGGTCGTTGACAACTGGGGAAACGTCGGGCGACGCTGGGGGAGCCCCTGCAACTAACGGGATGTTCACCTCCTTACCCCCCCCGAGTCCTCATCCAGAGGGAGCGGTGGGAAATCCTCTTCCCGGAACAAGTTGACTGGAGCAACTGGAGCTGCATCACACCCAGCAGCCTGATGCCCCAACAGGTCACAACCCGAAACAGGTACGAGGTTGCCGGGCATAGTACACCTGGACGTAGTACCCCAGAAGCCAGACCGAAGATGGAATATCCGACCGCAGTCGCATCCCCAAGGTGCGAATGTTCGTCCACCTACCTGCATACCGCCCTGAGGAGAGCGCGTTCACCCGCACACTGACGACTGCTCCAAACCTGAAAGTAACGTCGGAGAAGGTCCTCAGGAACTCCAGGGGCGGCAGGAGGAGGCGTCCCGTAACTTCCTACGTCCTCCGTCGGTTCGAGGGGGGTCGTTGCCTCGTTGCCGGGGTGGTGCCGGCTTCTGTGTCAGCTATCTCGGACCGTAGTGGTGTCCTGACATATGTCAGTGTGCACGGGGCA
>WNGS01161927.1:0-14663 GCA_020271785.1 Procambarus virginalis
CTCAAAACTGTTTGGTTGTCCATTGAGAGTTCCCCTTGTACTATTTATGTTATCGGAAATATTTGTCTGTTTGAGGTTGGAAAATTGTTGTAACCCAGTTTACCTCATTACAGATATTCAAACTATATTTATCATATATGCCATTAAATCCAGTTCTCCCCCAATTAAACTATGATGGACAGGAAACCACAGGAAGAGTGCTAAAGTAACACTGCTAAGTATACATAACGATATGTACAATTATATTTCATAAATACAATCCCTTGACCCCGCCTAGGATCTCAACCACGTGATCCCCCACCCAGCATTCACTGGTCACATCCTTAACCTTAATAATATCTAATCTTCGGAGAATGCCCTAAGTTCTCTCCCAAATTATGAGCCCACATTAGTCGCTCATAATACTGACATGTTACTCACGAACCATTCCCGTGCTCCACCAGTATGCTCTGTACTGCTGCAGAGTATATGCGTATTGGTCATGTCGACCATTCATCTCGGCTAACTGGCTGAGACCATATTGGCTTCCTAGGCCTTAACCTCCATGTTTGAACTGCACCTCACTGCCACTTGCCTGCATCAGTATTTATTCAACTTGCCCAAGTCACGTGTGGTCACATGTCCTGCGCTGTACACAACAAGCCCTTGTCCATGTCTCAGACCGTCCCAAAATGTCACTTCCCGTCACCACCAAGACCGGTGACCCTCTCATAAATTTACCATCCGGCGCTCAGGAGGTGCCAACCCCTACACCTTACACACGGTGTAGGGGATGGCATACACAGCGGATGGCAACACACTCTCAAAAACTACTTCAACACGCTCGTGACTGCTTCCGCTGTCAATAAGACTAAGAGAGAAATACAAATTTCTAAACAATAATGTGGGTACAACAGGAGGCCAAAAGGGTAGGTTTAGTTGTATTTCTGTGCTAGTTTGAACTCAAATTAGATTTATTATCATATATATATATATATATATATATATATATATATATATATATATGTATATAACTGAAAACTCACACCCCAGAAGTGACTCGAACCCATACTCCCAGGAGCAACACAACTGGTATGTACAGGGACGCCTTAAACCACTTGACCATCACGACCGGACATAAGGAAGTGATAGCCGAGGCTATATGAACCACTTCCCCGCCGGCACTCGGATGGTAATCTTGGGCATAGCATTTTATCAAATCACCTCATTTTTTGGGGCAACACGTGAGGAACACAAATGCAAACAAGCCTGAATGGTCCCCAGGACTAGATACAACTGAAAACTCACACCCCAGAAGTGACTCGAACCCATACTCCCAGGAGCAACGCAACTGGTATGTACAGGGACGCCTTAAACTTCCTTATGTCCGGTCGTGATGGTCAAGTGGTTTAAGGCGTCCCTGTACATACCAGTTGCGTTGCTCCTGGGAGTATGGGTTCGAGTCACTTCTGGGGGTGTGAGTTTTCAGTTGTATCTAGTCCTGGGGACCATTCAGGCTTGTTTGCATATATATATATATATATATATATATATATATATATATATATATATATATATATATATATATATAGGGGTACCACCACTGGTTTAATTAAAGGGACCCACATCCTCGAAGAAGAAAATAAATAGTGTTCAGAGAAGACCTTGTAGATTCTCACTGAATACTTTAATTTTTTCCTCTCCTAACACTCCTATTATTTTTTTAATATTTTTTTATTATTATTTGATTTTATTGCAATGCTACAGTTTACAGAAAACACACAATTATATAACAATATACCAATCAGTGTTCGAAGACCTCGTCCAGCTCTTCAGGGGTCGGGTGCGTACCCAAGATACAGCACGCATTTCCTCTCTGAACAGCGACACTCAGGCGCTGGAACATGAAACTGGCCGCTCTTGGGTCTCTAGTCTTCCCAATGAGTTCCTCGCCCACCTCCTTCAGGAACTTAAGTGCACATTTACCCCAGGCGCCCAGAGTCTCAGAGCCTATCGGCACGAACCTGTAACAACGTTCTAGGTCCCTGTACTTGTTATATTTCTGGGTCTCCCTGAAGGTGGCTGCCCCGCCTCCTTCAGCTGTGCTGCAAGGTAGATAGGTATCGGCAAATGTAGATGCACACGTGTAGTCCCACACGACCTGCTTACCTTCCCTCCACGGCTGCAGGGTGACTCCATCTGGGCGTTTTTAGCTGTTGTCAGGTCTGCACAACTGGGGTTCCCTTTGTGATGGACACCCAGCTGTAGCCAAACTTCTCTTGATGATGTCATTGACTGGTTAGTGTCTGGCAATCTTTCCCTGTATCTTACGACAGATGAGACCATGGCTGCAGTATTGGTCTGCCCGTGCCTGGCCGCAAATACACCGGTGCTCGGTGGAGATAGGGGCGGCAAGGCGCAGGGCAACACCAATACTTAGGGTCCGATGGTCCAGGCGGGTGCCCAAGGCGGAATTAGGGACTGCCAACAGGAAGTCCCCGGCATGGGGCGCTTGCACAGCTAGAAGACGGGCTTTGTCCTTCCTGGAAGCTGCCTCCAGCAATGATGTGGCGATGTTTTCCACTATGGGGCTATCCCATTTGGACTGTTTGCAGTCATTTGGAAAAGTTGGTCGAGGGTGAGAGCTGACAAGAGTGTCCCACTGACCGGCTCCTTCCGCGAATTTGGGATCATGAATCCCAATGGACTCTCTTAGGTATTCCGGTAGTATGTCTTTACTAATTCACCTGTAGCACTGGTCGAGGATAAGAATGCCGGCAATGCTAACTGTGTCGCCTTGCAAATACCTATTCACCCGAGTCTAACTGGGAGTGTTGCTTGGTCCCATTGGTCATCTTGCAGGGAGAGGTTTAACACTTTCACGGTTATTGACCTTAGGAGCGAGTCATATTATGTTAATTTTGGGCTGTCGAAGGAGGGAGCACACCTTAGGAAATAGGTCAGTCTGGGCAAAGCCAGGCACCTTGCGAGAAGGTACAAAGCATCGTGGGCGTCCAAGGCCCCTATTCTTCCCTCCATCCTCCTCAGGTCGTTCAGCTTTTCTTCGAAGACTACCTCAATGGCGTTCGAGCCCAGAGGTGCCCCTAGCAGCACACTGTCGGTGGGAGCAATCACTTGGGCTCCTGGCAATATGATTCGCACTGCATCTATGGTTGGTTGGCTAGATGAGAGATGATTTCACNGGAGACCCCTGTCAGTGTTTGCTGGAGACCCCTGCCAGTGTGTTGCTGGAGACCCCTGCCAGTGTGTTGCTGAGACCCCTGCCAGTGTGTTGCTGGAGACCCCTGCCAGTGTTTGCTGGAGACCCCTGCCATGTGTGCTGGAGACCCCTGCCAGTGTGTTGCTGGAGACCCCTGCCAGTGTGTTGCTGGAGACCCCTGCCATGTGTTTTGCTGGAGACCCCTGCCAGTGTGTTGCTGGAGACCCCTGCCAGTGTGTTGCTGGAGACCCCTGCCAGGTGTTGCTGAGACCCCTGCCAGTGTGTTGCTGGAGACCCCTGCCAGTGTGTGCTGGAGACCCCTGCCAGTGTGTTGCTGGAGACCCCTGCCAGTGTGTTGCTGGAGACCCCTGCCAGTGTGTTGCTGGAGACCTCTGCCAGTGTGTTGCTGGAGACCCCTGCCATGTGTTGCTGGAGACCCTGCAGTGTGTTGCTGGAGACCTCCTGCCAGTGTGTTGCTGGAGACCCCTGCCAGTGTTGCTGGAGACCCCTGCCAGTGTGTTGCTGGAGACCCCTGCCAGTGTGTTGCTGGAGACCCCTGCCAGTGTGTTGCTGGAGACCCCTGCCAGTGTGTTGCTGAGACCCTGCCAGTGTGTTGCTGGAGACCCCTGCCAGTGTGTTGCTGGAGACCCCTGCCAGTGTGTTGCTGGAGACCCCTGCCAGTGTTGCTGGAGACTTCTGCCAGTGTGTTGCTGGAGACCCCTGCCAGTGTGTTGCTGGAGACCCCTGCCAGTGTGTTGCTGGAGACCCCTGCCAGTGTGTTGCTGGAGACCCCTGCCAGTGTGTTGCTGGAGACCCCTGCCAGTGTGTTGCTGGAGACCCCTGCCAGTGTGTTGCTGGAGACCCCTGCCAGTGTGTTGCTGGAGACCCCCTGCCAGTGTGTTGCTGGAGACCCTTGCCGTGTTTGCTGGAGACCCCTGCCAGGTGTGTTGCTGAGACCCCTGCCAGTGTGTTGCTGGAGACCCCTGCCAGTGTTCTGGAGACCCCTGCCAGTGTGTTGCTGGAGACCCCTGCCAGTGTGTTGCTGAGACTCCCTGCCAGTGTGTTGCTGGAGACCCCTGCCAGTGTGTTGCTGGAGACCCCTGCCAGTGTGTTGCTGGTGACCCCTGCCAGTGTGTGCTGGAGACCCTGCCAGTGTGTTGCTGGAGACCCCTGCCAGTGTGTTGCTGGAGACCCCGCCAGTGTGTTGCTGGAGACCCCTGCCAGTGTTGCTGGAGACCCCTGCCAGTGTGTTGCTGGAGACCCCTGCCAGTGTTGCTGGAGACCCTGCCAGTGTGTTGCTGAGACCCCTGCCAGTGTTGCTGAGACCCCTGCCATGTGTTGCTGGAGACCCCTGCCAGTGTGTTGCTGGAGACCCCTGCCAGTGTGTTGCTGGAGACCCCTGCCAGTGTTGCTGGAGACCCCTGCCAGTGTGTTGCTGGAGACCCTGCCAGTGTGTTGCTGGAGACCCCTGCCAGTGTGTTGCCGAAGACCCCTGCCAGTGTGTTGCTGGAGACCCCTGCCAGTGTGTTGCTGGAGACCTCTGCCTGTGTTGCTGAGACCCCTGCCAGTGTGTTGCTGAGACCCCTGCCAGTGTTGTCTGGAGACCCCTGCCAGTGTGTTGCTGGAGACCTCTGCCAGTGTGTTGCTGGAGACCCCTGCCAGTGTGTTGCGGAGACCCCTGCCAGTGTTGCTGGAGACCCTGCCAGCGTGTTGCTCGAGACCTCTGCCAGTGTGTTTCTGGAGACCCCTGCCAGTGTGTTGCTGGAGACCTCTGCCAGTGTGTTGCTGGAGACCCCTGCCAGTGTGTTGCTGGAGACCTCTGCCAGTGTGTTGCAGGAGACCTCTGCCAGTGTGTTGCTGGAGACCCCTGCCAGTGTGTTGCTGGAGACCTCTGCCAGTGTGTTGCTGGAGTCCTCTGCCAGTGTGTTGCTGGAGACCCTTGCCAGTGTGTTGCTGGAGACCCCTGCCAGTGTGTTACCGGAGACCCCTGCCAGTGTGTTGCTGGAGACCCCTGCCAGTGTGTTGCTGGAGACCCCTGCCAGTGTGTTGCTGGAGACCCCTGCCAGGGTGTTGCTGGAGACACCTGCCAGTGTGTTGCTGGGGACTCCTGCCAGTGTGTTGCTGGAGACCCCTGCCAGTGTGTTGCTGGAGACCCCTGCCAGTGTGTTGCTGGAGACCCCTGCCAGTGTGTTGCTGGAGACCCCTGCCAGTGTTGCTGGAGACCTCTGCCAGTGTGTTGCTGGAGACCCCTGCCAGTGTGTTGCTGGAGACCTCTGCCAGTGTGTTGCTGGAGACCTCTGCCAGTGTGTTGCTGGAGACCCCTGCCAGTGTTGCTGGAGACCCCTGCCAGTGTTTTGCAGGAGACCTCTGCCAGTGTGTTGCTGGAGACCCCTGCCAGTGTTGCTGGAGACCCCTGCCAGTGTGTTGCTGGAGACCCCTGCCAGTGTGTTGCTGGAGACCCCTGCCAGTGTTGCTGGAGACCCCTGCCAATGTGTTGCAGGAGACCCCTGCCAGTGTGTTGTTGGAGACCCCTGCCAGTGTGTTGCTGGAGACCCCTGCCAGTGTTGCTGGAGACCTCTGCCAGGGTGTTGCTGGAGACCTCTGCCAGTGTGTTGCTGGGGACTCCTGCCAGTGTGTTGCTGGAGACCCCTGCCAGTGTTGCGGGAGACTTCTGCCAGTGTGTTGCTGGAGACCCCTGCCAGTGTGTTGCTGGTGACCCCTGCCAGTGTGTTGCTGGAGACCTCTGCCATTGTGTTGCTGGAGACCCTTGCCAGTGTGTTGCTGGAGACCCCTGCCAGTGTGTTGCTGGAGACCTCTGCCAGTGTATTGCTGGAGACCCCTGCCAGTGTGTTGCTGGAGACCCCTGCCAGTGTGTTGCAGGAGACCTCTGCCAGTGTGTTGCTGGAGACCCCTGCCAGTGTTGCTGGAGACCCCTGCCAGTGTGTTGCTGGAGACCCCTGCCAGTGATGCAGGAGACCTCTGCCAGTGTGTTGCTGGAGACCCCTGCCAGTGTTGCTGGAGACCCCTGCCAGTGTGTTGCTGGAGACCCCTGCCAGTGTGTTGCTGGAGACCCCTGCCAGTGTTGCTGGAGACCCCTGCCAGTGTGTTGCAGGAGACCCCTGCCAGTGTGTTGCTGGAGACCCCTGCCAGTGTTGCTGGAGACCTCTGCGAGTGTGTTGCTAGAGACCCCTGCCAGTGTATTGCTGGAGATCCATGCCAGTGTTGCTGGAGACCTCTGCCAGGGTGTTGCTGGAGACCTCTGCCAGTGTGTTGCTGGGGACTCCTGCCAGTGTGTTGCTGGAGACCCCTGCCAGTGTGTTGCTGGAGACCTCTACCAGGGTGTTGCTGGAGACCCCTGCCAGTGTGTTGCTGGAGACTCCTGCCAGTGTGTTGCTGGAGACCTCTGCCAGTGTGTTGCTGGAGACCCCTGCCAGTGTGTTGCTGACGACCTCTGCCAGGGTGTTGCTGGAGACCCCTGCCAGTGTGTTGCTGGAGACTCCTGCCAATGTGTTGCTGGAGACCCCTGCCAGTGTGTTGCTGGAGACCCCTGCCAGTGTGTCGCTGGAGACCCCTGCCAGTGTGTTGCTGCAGACCCCTGCCAGTGTGTTGCTGGAGACCTCTGCCAGCGTGTTCTTGGAGACCCCTGCCAGTGTGTTGCTGGAGACCCCTGCCAGTGTGTTGCTGGAGACCTCTGCCAGGGTGTTGCTGGAGACCCCTGCCAGTGTGTTGCTGGAGACTCCTGCCAGTGTGTTGCTGGAGACCCCTGCCAGTGTGTTGCTGGAGACCCCTGCCAGTGTGTTGGTGGAGACTCCTGCCAGTGTGTTGCTGGAGACCCCTGCCAGTGTGTTGCTGAAGACCTCTGCCAGGGTGTTGCTGGAGACCCCTTCCAGTGTGTTGCTGGAGACCTCTGCCAGGGTGTTGCTGGAGACCCCTGCCAGTGTGTTGCTGGAGACCCCTGCCAGTGTGTTGCTGGAGACCCCTGCCAGTGTTGCTGGAGACCCCTGCCAGTGTTGCTGGAGACCCCTGCCAGTGTGTCGCTGGAGACCCCTGCCAGTGTGTTGCTGCAGACCCCTGCCAGTGTGTTGCTGGAGACCTCTGCCAGCGTGTTCTTGGAGACCCCTGCCAGTGTGTTGCTGGAGACCCCTGCCAGTGTGTTGCTGGAGACCTCTGCCAGGGTGTTGCTGGAGACCCCTGCCAGTGTGTTGCTGGAGACCCCTGCCAGTGTGTTGCTGGAGACCCCTGCCAGTGTGTTGCTGGAGAGTAGAAGTGGTGTTGTGTACACCGTAACAAATCTGTGTAGGACTGGCCCATGTTTTACTCAGGAAGGTGAACTCGCCGGCGTGAGGACCATGGAAGACAGACTCAGGGAGTGAAACTTGAGTGTAGTATAATTGAATACAAAGTGGACTCGCCGGGAATAAAATTGCGTGAGCAAAATAATTAAATCAAAATGAAAATAAATCTAAATCTATGAAAATTCTATTTGTCAATGCAGTTGTAAACATTGCAATGGAATCGTAACATAGTTAGTATAGCGTGTGTTGCTCCTATGTGTAACAGATGGTGCTGTTTCTCAAAATATTTTTTTTTCCTGTCACAGGTGGGGCATCTGTTCTCATACTTACGAAATTAATCGTATGGTAAACAACACAGCTCGATTCTAATGCAATGTCACACAAAATAATTAAATAAAAATGAAAGCAAGTCGAAATCTATGAACATTAAATTTATTTAATTTTCGGAATCGGAAACATTGAAATGGAATCATAACGAATTTAGTATAGCTTGTGGGTGTTGATATTACGTGCAACAGATGGCACTGTTTAAAAAAAAAACATGTTTTTGCCTGTCACAAGTGTGGCATCTATACAGTAGGTATATAAAAACACGTGCGTATTCCAATGTAACGTTGTGTCAAAATTTCAAAGCAATTGGTGAAGAGGTTTTGGAGATTTGAGCGTGTGATGATCTTACGTCCAACAGATGGCGCTCTTTTTCACAAAGAGCATGTTTTTTCCTGTCACAGGTGAGGCATGTATATAGTAAGTATTTAAAAATACGCGCCTATTCGAATGCAACGTTGTGTCAAAATTTCAAGGCAATCGGTAAAGAGGTTTTGAAGATTTCCCCTCACATGAAAAAGACATGAAAAAAACCTGTTTTTCAAAAAAGCATTTTTTTCTGTCAGACATGACATCTATATAATATGTATATATATAAAATCCCTTTCGAATGCCAATGGAACATTGCATGAAAATTTGAAAGCAATCGGTGTAGAAGTTTCTTCCATATTTTATTTATAGGCATATATTTTTATAGATCGAATAATACAAAAACTGAAAGACATATCCTGGCTGCCCAACATATACCCAGCGTCCCCAGTAACACCGGGGCAGCTGGCATGGTGTACCCAGCGTCCCCAGTAACACCAGGGGCAGCTGGCATGGTGTACCCAGCGTCCCCAGTAACACCGGGGCAGCTGGCATGGTGTACCCAGCGTCCCCAGTAACACCAGGGGCAGCTGGCATGGTGTACCCAGCGTCCCCAGTAACACCGGGGCAGCTGGCATGGTGTACCCAGCGTCCCCAGTAACACCAGGGGCAGCTGGCATGGTGTACCCAGCGTCCCCAGTAACACCAGGAGCAGCTGGCATGGTGTACCCAGCGTCCCCAGTAACACCAGGAGCAGCTGGCATGGTGTACCCAGCGTCCCCAGTAACACCGGGGGCAGCTGGCATGGTGTACCCAGCGTCCCCAGTAACACCGGGGCAGCTGGCATGGTGTACCCAGCGTCCCCAGTAACACCAGGGGCAGCTGGCATGGTGTACCCAGCGTCCCCAGTAACACCAGGAGCAGCTGGCATGGTGTACCCAGCGTCCCCAGTAACACCAGGAGCAGCTGGCATGGTGTACCCAGCGTCCCCAGTAACACCGGGGGCAGCTGGCATGGTGTACCCAGCGTCCCCAGTAACACCAGGAGCAGCTGGCATGGTGTACCCAGCGTCCCCAGTAACACCAGGGGCAGCTGGCATGGTGTACCCAGCGTCCCCAGTAACACCGGGGGCAGCTGGCATGGTGTACCCAGCGTCCCCAGTAACACCAGGAGCAGCTGGCATGGTGTACCCAGCGTCCCCAGTAACACCAGGAGCAGCTGGCATGGTGTACCCAGCGTCCCCAGTAACACCAGGGGCAGCTGGCATGGTGTACCCAGCGTCCCCAGTAACACCGGGGCAGCTGGCATGGTGTACCCAGCGTCCCCAGTAACACCAGGAGCAGCTGGCATGGTGTACCCAGCGTCCCCAGTAACACCGGGGCAGCTGGCATGGTGTACCCAGCGTCCCCAGTAACACCAGGAGCAGCTGGCATGGTGTACCCAGCGTCCCCAGTAACACCGGGGGCAGCTGGCATGGTGTACCCAGCGTCCCCAGTAACACCAGGAGCAGCTGGCATGGTGTACCCAGCGTCCCCAGTAACACCGGGGGCAGCTGGCATGGTGTACCCAGCGTCCCCAGTAACACCAGGAGCAGCTGGCATGGTGTACCCAGCGTCCCCAGTAACACCGGGGGTAGCTGGCATGGTGTACCCAGCGTCCCCAGTAACACCAGGAGCAGCTGGCATGGTGTACCCAGCGTCCCCAGTAACACCGGGGGCAGCTGGCATGGTGTACCCAGCGTCCCCAGTAACACCAGGAGCAGCTGGCATGGTGTACCCAGCGTCCCCAGTAACACCAGGAGCAGCTGGCATGGTGTACCCAGCGTCCCCAGTAACACCAGGGGCAGCTGGCATGGTGTACCCAGCGTCCCCAGTAACACCAGGAACAGCTGGCATGGTGTACCCAGCGTCCCCAGTAACACCAGGAACAGCTGGCATGGTGTACCCAGCGTCCCCAGTAACACCGGGGGCAGCTGGCATGGTGTACCCAGCGTCCCCAGTAACACCGGGGTAGCTGGCATGGTGTACCCAGCGTCCCCAGTAACACCGGGGTAGCTGGCATGGTGTACCCAGCGTCCCCAGTAACACCAGGAGCAGCTGGCATGGTGTACCCAGCGTCCCCAGTAACACCAGAGGCAGCTGGCATGGTGTACCCAGCGTCCCCAGTAACACCAGGGGCAGCTGGCATGGTGTACCCAGCGTCCCCAGTAACACCAGGGGCAGCTGGCATGGTGTACCCAGCGTCCCCAGTAACACCGGGGCAGCTGGCATGGTGTACCCAGCGTCCCCAGTAACACCGGGGCAGCTGGCATGGTGTACCCAGCGTCCCCAGTAACACCGGGGCAGCTGGCATGGTGTACCCAGCGTCCCCAGTAACACCGGGGCAGCTGGCATGGTGTACCCAGCGTCCCCAGTAACACCAGGAGCAGCTGGCATGGTGTACCCAGCGTCCCCAGTAACACCGGGGCAGCTGGCATGGTGTACCCAGCGTCCCCAGTAACACCGGGGGCAGCTGGCATGGTGTACCCAGCGTCCCCAGTAACACCAGGAGCAGCTGGCATGGTGTACCCAGCGTCCCCAGTAACACCAGGAGCAGCTGGCATGGTGTACCCAGCGTCCCCAGTAACACCAGGGTAGTAGGGATGGCGGCGTAAACGGGATTTTTTTTCTGGGAACAATCCCGTCTGTGCCGCCAGGGGTTCCAGGTAAAATTAGCCATTCACAGATTTGGAATTAGTGAATTCTTATGAGGAAAATAATTTCTGAGATGATAGAAGTTTGTTAAGAGTTCTTATGATGAAAATAATGTCAAATGAATGAGACATTGATTGATGAAACACAAACGACAAGCAGGAATATTTATGTAAGTTAGGTGGTGTCTGGTTGGGTGAGTTAGGCTAGGTAAGTTAGTTATATCATTTCAGGTAAGCAGTTTGGGAAGTTAGGTTAGGTTAAGTTAGGATAGGTTAGGTTAGGTTAGGTTAAGTTAGGTTAGGTTAGGTTATGTAAGTTATGTTAGGTTAGGTTAGTTTAGTTAAGTTAGGCAAAGTTAGGTAAGTAAAGTTAGGCTAGGTTAGTTCAGTTAAGTTAGGTAAGGTTAGGTAAGTTAAGTAAGGTTAGGTAAGTTAGGTTAAGTTAGGTAAGTTATGTAAGGTAAGGTAAGGTAAGTTAGGTAGGTTAGGTTTGGATAGGTAAGTTATGTTAGGATAGGTAGGTAAGGTGCGGAAAGGTAAGTTAGGTACGTTAGGTTAGGTTAGGTAAGGTAGGGTAAGGTAGGTAGGTTCGGTTTGGATAGGTAAGTTAGGATAGGTAGGTAGGTAAGGTAAGATAGGTTAGATTAGGTTTGGATAGGTAAGTTAGATTAGTTAAGTTAGGATAGGTGGGATAGGGTAAGCTAAGTTAGGTTTAGGAAAGTTATGTTAGGTAAGTAACATTGGGTGGGGAGGATAGGTTAGGTAGGTTTAAGCAGTGTTGTACAGAGAACAGTTTTAAAGGTAATGTGTCTAAGGAAATATATTTTAACAGAAGTGCAAGTTTGATATGAAAAGCTGAACTAGTTACATTTTGGAGAGAAATTTTACGCCTGAAGATGTCTTAGAGAACAACATTGATGTCTTGAAGTATAACTTGTTGAAAGAAGAAGAGTTTCTTTGATGAACGAAGTGACTTAGAGAACAACTTTTGATGAACGAAAGTGAGTTAGAGATTACCTTTGATGACATTGAAATAACTTTTGCTATCTCTGAGAATAACTTTTGTGACTTAGAGAACAACTTTTGTTAGGTCTGCGATTAACTTTTATGACTTAGAGATTAACTTTGATGACATTGACATAATTTTTCTAGCTCTGCGATTAACTTTGACGAGTTAGAGAACAACTTTTGCTAACTCTGTGACTAACTTTGACGAGTTAGAGATTATCTTTGAGGACATGAGAGTACATTTTGATGTCTCTGAGAATAACCTTATGAACAAAGATGATTTGGAAAGTTTCTCTGATGAACGAATGTGACTTAGAGATTAACTTTGATGACTTTGAGAGTACCTTTAATGTCTCTGAGAATAACTTTGATGAAAAAAGAAGTTTTGGAAAGTTTCTCTGATGAGCGAATGTGACTTAGAGATTAACTTTCATGACTTTGAGAACAACTTTGAAGACTTAGAGAATAACTTTGATGACTTTGATAACAACTTTGAAGACTTAGAGAACAACTTTGATGACTCTGAGAAAGACTTTGATGTCTCTGAGAATATCTTTGATGACTGAAATTATCTTTGAGGACATGAAAGTACCTTTTGATGACTGAGATTAACTTTTGATAGCTCTGAGAATAACTTTGGTAGCTCTGGGAATAACTTTCGGTGACATAGAGAATAACTTTGATGTCTCTGAGAATAACTTCGATGACTTTGAGATTATCTTTGAGGACATGAAAGTACCTTTTGATGACTGAGAATAACTTTTGAAAGCTCTGAGAATAACTTTGGTAGCTCTGGGAATAACTTTTATGGATGAAGATGTCTGAGAATAACTTTTGATAGCTCTGAGATTAACTTTTGTGGGCATGAGAAGTATTTTGTTTGTGTCGTTTGATGTATTGAAGAGTGGTTTTGATGTCTCGAAGATATCTTACAGAATAACTGTGATGACCAAGATTAACTTTTAAGTACGTGAAAATACCTTTTTGATGACTTCAAGAATAATTTTGATAGCTCTGAGAATAACTTTTATGTCTTAGATATTAACTTAGATGCCTCTGAGGATAACTTTAATGAACGAAGATGCCTTAGAAAGTTTCTCTGATGAAGGAAATGTTACTTAGAGAATAACATTTGATGACTTAGATTAACTTTTTTGATGACTCTGAGAATAACTTTGAGGATGAGAGTAACTTTTTGGAATGTTTGAGAGTGTCTCTGATATCTCGAAGAGTGTCCTTGATGTCTCGAAGAGAGACTTTGACTATTTTTCTTATTCCATGAAGTATATGTTACTTACGAAAGTGCTGAAAGAAGTTACATTTGACTATTTTAGTTGAGAAAGACATGAAAAATATGATGATAGTGACTATTTTAGTGCTCCACGAAGTATAAATGTCGGTTAAGAACAGCGATGATAGATATCTTTGGCTATTTTTTCTTACTTGACGAAACATAATGACTGATGAGAAAGTGCTGAAAGAAGTTTCCTTGACTATTTTTACCGAAGCGAAAGGTGACTTTAGTTAAGAACATTGTTGGAAAGAGGCTACACTTGACTATTTTCTGTTGAGAGAAGTGATATTTCAGTTAAGAAATGACAAGCAAACATGATGAAAGTGACTTTTTCTTACTCTTTGAAGTATACTGTTAGTTACAAAAGTGCTGGATGAAGTTACATTTGACTATTTTTCTTACTTAGAGACACATATTTTAGTTAGGAACAGTGATGAAAAAGTTACTTTCCACACTTGACTATTTTCAGTTGAGAGAAGTGATATTTAAGTAAGAAATGACCGGGAAACTTGAAGAAAGTAACTATTTTTAGTTGACTGACGAATACTTTTAGCTCAGAAATGATGAAAGTGATTATTTTTAGTTGATTGACGATGGATAAAGTTCGTTATGAACAGTGTTGGAAAGTTTCCTTGACAATTTTTTGCTAAGAGAAAGGTTATTTTAGTTAAGAACGGTGTTGAACGAGGCTAATCCTGACTATTTTTAGTTGATTGACAAGTAATTTTTAGTTCAGAAATGACGAAAGTGATTATGTTTTAGTTGATGGTGAAAGATTTTTAGTTAAGGAACGTTAAATAACATGTAAGGGATGAACACAGAGAACATATGGGGAACATGGCAAAGAACAAACGTAAGAAAAGTTGATGAATACAGTGAACATGCTGGGAATATGAACTTACAGAGAGCATGAAAACATGCTAAGGAGAATAGGGAATACAAAGAATGAACAATGAACTTGTGAAGAACATAGAGAATATGACAAAGAATGTAGAAAAACTTGTAAGTGTAGGTGATAAACGAAGTGATCTTGTGAGGAACATGAAATTGTAGAGGAACATGAAATTGACAAAGAACAAAAAATATGGAAGGCAGAGCATGAATATTGAGTATAAAAGTTATAAAGAGAACATGTGATGACATGAAAACATAGAAAATATGTCTAGAATTTGTAGAGAACATCACGAGTCTAAGAGAAAGATCACAGAAAAACGGAGATACTGGTGAAAAATATGAACTGAACACGCTGTGAACATTTGAAGAACATGGAGTGAACACGGAAAACATGGATGAGAATACGAAGAACACAGTGAATGTAGAAAAAATATGCAAATACAGTATGATTATTGAAGGTTTGGATAAGTTGTGGATGAGAAGGTAATGTAGGGAAAGGGTATTAATGGATATGTTGCTAACTTTGATAGACTGGAGAAGGCCCTGATCTGAAATAATTGATGAACTAAGGTGGAGGACATGAGCTGAAAGTATGGCGAGGCTAGGCAACCTACGTAATAAATGAATGCAAAGAAAAAGTTGAAT
>WNGS01161927.1:40898-61055 GCA_020271785.1 Procambarus virginalis
AGTTGAAAATAAACATAGGCAAATTTAAGCTAAAGATTATTAACTAAAAGTAGTTTAGTTATGATTGTATATTTAAAAGGACCTGAAGAAATATTGAAGCACTCGGTTAATTATGTCCAGAAAATGACTAGTAAAAGGCAAATTAAAAATTAATGAAAAAGCGAAACAAAGAGAAATTAGGATTCCTAGCCCGCACTAGGTGACAAGGGGGTTAATTATGTTGACTCATTAGGAGTGATAATAAGGTGAGACAAACCACATTGGTTGAGGAAAGTGTTGAGGTTATCCTCATTTGCAATTGTAAACATTTTACCTGTTGATGTTTTTCTGACTTTAATCAAGCCATCTCTAACGAAGCACTGATGAATCGCGTCTGGGTTTTGATGACGGATTTGACGCAGGCGGTAGAGGAGGTGCTGTCTTTTTCTAGTCAAGCACTCGTTTATGTAGATTCTCTTTCGTTGGGATGCAGCTGTTTGAACAAGATGCGATTTCATGGACTGGGAGGCCAATTCAAGGCGAATTCTCCACTGGTTTTGTCCTGATGGGTTCGTTTTGCCTACTCTGTAGGCAGCAATAATGTCTGTTTTGTTTAGAGAGAGCTGCATTTCATTTTTTAAGAGATCCTGAACAATTTTAATACACTTTTCACCTTCGCTTTCCACTGGAATAGCTTGGGACGACACAACTACAGAGTCAAGAAGCTTTTGCTGATCTTGTTCATCCTGGGTGATGGAACGTTGGGCGGATAATGTATTGATACATACAGTCATTTTGCTGAGAGCTTCCTCTTGCTTTTTTATGGCTTCATCAGATTTCAGACGAATGTTTTCCTCACGGAGACCATTCAAGTCATGCTGGAGTTGATCTCGGCTAGCCCTTAAGTTTATAATATCATCCTGGAGGAGGGTTATTTCTTGTTGTTGTTGATGGAGGTTCGAACAGTTTGCTTGATTTTCAGATTGAAGACTCACGATGATCGCATTTTGAGCCTCAAGGACTGAGCACAACTTTTTGAACGACTGATTATCAGCCCAGTTAGGGAAATCCAGTGAGGGACCAGAAGCACGCTTGAATCTCGTAAACAGTGATGTAAGAGTGGAAGTAGGAGAGTATTGAGAGGACACCGCTCCCTGGCTCAATGGGGTGGAGGGGAGGGCAGCACCGCCGCCACAGGCCCCAGAGCTTCCAGAGGGAGAAACACGATGAATGTCAGTATTTGTCAGGATGGATGCCTTGTTAGGGGCTTTGTTGATCTTATTTACCTGTGCAGTCTTGTTCCTAGGAGACATGATAGGTCGAGGATGACTGGAGTATTTGTTGTTGTGGAAACTTGCGGCAGGCAGCGCGGTGGTGGGCAGAGGCGGGCACTGGTACTCACAACGAGAGGATTGTTTTGAATTTAGTTTGCGTCGGAATGAGTCGATTTGGGTTGGTTACTTTGATTGTGCTATGACATGCTTGGACTCCAAGTACTTAGCTGCCTGTGGGTGGTGGTCTACATCATCTGGGGGTAGTTTAAGGGCTGAAATACAGCGTAGAGTGAGGAGCGTAGATAGCGTGTACTGGCGTGAGGAGCGTGATCCAGAAATGATCACTTACTAGTTCTGGGATGAGCTTAACATTGATGTTGCTATCTGCTAGCTGGATGATGGCCATCAGCTGGCTGCTGGCAAATGGTGGCTCGCTGAGATCCCTCCGCCCACGGAAGTAGTGCCTACAGTCAGGCGTTGATTATAAATTACCGGTAAAATAAATGTCTTGTAAGTTAAAAATCGACTCTTTAATATGACCTACCAGTAATGTTAAATGAGAATATTTAGAGATTCAGGGATGGTTGAACATCTGGTATTAAGGGGCAGAAGTGACAGGGCGTCGAACTCAGTGGACTACACCGTAAGAGGGCGGACAGAGACGACGTGTTGGCCAGAGTCTCATGGTTCTCGATATTTACACTCCGCCAGACAGCCAGATAAGCCACGAACTTATATAAAGCGCTGGAGACCATTGGCTTGTTTTGAGAAACTACTGAGTTGGAACATTGAGGTTCTTCTCCGTCTCCGACCAATGCGGTCTCCGGGTTTGGAGTCCCTGTGCCTAGTTTTCCCAACTTCGAGGGGAAGACGGGGAGCCTGCTGCAAGGGTGACAGCTTCTTCCCAATATCAACCTACCATGGCTTTGCGCCCTGGACAGGCCACTCTACAGCCACAACCAGAGCATAACTCCATAGTCTTCTGAGACTGATGATGACTACTATTACTAATAGTAGTAGTAGATGCCTACTACTAGAATCCATCCTCCACAGGTATCGGGTGGTGGCGGAGGTGATGGCACCGCAGCAGAGCGTGGTACTGGAGCGACTCTTGCCCCTCACCCAGTACCAGGTCTACATCACCACCGTCCTCAACAACACTGTCGTCTACACCTCCCAGTCGTCACTTTCTACACAACAATAGATGACGCTCTCCACAGTAAGTAGAGTTGTACTCCAACTACACCGCACCAACACCACCCTACACTCTGCTACTATATATTCTACGTCATATTACAGCACTTTCCACTATGACACAGCACCCAAAAACATGCTATTTCATTTTATATATATGTTTTCTCTGTTTTTGACCAGTAACAAGTCTTATATATTAAATGTCTGTATATATTACATATGATAATTTCCTGCACATATCTATATAAATAAAATGTAAATGTTCGTTTATTTAAAATCGCTAATCTCCGAAAGTTCTTCACCGATTGCTTTGAAATTTTCACACAACGTTCCATTCGCATACAAGCGGGTTTTATATACATTCTATATAGATGTCACGTCTGTGACGGGAAAAAAACATGCTATTTCGAAAAACTGTGTTTTTCATGTGTTTTTCACGTGAGAGAAATCTTCAAAACCTCTTTACCGATTGCTCTGAAATTTTGACACAAAGTTGCATTTGAATAGGCGCGTGTTTCTATATACCTACTAAATACATGCCACACCTGTGCCACTTTTTTTTTTAAATCAGCGCTATCTGTTGCAAGTAAGAGCAATGCACACAATACTAAACATGTTACGATTCCATTTCAATGTTTACGATTTCATTGATAAATTGAATTTTCATTGATTTTGATTTTTTTTCAAAATTTAATAATTTTGTGTTACATTGCGTTGGAATTGAGCTGTGTTGTTTACCATACTGGTCGTTCCGTGAGTATCATTTATTTTTTACTTTTTCATTTTTTAATTTAATTTTTTTAATTTTTTTCTTATATTTTCAGTGATTGGAACATCAGATCATTTGATGTTTCCAATTTCTGATGGGAACATCAGATCAATTTGGCAATGCATCGGGCGAGGGAGTGGGGAATGGTGTGAAGATGAAGGGATGGGAGTGGGTGATGGTTGGGGAGGACGAGGGGACGGGGGAGTTGGGGATGGTGGGAACGAGGGACAGGGGGGGGATGGTGGAACGGGGGGACAGGGGAGTGATGAAGTTTGGGAGTACGAGGGGACGGGGAATGGTAGGAAGGACTGGGAGACAGGGGAAGGTTGCTGTGGCTCAGCAACGCACATGCATTACTGAGCCTCAGCAACGCGTGGCCGGGTATAGCTAGTAAATAATATATGTGGAAATAACATTTCATTGACTGCACCATCGGAGCCTTGAACTCACGACCATTGGAGTGGAAGACAGGAGCTGGATTCACCTCACTACAAATACCTGCAATTAAAACGGATGGAATTGTGGTGTTGAGAATGGTATTACTTAATACCTCCTTCTTGGAAATGAAGTGTGTGTCTACTCAAAGTATCCGTGGTGTGTCCAATATATCATACATTTTGGAGAGCAGTGTCCAGAACTGCACTTGTATTATATACTACATTAGTTTGTCAGTGTGAGAAAAACCTGCCGGGATTGATATGAGAGGAGAACTACCAGGGACTTGTACTGAACTAAATTAAAAATTACTGTCTGCAAATTAATTTAACTAATGTCTCTAGCTAGGGTCGTAAACCCTAGCTCCTCTTTTCCTAATGACAGATTGTGGGCTGTAAGGGGCAAGTGGGTGAATGAATTAGTTGATAGGTTGATTGTAGATCCACAGTCCACCTGCAGACAAGTATCTCACACTAACTTGTATTTTTTATACAAGGATAAGATTTTAATAAAATTCAGTTCTATGACTGAACACTGGTTCTGTTTAAATCACGGATTTAAACATATACATAGTCCAGCCTAGCACCATAACTATCAACAGCCAATTTCTTATACTATAAACAACAATTTAAATTGTAGAAGTATGATAAATGACCTTAAATGTGGTCTAAGTACTGTTAAGTATTAAAAATAATATTCAATTAGATAACTTATATGATAACTTAAAGATAACTAGCAAGCAATTGGTAACTTAATTTATATGTTCAAGGATATATATATATAGATATATTCAATTTATATAGAGATTCAGTTGCTGCTCTACAATATTAATAAACTTCCTAATATGAGGCATTGCCTCACTCTATAACTGACAGACAGACTTATTGGACATATTAAAGTTATACAAGCATACAATTGGCCAATTAATACTCTAATAACATTCAATATACTTCTCTGAATGCCGGGTGCCTGTCTGACAAGTGTGGCAGACTGGATAACTCTCTTCTTGAGTTTAGGCACGATATTTTATATCACAGCTTTGCTGTAGATTGTTCTGGTAGCGTTGCTACGTGATTATTTCCATAATTGTGTTTGCAGTAGGATGATAGGTGGTGATGGTAGAGGTGGAGACAGAGTCACTTTGTGTGCTCCACTATACACTCTTATTAGATATGTTTTAGGAATTTTTCCTTGTAGATATATTATCCAGCTACTCCCCAGTTCTAGAGAGTAAACACTGGTGATAAAGATAATTCGATAAGGTGTTCTGAGCTAATTAATGTTTGCTAAGCACCATGACACATGTTCACTGTTTTGTAAACACACGCATTCTGCCCGGGGGCGCCCCAGTCGGTCGCCTCATTCCCGAGATGGCTCCTCCCATCTGCTCCCTTGAGAGGGGCAGCTTTCAATGTATATTTATTGATTATTTTTACTGTCTAGACATATGACTGAGATAACATGTGATTATAAATAAAATAAATAAATAAATATGTTTATTCAGGTAAGGTATATACATACAAGTGAATTTTACATAAATTGATCGATTTATAGATAGAGCTAGTACAAATACAATGCCTAAAGCCACTATTACGCAATGCGTTTCGGGCAGGAAAAACATTAATATCTAAAACTTAATACTAATTGAGTATAAAGAATAAAATGTGCTGAGAACAAACACAAATAAAGAAAAAAAGGGGGGAACATGACTCAAAAAGCAGCACAAATACAATAGGTCGACAAACAGCGTTGATTAAAAAAATAACAGACATGGGTTGACAATAGAGGGGTAAGGTAGGTTACAGGGAATTTAATAGGTAGAGTTTCGTTTTTATCTTAAACTGGTTAAGAGAGGTACAGTCTTTAACATGGTTGGGAAGGTCATTCCACATTCTGGGTCCCTTGATTTGTAGAGCATTTCTAGTTTGATTAAGTCGTACTCTTGGAATATCAAAACTGTATTTGTTTCTGGTGTGGTGCTCATGGGTTCTGTGACAACCTTCAATGAAGCTTTTGAGATCAGTATTGGCATTACAGTTCAGGGTTTTATATATGTATAATACACATGAGAGAATGTGCAGTGACTTAATATCTAACATATTCAGAGATTTGAGTAGGGGTACCGAGTGATGTCTGGGGCCAGAGTTGGATATTGTCCTAATAGCAGCTTTGTGTTGAGTAATTATTGGACGTAAATGATTTTGGGTAGTAGAACCCCAACCACAAATACCATAGTTGAGGTATGGATAGATGAGGGTGTAATAGAGAGTAACTAGGGCAGGGCGGGGTACATAATATCTGATCTTAGAAAGAATGCCAACAGTTTTTGAAACTTTTTTTGATATATTTAGAATGTGTTTCTAGAAATTCAGCTTGTGATCAATGAGAACGCCAAGGAATTTTCCATCTAATTTGTTACAAATTTGGGTATTGTTTATTTTGAGATTTATTTGATTAGAGGATTTGTTGCCAAACAGAATATAGAAAGTTTTGTCAATGTTAAGGGTTAGTTTGTTGGCAGTTAGCCAAAGAAGAACTTTATTTAGCTCAGTATTTACTGTGGCATTTAGAGCAAGGGGGTCAGGACTGGAGTAAATGAAGGTTGTGTCGTCAGCAAATAGAATTGGTTTGAGGTGTTGGGAGGCATTTGGAAGGCCATTAATGAAGATGAGAAAGAGGAGAGGGCCAAGTATGCTGCCCTGAGGAACACCAATGTTGATGGGTAGGGTGGGAGAAATTGAATTATTCACAGAAACATACTGGAGCCTGTCAGTAAGGTAAGATTTGAGGTATTGCAGGGAGTGTCCTCTGACTCCTTAATGATGTAATTTAAGAAGGTTATGGTGGTTGACAGTGTCAAAAGCCTTACACAGGTCCACAAATAACCCACCAGGGAACTCATTTTTATCAAGATCTGCATGAATTCAGTTAATCATACTAATAAGTGCATCGTTAGTGTTTTTTGGGATCTGAAGCCATATTGGCAAGAGCTAAGTATATTGTGTTTGGCTAGATAAGAGTAAAGCTGCTTGTAGATTAGTTTTTCAAACATTTTGATAAGTTAGGCAGGATTGATATAGGTCTGTAGTTGTTAACATCTGTGAGATCACCACATTTGTGGACAGGGGTTACTCTCGCTTTTTTTAGGATATCTGGAAAGGTTTGGAGTTCAAGTGACTTGTTGAAGAGCAATGCAATAGCAGGGGCTAAGGATCTGGAGTTTTTTTTGTAAATTAATGTTGGTATCTCCTATTATAATATTATTATAATAGGAGATAGTTGGTATTATATTATAATGTAATTAGATATAGGATTTAAAGATAATAAGTAGTACTGGATAGTACTATTGATTCTTATTAAGGATTTGTTATAATCCCTATCAGAAATCGATTCAATTGTTCCAATAGTTTTTAATTAAGAAATCTTTCTAGAAGCTTCTGGAACCTTGAGAAATCATGCACAAAGTCACTTAGGCACCTATAGGGCCCTATGGTGTACATGATCTGAGGCATTGTCATCTAGGATCAAGATGTATAATAAATCAGTAGTGATTCTGATATGATTTTGATATGATATGATATAATTTTCATATGATATGATATGATTTTGATATGATTTTGATATGATTTTGATATGATATAGAAATAATACATTTCTTAGATAATAATATAGATATAGTGGTTAAAAATTTCCCACATCTTCCAGAGGGAGACAACTGTCACAGAGTCCAATACTAAGGACAATAACCATATGTGTTCATTTACTCTCCATCGGATTGATAATACAAGTGTAAATTTTGCTTGCACTTTTGTGCGGCTGTCCGTTGTGGACGATTGTGTCTGTTAGAAGTCTGTGGGTCATGAGGAGTTAGAGGGTCTTGGGGTCTCCCAGGATCTAACTGTAGCTGACTCACTGATTCCATGTGGATGAGTTTGTCCAATGTCTTCAGGGAAGTTGTTGCTTCAGACAGGATTTTGACTATTCTCAAAATCCCCTGGCTATCTGGATGGATTGAGACAACTTTACCCAATGGCCAGTCAGCCCTAGGGCCATCACTTTCTACCAAGACAATATCGCCAGATTAGAGATTAGATATATTATGGGGATACTGGCCCCATAGTGATGTTCTCGTAGAGATGTAAGATATTCTTTTGTCCAAACATCATTCCATTTTTGGATTATGCTGGACAGATGCTTATACCCCTGAACCAACTCGCTCTGACCCACATATGAGGGATCTCTGATCTCATTGTCCACTAGAGATGGTACTGGAGTCAGAAGTCTTCCATACATTAGGTGGGCAGGACTTAATGGCTCATGTTGAGTAGGATCATCAGACAAGTAAGTCAACGGCCGGTTATTCACCCTTGATTCTATTTCCGTGATTACTGTCTGGAGTTCTTGAAGATTGATTTTCTGACGGTGTAGAAATTTTCTCAAGGATCTTTTGACAGTTCCTATTAACTGTTCATAAAATCCTCCATGCCACGGGGCTCTCGGAGGGATAAATTTCCATCTGCAATGATGCTGTTCCAGTGTGGAAGTAACTGCAGGATGGGAACAGATTTCCCATAGACAAGCTTCTCCAGTTACCAAGTTTGCTCCGTTATCTGAAATCATCAGCTTAGTGCGTGATTGGCGTGCTGCGAATCTGCGGAAAGCTTGGATAAATGATTGAGCAGTCATATCGGGTGTTACCTCTAGATGTACTGCTCTGGTGGTGGCACAGGTGAACAGACAGATGTATGCCTTGATAGGTTGTTTAACTGCAGCCCCTGTTAGATATATTGCTCTTGTAAAATCTACTCCTGTTGTCTTGAAAGGGTGTAGATGGACCACTCGTTCCTTTGGTACGGGTGGTGGCACAGGATAAGAGCACGTTCTTGCATCTTACCTTCGGCATATCATGCAATTCTTCAAAATTGATTTGACTGACTGTCTTCCCTGAGGAATCCAATACTGCTGTCTGATATGTGTGAGTGTGTCTAACACTCCTCCATGTTTGATGATTTGTTGATGTGTATGTAACACAATCAACCTTGTGATTCAATGATTTTTTGGTAAAAGCCATGGATGCACAGTTTCTAGATGGATATCTGAGTGTTTAAGTCTCCCTTTACAACCCAGAATGTTGTGATTTAGTCTATCCACAGACCGCGATTGTGTTCTAACTTATGCGGAAGATTATCATAGTTATTCCCATATGTTTCTCTCTGGGCTTATCTTACCCAATAGATAAGTGCATCTGGAAAAGTGTATTTTATACCTCTTTTCCTGAGATAATGAAACACGTTCTGTGTTACATTGATTAATTTGATGAGCGAGGAGTAACGAGTACAATCCAAGACTGATATTTGAGCTTGCTGCCTGGTGGTAGTTATGGTTTGTGTCGTGATGACGTGCGGCTTTTGTTCCGGCCAACTACCATTCACTAACCATCTAGGCCCATGAAACCAAATATCTGCCTTTGCAAACTGTTTAATAAATGTCATACCTCTTGATAAGAGATCAGCTGTATTATCTTTTGTTGGTACATGCAACAATTGAAAACCTGCAGAAATTTCTTTAATTTTTGAGATGCGATTTCTTGCATACAGTGTCGGACAGTTGTTTCATACCCATTGTAAGACGGCTTCATTGTCAGACCATATAATGACATCTTTGAAGTTCATGGTAGACAAGACTTGGTTGATATGCACTGCTAAGCGTGTGCCAGTTAGCAATGCAGTTAGTTCCATCTGAGGCAAAGTCCTCTTTTTTTAAGGGAGCGACTCATGCCTTAGAGGTGATAAGATATGATTGATTAGAAGTCCTTAAGTAAGCACAAGCTCCAAAGCTTTGGCTGACGTGTCTGCAAATACATGTAGTGATACTTCATCATTTTCCTCGACTATGTGTCTCGGAAAGATTATCTTTTCAACTAAAGTTTGCTCTTGAGCCACTTCCTTCCAAGCTTTTTGTAACTGGAGTGGTAGTGGATCATCCAAACTGACTTTAGTCTTCCAAGCTTCTTGCACCAATAAACGCCACTTGATGGTTAAAAGATTTAGTAGACCAAGTGGGTCGAATACTTTGCTAACCTGTGAAAGCAAATCCCTTTTAGTAGCAATGCAATAGCTTACTGGTACTGATTTGATTGATATTATGTCTGAGATTAGATCCCATTCCATACCTAACACCTTTTGTGATTCTGGTACGTGATATTCAGGGTAATCTCTTGCTATTTAAGTATTGAATGTTGCATTATTAGAGGGCCATGATTGTAGTGGCATGTTGGCACCTTGTAGCTCCTTGTTGGCCTCTTGATATAATTGTAACAGTTCAGTAGTACTGTTAACTGTCCCTTGAAAATTATCTACATATAGATTCTGACTGATTTCAGTCTTAAAGGGACTTGATGGTTTTTTCAGATGAGTATTTAGAGTTCTTTGCAGCAAAAATGGGCCACTTTTAGCACCAAAGAGAACAGAGGAGAATGTGCAAGTCACAATTGGACTATTGATATCTTCCAGGTTCTCGTCCCATAGAAACTTAGTGAAGTCCCTATCTTCTTCCTGTAAGCCAACTCTTAGAAAGGCTTTACTATTGTCTGCTGAGAACGTTTATTTGTTAAGTGTAAACTTCAGCAGTATGTCATACAATTTCTGAGTTAGACTTGGACCTGTTTGCAAACAGTCATTTAGACTGATTCCTTGGGATCCAGATTTAGAGCTACAATTAAAAACTATCCGTAAAGGAGTTGTTTTTGATTCTCTCATTACAGCCATGTGTGGTAAAGAATGGCCTGTTTGCTTATTGTCGTGTTTCACGACTTCGATGAATTTATCCTTTAGCTGTTGAGCCATAATCTCATGGTAGAGTTGTAAATGTTCAGGCCTTTTTCTTAGCTTTGCTAATTGAGATTTAAATTGACTATAAGCCATATGATAGTTGCAAGGTAAGGTTTTATGGTTGATTTTCCAAGGTAACCTTACCCAATACCGTTCATCATGTTACTGTACAGTTTCTAAGTATTTATTATATGTACAGACATCATCAGGGCTTGGTTGTTCAGGAATTATTCCTATTGCATCAAGTTCCCACAATCTATGCACAGATTCCAATCCATCATCAATCATGTGGAGGATATTAAGTGGTGACTGTTCTTTGCCTAGTCAAGCCACTATTACAGTTTCTGTATGATGTGATTTTTCAGGAGTTGAAGGCTCAAGATCTAGTATAGGTCCTGTCATCAATATGCCTCCTACTGATTTGAGTAAATTCATACCCATAGATTCCTCTGATCCAGAATGAATCGATGATAGTAGTCAGCTCCAATCAGGATTCCGATATCCCCTATGTAGTCAGAATCAAGCAGAGGGTCTGCTAATTGGATTCCTTTTTCTTCTAGGAATTTAGTAGTGGCTGCCAGACCAGTCACTTCTATTTCAGTAGGAATTTTATCAACTACTATGGCTTTGACTGTCTTTTGGGATGTACCTAGACAGACACTGAGTTGTACTACCTGAAAGGTTCTAAGACCTGAATTGGTAAAAAACCATGATATGGATGTAGATACTTGCTTTGAAGATTTAAGTTGTCATTGCTTCTGCTATCTTTTTACTGATGAAGGTTTTCTGTGACCCTTGATAAAAAAAAGCCACTAGTTTGAATACAAATTCCTTGATTGCATAGTTCTAGCTGTGCAGTAGGTAATATGACTGTGGTAACAGTCTCTGTTTCTAAGGCATTGACATTACTCATTACTGTACAGAATTGTACAGCTGTTGAGGTATTATCATCTTTTGGCTTTGCCTGAGATGATAATGCCACAGACATTATTCTTTTTATATGGACTTCAGGAGACAGGTTTGGTGTGATATCAACTCCTAGATCTTTCTCAGTCCGTTTTATTGAGTACTTCACCTCCTATTCTGTATCCTGAGTCTGGCCTCCTGTTTCCACTGCCTAGTTTCATTACTTTGCATTTACTCGGATTGAACTTCAACAGCCATTTGTTGGACCATTCACTCAGTCTGTCAAAGTCATCTTGTAGCCTCCTACTATCATCCTCTGTTTCAATTCTCCTCATAATTTTTGCATCATCAGCAAACATTGAGAGAAACTCGTCTATACCCTCTGGGAGATCATTTATATATATCAGAAACAGTATAGGTCCAAGGACTGACCCCTGCGGGACTCCACTCATAACGTCTCGCCAATCTGAGACCTCACCCCTCACACTGACTTGTTGTCTCCTGTTGCTTAGGTACTCCTTTATCCAATAGAGTACCTTCCCTCTTACTCGAGCCTGCATCTCAAGTTTTTCCACTAGCCTCTTGTGTGGTACTGTATCAAAGGCTTTCTGACAATCCAAAAATATGCAGTCTGCCCATCCTTCTCTTTCTTGCCTTATTTTTGTTGCCAGGTCGTAGAATTCAAGTAACCCTGTGAGGCAGGACCTGCCATCCCTGAACCCATGTTGATGCTGTGTTACAAAGTTCTTTCGCTCCAGATGTTCCACTAGCTTTCTGCGCACAATCTTCTCCATCAGCTTGCATGGTATGCAGGTTAGGGGACACTGGCCTTTAATTCAGTGCCTACTGTCTATCCCCTTTCCTGTATATCGGGACTACGTTAGCTGCTTTCCAATTTTCTGGCAGTTCCCCTGTTGCCAGTGATTTGTTATACACTATGGAGAGTGGTAGGCACAGTTCTTCTGCACCTTCCTTTAGTATCCAAGTAGAGATTCCATCTAGGCCTATATCCTTTGTCACATCCAACTCTAGTAAACACTTCCTTACTTCCTCGCTGGTAATCTCAAACTCTTCCAGTGGTTCCTGGATAGCTATTCCCTTTCTTATCTCTGAAATTTCTCCTTGCTCTAAGGTGAAGACCTCCTGGAATTTCTTATTCAGTTCCTCACACACTTCCTTGTCATTTGTAGTGAATCCTTCCGCCCCTATCCTCAGTTTCATAACCTGTTCCTTTACTGTTATTTTTCTCCTGATGTGGCTATGCAGCAATTTAGGCTGCATCTTTGCCTTGCTTGCGATGTCATTTTCGTATTGTCTTTCTGCTTCTCTTCTCATCCTGACATATTCATTCCTGGCATTCTGATATGTTTCTCTGCTCTCCAGTGTCCTGTTATTCCAATAGTTTCTCCATGCCCTTTTACTTTGCTGCTTAGCTAGCCTACATCTCTGATTAAACCATGGGTTTCTCATCTTCATATCACTGTTTTCCTTTTGGACTGGGACAAACTTGTTTGCTGCATCCTTGCACTTCTGCGTGATGTAGTCCATCATGTCTTGGGCCGTCTTTCCCCTGAGCTCTGTTTCCCATGCTATATCTGTTAGGAATTTTCTTATCTTCTCATAGTTTCTCTTTTGGTATGCTAACCTTTTGTTTTCGGTATCCATCGTCGAGTTCAATAACCCTTTTTCAATAATTCAGTTGTGCTTGCGGGGGTTGAGCTTTGGCTCTTTGGTCCTGCTTCTCAACCGTCAATCAACTGATGTACCGATTCCTGAGCCTACTGGGCTCTCTCATATCTACCTTTGAAACTCTGTATGGGAGTCAGTCTCCACAACATTGTTGAGGAAATTTTTCTCCAGCATTTAATCTAGCTATAATATTTAAATCAATAATTAACTCAAAATAATCTTAGAGAAGTAGACTCTAAAACTTTTAAATATTATGGAGAGATTCTCTTACACATCTTTTAGGGATAAATTCAATAATATTGATACTACGTATAAAATAGATATGAAAATAGTATTATAAATAAATCAACAATAAATTCCAAGCATGTGGTTAGTACGCTGACTACTGAGCTATTAATAAACTGGTAGCTTAGCTGCATAATAGTGAAAGTAGAAATGTTAGACAGCTCTCTGTAACCCTTCTAATCCTGTCAATGCATGTTGTCTCTGGAGACACGTGATTCACCAGAATGGGATACATTTCTCTCGGAGATAGCTCCACACACTGCAAAATTAATCTTATATAATTTCTATCTAGGAGTGCATATTTACACACATACTTATAAGATTAGAGCTGACTGGGTATGGAAATTACACTCAGGGTGTTTTTTTGAGTTCCTTCAACATAACGGCAAGGCATCCTAAGTTAACAATAAGTCATAGCCACAAGAAATTATTCTAGGGATACTGTGATGGTCCCCTCTCCTATTTCTCCTGTATGCCGGATTTAAGAGTCATATTAGCTTACCTGCAGGTTCTCTGAGATGCAGGGAATCTTTTGATGTATGAGGCTACCGAAATGGTTACCGAGATATGGAGAAATTTGTATTATAAGTTTGTAGGTAAAGGGGAAAAGTCGCACCCTAGGTACAACAAAATGGCGCCCCCTGCCTGCAAATCCACCATTTTGTGTGCGGTGCCCGCCGGCCAGAGATTGGCTGGCTGAGGTCACATGATTTGATTGATCAATCAAGTCATGTGACCTCATAAGGCTTAAAATAAGGGCTCCTGTGTAATCCACCCTAGTGGCCTCGAAGAGATGAAGGTGTACGACTTGTTCTCTAGGTAATGGTGGAGGTCCAGAATAAGGACAACCCCCCCCCCACCCCCCGAGCGTCATACCTCTGGCAGATCACACAAGATTTAATTATTGATTTGACAGTTTGACGACCCTGGGGAAGCCAAAACTTGTCTTAAATCAGTGAGTGTCTAACACTCCTACATGTAAGGTGCCATATTCATGACAATGTAGTACTATTAATTTACAAATGAAGTGGTGATGCTGAAGAAGGATAGGATTCTTTACATCCAAATCAACTTCTGCAGGTTGTAACCATCTTCCACATCATAAAATGTTTTGATTGTCTGAGTCAAACCACATGCCTATAGAGTTTACCAATTTATCAGGAAGATGCTCATTTCTCCCATAGGTTTCCATCTGTGCTTGTTTGACCCAATATTTGATTGGACTAGGGAATTGGTATTTGATTCCAATCATGTTAAGAAATCCAAACACTATTTCAGTAATTCCTATCAATTTACTTAAACTAGAATGATGATTTGGATCACTAGCCAAAGATCGAGGGGCTTCTGGGGCCTCAGTGGGGACAGTGATATTGGTCACTATGACTTGTGGCTTTTGTTAGGCTACTGACCCCTGACCAACCACTGAGGTTCTTTAAACCACATCTCGGTGTTAACTAATTGCATTAGTGTCAATCCTTATGAGAGAGTCATCTGTGTTATCCTTTGTAGGAACATGTCTCAATTGATATTCAGCTGACAACTCTTTAATATCCCTTACTCAGTTACTGACATAGGGAGTTTTGTTTTGATTGTTTTTCACCCATTGTAAGATTGCCTTATTACCTGACAACACTACTATCTCAGAGAAGTAAATATTGTTTAGTGACTTAGTCAGGTAATGAGAAAATCGACCCTTACCACTAAAAGTCGTTAATTCCATTTGTGGTAATGACTTCTTCTTTAGCGGGGCCACTCTGGCTTTATAAGTAAGCAGTATTGATTGCTCATTTGTCACTAAATAGGCTACTGCACCATATGCCTTTCCAGAGGTGTAACAAAACACATGCAAATTTGTGGGTTGATTTAATCCCATGACATTATGAGGAAATTTAAGGGTACTGAGAATATTTAGATCCGTGGTTATCTGTTGCCATTTATCTTGCAAGTCATTAGGTAACGGATCATCCCAACCCAATTTTGTTTGCCAACATTCCTGTATAAGGAGTTTGCTCTTAATCAAAATAGGGCTTATTAAGCCTAAAGGGTCAAATGGTTTACTGACAAAGGATAACAGCTTCCTCATGGATAAAGTAGAATTATTCATTTCTACTGACTTAATATTTAACTCATCGGAAGAGGTAGTAGTAGTAGTAGTAGGCATCCATTAGACTCGGGAGACTATGGAGTTGCGCTCTGGTTGTCGGTCTGGAGTGGCCTCACCAGGGCGCAAAGCCAGGGTAGGTTGATTCGGGGGAGAAGCTGTTACCCAGACAGCAGGTCCCCCTTCTCCACGTCGCTGAAAGTCTCCAATGGAAAGGCATACGCCAATACGATTGATTCCAGCGCCGTCGCAGGAACTGTGAGTTCCGGAGTTGACCTCGAAGGTGGTGAAGAAGGGCACAGGGACCTCCATCCCCGGAGAGCGCCGTGGTCAGGGCCGGAGAAGAACCACCCCATCGAGGGTATGAACGACCACAGCCTCCTGAAGCAGAGCCTGGGCCGCACGACCCTCGGGAGGTGGACGTCCCAGTCCCGCACCTACGGGTTCCAGATAAGGATTGTCACAGCCCCTCCCCTAACGGAAGAGGTATTCCATTCCATACTAAGGACTTTAAAAATGTGAGGTACTTTGTACCCTGGAAATTCATTTTCTATTATTTGATTTAATTGTTCATTATTAGAAGCCCACAACTGTAGAGGCATATTAGCTCCCAGTAATTCGCAATTAGCCTCATGATATATTTCAATTAACTGTGATTTACCAATTGTAGTTCCCTGCAAGTTGTCTACATGTAAATTACTGCTAATTTCGGTCTTGTGAGGACTATCAGGTTTCTTCAAATGCTTATTTAATGTTGCTTGAAGCAGAAACATAGAAGAGGTAGCCCCAAATAAGACTGATGCAAATATATAAGTTACTATTTCACAATGTGAATCATTAGGATCCTTTGCCCAGAGGAACTTGGTGAAATTTTGGTCTTCTTCTTGCAGACCTACTCTGAGGAAAGCCTTCCTTATATCGGCCGTATAGGCGTAGGTTCCTATTCAAAACCGTAACAACACGTTATTGAATTCTAGGGTCAGACTCGGGCCAGTTTGTAGGCAATCTTTGAGTGAGACAATATTTGCCTTTATCTTGGCACTACAGTTGAATACAATTCTGGTTAATGTAGTAATTGAATCCTTTAAGATGGCGTGGTGAGGCAAGTAATGTCCCTCTTTAGAGTTATCATTTTCAAACACTTCAATAAACTTGTTGTCAAGTTGTGGTACAATATTAATTTGTCAGGATGTTTGCTTAATTGAGCTATCAGTGATTTTAACTGACTTAATGCCATGAAGTGATTTACGGGTAACTGTTGATGATTTGATTTCCATGGCAATTTAACCCAGTATTGTTTATCCTTATAAATTACTGAGTTAAGGTATTGTTGATATGTTCAAGTATTGTCTGGATTTGAATGCTCAAGGACGATGCCTAAAGTATCTAGGTCCCATAATTTATGTACAGTGGAATCAGAGGTATCTTCAGCCATGTCTCTGAACTTAAGTGGTGACTGTTCCAAGCCTAATCATGCAACCATAATTGAGTTACTTTGTTGACTGTATGCTGAGGTGGAAATTTTCTGAGGTGGCACCGGTCCAGTGAGCAATTTGCCTCCGGCTGATAACAACATATTCATTCCCTGTTGCTTGGTGCATCCAGTGATATATTTATGATAATAATCTTCCCTCTACAAGTATACCGACATCAGTGTGGCAGTCAAATTTTATTTTATAATCAGCCAGTTTAACCTCATTACTTTTGAGAAGCTTGTCTGTATTCCCTAGACTGTAAACATATAGGTCAGACAGGATTTTATCTACAATAATAGCCTGTACTGGGCAGGTATAGTCTCCGAGACATACTAAGGCTCTCACAACCTTATAATCGAGAGGTATTTGTTAAAAATCAGGAAATGTTTAATTTCACTTGACACAAAGGTTTGAGTTTTAACTGATCAGCCAGTTGTTGAGTAATGAATGTTTTCTGGGACTCTTGGTCAAAAAGACCATGCATGGTTATCCTAGATTTCTTATTGGTTAATCGGAGCTGAGCTGTAGGTAATGTGGTAATATTATCTGATTTAGTAGCAAATACATTAACTTCTTAATGTACCGTGCAGTATTGTACAGGTCGTGGAGGTGTACTGTGCTGTGGTATCACTACAACTAGCACCTCGGGCTAATCCTTCTTTTTCACCTTCGGTTGGTATAGTGACACCTAGTAACACTCAAAAGATGAAACACAATAAAATATAATCAAATATAAGTACACAATTCGTGTAAAGAATGAGTCCCACCCTGCTTAGGGTCTGCACATTATTAAATGTTTATTAACTTAGTTACTGTTAACTTATTAACCAGTACTGTCTAACACAGTACTAGTCTGGTAATAATCCTACCTAACAAAATAGCTAATAATGGGTTAAGCTAGAGTTGTACATAAATCAGTACAATTCCAGTCTAAGAAATCCTACCCTATGTGGGTTGGTATATGATACAATAATAATAATGATGTGCAATTTTTTTTATAGCAGTGCTATATTTTTGGGTTTTATAGGTTTTGTTTATATGGAACTAGCAGTACACGGCCACGTGTTGCTGTGGCTCAGCAACGCATATGCATTGCTAAGCCACAGCAACCATCCCTGTCCCTCAGTCCTCCCCACCATTCCCCCCTCACCCGTCTCCTTGGCCTCCCAACCATTCCTCACTCCACCATCCCCTCTTCCTTCCCACCATGCCCCACCCCTCTCCCTTGTCTTCCCAGCCCCTCATCCCCACCATCCAAACTCACCCGTCCCCTCGTCCTTCCCCACCATTACCCCCCCCCTTCCCCTCGTCCTCCCCACCATCTCTCACTTCCGTCCCCTCGTCATCCCCACCATTCCCCACTCCCTCGTCCGATGCCTTCCCAAATGGTCTGATGTTCCCATCAGAAATTGGGAACTTCAAGTGAACTGATGTTCCCATTACTTAAATATAAGAAAAACAGTTAAAAAATGAAATGAAAATATGAAAAAATACAAAAATAGCATGTGTGCTGCTCTTACATGCAACAGATGGCACTGATTTTCAAGAAAATCATAGTTTTACCTGTCACAGGTGTGGCATCTATACTTATACTTACAAATGAACGGTATGGTAACAACACAGCTCAATTCCAACACAATATCACACAAAATAATTAAATAAAAAAATAAATAAATTGAAATCTATGAAATAAATTTATCAATGCAATGGGAACATTGAAATTGATTTGTGACATATTTAGTATAGCGTGCCTGTTGCTATTACGTGCAACAGATGGCGCTGTTTTTCAAAATGCATGTTTTTACCTGTCACAGGGTGGCATCTAATAGTAGGTATATAAAAGACGCACCTATTCGATTGCAACGTTGTGTCAAAATTTCAAAGCAATCGGTGAATAACTTTTGGAGATTACAGCGTGTGTTGCTCTTACGTCCATCATGGCGTGGTTTTTCAAAAAAAGCATGTTTTTTCCTATCACAGGTGAGGCATGTATATAGTAGATATAAAAAGACACACCTATTCGATTGCAACGTTGTATGAAAGTTTCAAGCAATCGGTAAAGAGGTTCGAAGATTTCCCTCACATGAAAAAAAGATGAAAAACACAGTTTTCAGAGAAAGCATGTTTTTTTTTTTACTGATACAGACGTGACATCTATATAGTATATATAAAAACCTGCTCGGATGCGAATGGAACGTTGTGTGAAAATTTCAAAGCAATCAGTGAAGAACTTTCGGAGATTAGCGGTTATGCACAAACAAACATTTCCATTTTATTTATATAGATATAGTCATAGATAATATACTGTTATAGAAAATACATAAAGACATTAAAATATATACAAGTTAATGTTGTCTTTCTTGCCACAATCACCTGTGATGATAATTGTATTGATTATTTGTTAACCACATGTGTCCTAGACTCTCGTGACAAGTTCTCTGTCTGGAGTAAATTTTCACGAAATGGTCTGGCAGAAAAACGTATGTAGGTAGCTTCCAGCCTCACCCTTCTTCTCAGTCGAAAATTTACATAGTTGGCTGCACGTTTGTAAATTCTAGACTTAGTCCCTACGGTTACGACTTATAGGTGGCGAGGTTCCACTAATGTAAAACAACTGTGCAGTTTTTTCTTTAAAGGAATTAATGGTATTTCTAAGATTATTATTATTTTGACTGAGTGTCGAGTAGGATGTATATCATGCCACCAAGATAAATAATTGTTAGATGGTTTGGCTAATCTAAGGCTGGTGTTAACACAGGGTTATTATAAAATGTGAGCAGTTGCTCCAGGAGACATGTATATTCTCACTTCATGTTACGTATGTGACTCAGTGTTATGGCAGCTCTGCTATGGCCCACTATAGCCACTTTATACTTAGCCTTAGCATAGCGGTTGGAGATGTTAGTTAAATTGTGGTTATACATTGATTGAGTTAGGCTGTAATATGTGGCGTACTACTGACAGCCATAAATGTTAATATAATTGTAGATAGCCTAACTCCTGGTAATGCTCTTAACAAGAGATAAAATATTATCAGTATTAGTAATTGGTTAATTTATTTGTTATACTGATATTTATTCGATCCTAATTGGGATCTAGGTTCGAAGGACCATAAAAAAATGTTAATGGGCTCTGAGAACCTGTATAATTTAGATTTGATGAACTGGACTATCGGTTCATAAGAACCACATAGGCATTGAACCAGTAGTTTATATATGAT
>WNGS01161927.1:81756-97085 GCA_020271785.1 Procambarus virginalis
TTTGCTGGCCTTAAGAAATCTTTGGCAGTGCTTAAGAAAGACTTTGTCCAGGCCTAAAATAACATTAACTGGGCATAAGAAAGACTTTAACTATGCCTAAGAAAGAGCTTAACTGAGTTTAATAAAGACCATACCTTTTACCTCCAACACTCTCATCCCAACTCAAAATCCTAATATTGAATACTCAAATATAATTGAGTAATTAAATACTCAAATAATCATCACAATGAGAATAGGTAAATTAAAATATTTCTAAAGGACCAGAGGCTTTGTGAGTATACAGTCTGACTACAGTGATTACTCAATCTAGAATACTATCTTAATTAAATTGCAAAATGATAAATCATTGAAATGATGATTCAAGCTTAGCTGAGTTCTGTAGAGAAGTATCCGTGATATGAACAACTCCTGGGATGGCAGGTCGAGTGGTACAGGAATCTACACGCTGCCTCTACACACCTGCTGGGAGGTTCTGTTGGGAAGAAAGCTTACTCTCTATTAATTGATTGATATTGAATTAATGAATTAATTTGAATTAATCGAAGGACCACCCTATTTTGACTGAATAGGGAAACAGATAAAGTTAAATGATAAGGACTGAAACACCAGTGCCTATGGATAAGAAACTATTAAATATTATTCTTTAAACTTCAATGGGCTGTATAATATATTAATGTTCGATAATAAACTTTCCGTCCTTCACAAAATGTGGGGTTAATACCAGAAGTAATCTACTCCCAGTACGCTTCATCCAGGCTGGTTCTTCCTTGAATAAAATTTAGTAATTCTACTAAACACTATATTAAGACACATTAGATAAATTGATTAATGGTAAAAAGATTATATGTTGAGTCACCAAGAAATTATTCTCATTTGACTTTTATGAGGCTATCATATTACGTTGGATATCTCAAATCAAATAAACTAAATCTCTTCGACTGATCTAGAACTTTCTCAATTAAAGAAATAATAGAAAGGGTTTCAGCTGCTTAGCTGTAATAGTGAACGGAGAGGTAGAGGTGCAATGGCGTCGTCTGCTACTTGCTGCAACACGTGAGCTCCAGCATGGCGTGGGAACATGAGGACCACGACCGCTTACAACACATCCTGAAATTTCAACTGAATATACTAATTGGTTACACCTACTATCTAATATCCTCACTATGCCATAAAAGGAATAAATTTAATTCCTTATGGACGTACTTTTTGTTTGGGAAGGTCGCATAGCATAACAATGGACAGTGCACAGTACAAGGATATAAAGAGTACTCAATATAAACAATACTAAGGCACTTAACCTGCTGGTTGTCGTCCGAAGCAATCCTAGATTGCTACTGGAGCAATTGCACGCTCCTAGGCCGATTAAATGCAAGGGCCTAACGTAGTATTGATGGAAATCGACTCTCCCGGGAGGCACGATGTGATTGTTGGCGTCTCCGCAAGGCTAATATGGCGGCGTCTCTCTGCCCTCTCTCAACTCGTCTCCCGCATTCACAACAGATTATTAATAATCACGGATAATTCTTTTCCGTGTAATTACTGATGTAATACGTTAATGAGAACCGGGTTGCAATTATAGGGAATTAAATAGTATCATATTCTCGTTAAATGGTGTTAATCGAGAAATGGAGAGAAATTTTATTTCCTCCATAGCATTCGTACATAACAGAAAAACTGTTACTTGATAATAATCTCAGTTAATATTAATTTAACACATTCTCGCTTCCCGCGTTATGAAAAAAAACATCTGCCTTGTGCTTTCAGGGTTTCGCGCGGCCAAGATCAAGATCAAGATCGTGCGGTATAAGATCATACCTGTAAAATGCCGCCAAAGCATAAGGCATAGCAACACCAAATAAAAACTATTCAGATCACTTGCCGAGAGCGCCAAACAGCAACAAAATGTTTCCACTCTCGTATTGGCTGTGAAGCCCACAATTGTCCTACAGCGTTAATTTTGGTATCATTGGAATCGCAATAAAATTCTCTATACGGACATATGCATATGAATGTATAATCTAGGTCGTTGCCCACCCGCAAGAGTGTGGGAAGTGGACGAGGAGTTACCCGCGAGCGCACCAGCGAAAACACATGTGGGAAATCACGTTTGGAAAGTGTATACATTTATACGTGTCCCGACCTTAATTTTCTATGTACGTATTTCTTTTTTGTACCAATGTGTTCGCAATAAAATTTTCTATAAGAAGAAAAGTATAAAAAATGTACAAAGCATATGTACGAATGGCGCCAAATATAAAACAACGTCGCTCATTATGCGTGCGCGGCAAAAATGAACGCAATGGGTTCGTTTGTTCCATGTTTGTCAAGTTTATACTTGTCTAAACACGATTTTATTTGTATGACAGTGATCACAGTAAAATTTCCTACACAGACATATACATAACAAATAAAAATATTTGCCACGTCTTGGCAATATGAACGGCTAAAGGGAACCCACTGCAACACGCCCGCCACACCCAGAGCCACACCCACCACACCCGCAACACCAGAAAAAATACTTTGTGTTTTTTCCTGCTTACTCATAGAAGGGAATTTCATGGGGAACATTTTAAGAGTATCCCCAACAAATTTGAATACAAAATGAATTTTATACAAATAATTTTTCTTTGAACTCAATAGAGAGTTAAAAAAGCGGAACCGTACAAAAAACAAATAACGACCCGACTCGATATAAAGGCGCGAAAGTAACTCTCGGTTTTGGATTATTAGGAGTTATATTATCCGTAGTTAATTATTACACGGAATATTGATAAATTAGAGAACCACATTCAATTCTCGAAGATATTGGGAATAAATATGTTTAGATGGAGAAATATTAATTTATATTAACATTACCGTTAGTGAAATTAATAACTACTGTAATTAGTATACAATAATGATGTATAATAATAATACAATGGTAGTGTGTCAGTGTTGGAAATTTCCAACAGGTTCCACATCAATACATAAAGATTTAAATTATTGTTATGCAGCGAGGCACTGGTTCAGTGTGTTGTGCACAATAAGTCAAGAGTAGTAATACTTGTATATTATATCTTATTATTTTACCATAAAGATTTCAATTAATTAGATTCAATGAAATAGGATTTATATCAATGTCAAGACATTGTAACAATAAATATTGATGTATTCACTTCACCAAGTAATTATCTTGGGGTTAAAACCCCTTTTAATAACTGGTGTTCTGTGGGAGAACTGGCTAGTGGCACACATATTATCATCAATTTGACGTCAAACCAATAAAAACACAAAACCACAAACCGACCCTTATTGTTGTGTTTGAGACAGGGTGCCCACGTCACCTGTGCTTCTAGTCGACTGAGTCGATATTGTCTGTTGTTTCTAAAGAATATAGTTTATCTGCAGAGCTCAATATTTTTATACATGTAGCCGAAGACCACGAGGCGCCCCGACCGGCAACTTGTTGATTCTTATTTCACTTATTTCATGTTCATTCATTTAATATTAAAGTTTATTTTACCTTTTGGGCACTTCCTAAACGCCTGTACAGATACACACGTCCTCATAACAACACTTGACGGTCGGACAACCGAAACAAAGCGTGTAAAAGTGCGTGAATCATTTGACACAAGATCTGAAGACGCCGCCACCGTGAGAGACCAACAGCACAATGGCGTCGCCTCCCCTACCTCAACTCAGAGTTTAAGGGAACGCTTGTTTGTCTATGTTAATTGCTAATTTCTAAATAACAAGATAATTTATTCTAATTAATACCTTAGCACTAAGTTAAGGTATAATTTATGTTATAATCAATATTACTGATATATGATCAAATGAGAATCATTAGTTGTGGCGTTGTGAAGCCATTTGTTTATGTGACAAGAGGCGGCCCGTCTTTATGGCGCCTACAACACATACTTACGGGGCGAGAGTTTACTCCTGGTAAACTCCATATAAACTGTTAACAACATTGTACTGTGGATTTTCCATACCTAGGTTTAATATAGACCTTAACTGGAGTTAATAAAGATCGTAACTAGGTCTAATAAAGACCTTAACTTATTTAATACCTTAACTGGAGTTAATAAAGACCATAACAGGACTTAACAAAGACCATAAATAGGTTTAATAATGACCTTAACGAGGTTAGTATCTTGGAAATAATTTCCCACATATTCAATCAAAATTTAACCCGGAATAATAAAGTCAAATCTATGAGGATTCGTCTTATGTTTAAGTCTATAAGACTATTCATTAAATATTAATTCTTAAACTGAGTTTCAATGAGAACTTGTCCTCTGTTATTATAATATGAAATTATAATTATATTACTACTGACTCAATTGCTTCTCTAGATTTCGTCAACTTAATTCCACGTCACCTCCAGACTGTTGAGTGACTGAAACTGTTCTCATAAACCTCGTTAATGAACTGAGGTGCCGAGATTGAATCCAATACCTTATATATAAATCAATTTAATGAATTCAATTCAAAATCTGTAACAATACGAATTTAAAGGCACGACTCTCAAATTAATAGTTACTCTAATACAGGAAGGAGAGCGTGAGTGTGGGCAGGGAGGAGTGAGCCACTGTTTACAGGGACAATACAATGGACGGGCTGGGAGCAGGCTGAGGGTCCGGGCTGGGAGCGGGCTGAGGGTACGGGCTGGGAGTGGGCTGAGGGTATGGGCTGGGAGTGGGCTGAGGGTCCGGGCTGGGAGCGGGCTGAGGGTCCGGGCTGGGAGCGGGTTGAGGGTACGGGCTGGGAGCGGGCTGAGGGTACGGGCTGGGAGCGGGTTGAGGGTACGGGCTGGGAGCGGGCTGAGGGTACGGGCTGGGAGCGTGCTGAGGGTACGGCTGGGAGCGGACTAAGGGTTCGGGCTGAGGGTACGGGCTGGGAGCGGGCTTAGGGTCCGGGCTGGGAGCGGGCTGAGGGTCCGGGCTGGGAGCGGGTTGAGGGTACGGGCTGGGAGCGGGCTGAGGGTACGGGCTGGGAGCGTGCTGAGGGTACGGCTGGGAGCGGACTAAGGGTTCGGGCTGAGGGTACGGGCTGGGAGCGGGCTTAGGGTCCGGGCTGGGAGCGGGCTGAGGGTGCGGGCTGGGGTGCCGACATTCCACGTTGATGACTTATGATCCCGATTAAATTTACCAGCTTACACCGAGGACTGTCCAGCCTTTTCTGGAGACAACCAGCTGTTTTCCATCTCACTCGTATGCTAAGTATATTCTAGTTCTGGCCAGCGACTCAAAGATAGACTGAGCATGTGAGCGCAGTTATGCTGCAAGATTATAAATAACCACAATGAAGACACGAAGATTTAATTTAAAATCTTACTTGTTGATAAGTGAATTAATGATTTTGATTTTTTATTGTCTCAAACTAACAATAAATTACAGATAGTAGGAGTCCCCAGCGGTGAAGAGTCGAGAGGGAGCCATTTTATACATAAGGAGAGATATGCATTATATACTCTAGTCTACAGATGATGTTACTCGATATGCTGTAGGATATAGATCTTCTGAATAGCTAAGCTGTTACTACTAATTTACTAACCATAATTCAGATAGTGCAGGGAAATTAAATAATTTAATAAAATAATTGAATATATTTAACATTTAACTTAATTATATTCATAATTACCACTCCTGCTCTACCTGGATTCCGAAGAACGAAATACACTTCCACTGTAGAAATTGTGTGGAAAATGACTAATGTTATACAGTCCGCTAAAATTAGCAACAATATCCAATAAACATTCCATTTGCATTTAAATTTTAAATTCATATTAAATCATCTACATAACCCCACATAATAAAGATTTTATTTGGTTTAATTAAGACCTTAACCGGGTTTAATAAAGACATTAGCCGAGTTTACTTAACAATTTAACCAGGCTTAATAAAACCTTAACTAGGTTTAATAATGACCTTTACTAGGTTCAACAAAGTTCTTAACCGGCTTTAATAAAAATTAAATTGAGGGTTTAATAATGACCTTAACCGGGTTTAATAATGACCTTAACCGGGTTTAATAATGACCTTAACCGGGTTTAATAATGACCTTAACAGGGTTTAATAATGACCTTAACCGGGTTTAATAATGACCTTAACCGGGTTTAATAGAGACCATAACTGGGCTTAGCAAAACTTCAACTTCAACTGAGTATTTAGAATGCTGATCATTGTGGTAAGGGGGACACATATATGCGAGCAGCGCCAAGGTACCCCAGGTACCGGGCATCAGTAAGGCTCGACCAATATGCCCCAGGTACCGGCATCAGTAGAGCTTTACAAGTATGCCCCAGGTACCAGGCATCAGTAAGGCTCTACCAATATGCCCCTGGTACCGGGCATCAGTAAGGCTCTACCAATATGCCCCAGGTACCGGGCATCAGTAAGGCTCTACAAGTATGCCCCAGGTACCGGGCATCAGTAAGGCTCGACCAATATGCCCCAGGTACCGGCATCAGTAGAGCTTTACAAGTATGCCCCAGGTACCAGGCATCAGTAAGGCTCTACCAATATGCCCCAGGTACCGGGCATCAGTAAGGCTCTACCAATATGCCCCAGGTACCAGGCATCAGTAAGGCTGTACAAGTATACCCCAGGTACCGGGCATCAGTAAGGCTCTACAAGTATACCCCAGGTACCGGGCATCAGTAAGGCTCTACAAGTATACCCCAGGTACCGGGCATCAGTAAGGCTCTACAAGTATACCCCAGGTACCGGGCATCAGTAAGGCTCTACAAGTATACCCCAGGTACCGGGCATCAGTAAGGCTCTACAAGTATACCCCCAGGTACCGGGCATCAGTAAGGCTCTACAAGTATACCCCAGGTACTGGGCATCAATAAGGCTCTACAAGTTTACCCCAGGTACCGGGCATCAGTAAGGCTCTACAAGTATACCCCAGGTACCAGGCCTCAGTAAGGCTCTACAAGTTTACCCCAGGTACCGGGCATCAGTAAGGCTCTATAAGTATATCCCAGGTACTGGGCATCAGTAAGGCTCTACAAGTATACCCCAGGTACCAGGCATCAGTAAGGCTCAACAAGTATGCCCCAAGTACTGGGCATCAGTAAAGCTCTACCAATATGCCCCAGGTACCGGGCATCAGTAAAGCTCTACAAGTATACCCCAGGTACTGGGCATCAATAAGGCTCTACCAGTATGCCCCAGGTACCGGGTATCAGTAAGGCTCTACATGTATGCCCCTGGTTCTGGGCATCAGTAAAGCTCTACAAGTATGCCCCAGGTACTGGGCATCAGTAAGGCTCTACCAGTATGCCCCAGGTACCGGGCATCAGTAAGGCTCTACCAGTATGCCCCAGGTACAAGGCATTACCAAGGCTCTACCAGTATACCACTGGTACTGGGCATTGCCAAGGATCTACCAGTATGCCCCAGGTACCGGGCATCAGTAAGGCTGTACCAATATGCCCCAGGTACCGGGCATCAGTAAGGCTGTACCAATATGCCCCAGGTACAGGGCATCAGTAAGGTTCTACAAGTATGCCCCAGGTACTTGGCATCAGTAAGGCTCTACCAGTATGCCCCAGGTACCGGGCATCAGTAAGGCTCTACCAGTATGCCCCAGGTACCGGGCATCAGTAAGGCTCTACAAGTATGCCCCAGGTACTGGGCATCAGTAAAGCTCTACAAGTATGCCCCAGGTACTGGGCATCAGTAAAGCTCTACCAATATGCCCCAGGTGCTGGGCATCAGTAAGGCTCTACCAGTATGTCCCAGGTACCGGGCATCAGTAAGGCTCTACAAGTATGCCCCAGGCGCTGGGCATCAGTAAGGCTCTACCAGTATGTCCCAGGTACCGGGCATCAGTAAGGCTCTACCAGTATGCCCCAGGTACCAGGCATTACCAAGGTTCTACCAGTATACCCCTGGTACTGGACATCAGTAAGGCTCTACCAGTATGCCCCAGGTACCAGGCATCAGTAAGGCTGTACCAATATGCCCCAGGTACAGGGCATCAGTAAAGCTCTACCAGTATGCCCCAGGTACAGGGCATCAGCAAGGCTCTACCAGTATGCCCCAGGTACCGGGCATCAGTAAGGCTCTACCAGTATGCCCCAGATACTGGGCATCAGTAAGGCTCTACGAGTATGCCCCAGGTTCCGGGCATCAGTAAGTCTCTACCAGTATGCCCCAGGTACCAGGCATTACCAAGACTCTACCAGTATACCCCTGGTACTGGGTATCAGTTAGGCTCTACCAGTATGCCCCAGGAACCGGGCATTACCAAGGATCTACCAGTATGCCCCAGGTACCGGGCATCATTAAGGCTCTACCAATATGCCCAGGTACTTGGCATCAGTAAGTCTCTACCAGTATGCCTCAGGTACCAGGCATCAGTATAGCTCTACCAGTATGCCCCAAGTACCGTGCATCAGTAAGGCTCTACAAGTATGCCCCAGGTACTGGGCATCAGTAAGGGTCTACCAGTATGCCCCAGGTACCGGGCATCAGTAAGGCTCTACCAGTATGCCGAGGTACCAGGCATTACCAAGGCTCTACCAGTATACCCCAGGTACCGGGCATCATTAAGGCTCTACCAATATGCCCCAGGTACAGGGCATCAGTGAAGCTCTACAAGTATGCCCCAGGTACTTGGCATCAGTAAGGCTCTACCAGTATGCCACAGGTACCGGACATCAGTAAAGCTCTACCAGTATGCCCCAAGTTCCGGGCATCAGGAAGGCTCTACAAGTATGCCCCAGGTACCGGGCATCAGTAAGGCTCTACATGTATGCCCCTGGTACTGGGCATCAGTAAGGCTCTACCAGTATGCCCCTGGTACTGTGCATCAGTAAGGCTCTACCAGTATGCCTCAGGCACCGGGCATCAGTAAGGCTCTACCACTATGCCCCAGGTACCGAGCATTACCAAGGCTCTACCAGTATGCCCCAGGTACCGGGCATTACCAAGGCTTTACCAGTATGCCCCAGGTACCGGGCATCAGTAAGGCTCTACAAGTATGCTCCTGGTACTGGGCATCAGTAAGGCTCTACCAGTATGCCCCTGGCACTGGACATCAGTAAGGCTCTTCAAGTGTGCCCCTGGTACTGGGCATCACTAAGGTTTTACAAGTATGCCCCCTGGTACTGGGCATCAGTAAGGCTCTACAGTATACCCCTGGTACTGGGCATCAGTAAGGTTCTACAAGTATGCTCCTGGTACTGGGCATCAGAAAGGCTCTGCCAGTATACCCCCTGGTACTTGGCATCAGTAAGGTTCTACTAGTATGCCCCCTGGTACTAGGCATCAGTGAGGCTCTACAAGTATGCCCTTGGTATTGTGCATCAGTAAGGTTCTACAAGTATGCCCCAGGTACTGGACATCAGTAGAGTACTACAAGTATACCCCCTGGTACTGGGCATCAGTAAGGTTCTACAAGTATGCCCCTGGTACTGGGCATCAGTAAGGTTCTACAAGTATTCCCCAGGTACTGGGCATCAGTAAGGTTCTACAAGTATGCCCCTGGTACTGGGCATCAGTAAGGTTCGACAAGTATGCCCCTGGTACAGGGCATCAGTAAGGTTCTACAAGTATGCCCCCAGGTTCTGGGCCTCAGTAAGGTTCTTCAAGTATGCCCCAGGTACTGGGCATCAGTAAGGTTCAACAAGTATGCCCCAGGTACTGGGCATCAGTAAGGTTCTACAAGTATGCCCAAGGTACTGGGCATCAATAAGGTTCTACAAGTATGCCCCTGGTACTGGGCATCAGTAAGGTTCTACAAGTATGCCCGGGTACTGGGCATCAGTAAGGTTCTACAAGTATGCCCCTGGTATTGGGCATCAGTAAGGTTCTACAAGTATGCCCCAGGTACTGGGCATCAGTTAAGTTCTACAAGTATGCCCCTTGTGCTGGGTATCAGTAAGGTTTTACAAGTATGCCCAAGGTACTGGGCATCAATAAGGTTCTACAAGTATGCCCCTTGTGCTGGGTATCAGTAAGGTTTTACAAGTATGCCCCAGATACTTTGTATCAGTAAGGCTCTACCAGTATACCCCTGGTACCGGGCATCTCCAAGGCTCCTGTTACGAACCTAATCTCCGTTATGCAATATTTTGGGAAGAAAAGGTTTACGTAGCAATTTAGCAAGGGAAGAAATTATATACAAACAAGGGGTATAAAATTTGTTGCTGGATGACTTGTTATTATTATTATTCTCTTTATTGACAAAATTTAATTACAATTTTGCCTAATCTGAGGATTTCAATAAAGTCTTATTAAAGTGAGAATAAAGCTGGTATTCACTGTCACACAGGACAGAGGGGTCATACACAAGACAATACGTCTAAACTGTAGGCTGAAGCACATATATTTCATGGTTACAATCAATGTTTTATTGTATGAATATGTAAAATCATCTTTCTATTGTGCACTGCAACACAAGGACAGGGATGGGTTCATAAGAGATGCAGCTTAAAATAATATAAATAAAATTGTTCTTCATTCTTTAAAATGGACAAGGAAATTTTAGATAAATTATTAGGATGTCGTCTTGTAAACCAGATTCAATGAAATAGTTATACAGTTGGTGGTTCAATAGGACATAAGTCTAAAATCTTTTACAGTTTCACATTCAACAATATAGTGTTCTAGTAAATGCATAAAAGGTTTATCAGAGAGTTTACAATCTGAATACTCTGGTAGTGGCTCAGCCTCACAAACGTGCCAGATGTGCCTATAGCCAAGGCGAATTCGCACAATAACTCCATCACATTGCCTGGTCCGGTTACTGTGCTGACCATACAAATACCTATTATTACAAAGGTTGTCATAGCTTTTAATAATGCAACTTTGAGGTCTCTGGACATTCCTTAGTTCTTCTAAATCTGAATTAATTTCTTTAATTTGTATATATCTAATAATTGCATTAGATAGTCCAAAATCATAATCAGTGTTTTCTTTCCTGCAAGCCTCACTGGTCAATTTATCTACAAACTCATGTTTTCCGGAGTCTAGGCCTAGCTTCGGTAGGGGACAGACGTGTTGCTTCGGCGCTCCAGCAGTTTGGTGCTTGTTTACCAGTTTGGCCAGTTGGGGGCGGGTGTGTCTCTGCCCGCCTGTGCTGACGAAGCCAATGAACATCAGGCTCAGCTACCTGGCCAGAAGACAGCTGTACCGCATGAAGAATATGTATATCCCAGATCCCGAAGATCCCTACGTAGCAGAAAACACCACCAGCGACTACGAGATCCGCGAACCACCACACAGAACCAGAAGAATCACTCTCCAACAAAAAGTGATCAGACACATCCACGATGAGGCCTTCCCAAGACCTCAAATACTAAGCGGCCTGCCAGACGACCCAGATGAGTGGCCCATCCCGGACCCGATCTACACCAAATGAAGAATAAAAGAAATAATAATAATAAATATATATATATATATATATATATATATATATATATATATATATATATATATAATATATATATATATATATATATATATATATATATATATATATATATGTATATATATATATATATGTATATATATATATATATATATATATATATATATATATATATATATATATATATATATATATATATATATATGTATATATATATATATATATATATATATATATATATATATATATATATATATAAACAAATAAAACTACAACAAAAAAATATAAAACCAAAAAACCATTTGTCGTGATATCAGAGGTGTAACTACCCTGATGTTGTTAAGATTAACCTCCCTCAGCCAACTCCGTCGGCTCTAGTGCTTTAGGACACCAACAAGGTCACAAACACTAGCCCCCCCAGCCAATGTACTGACAACCCAACATAACACATACACAAACAAATGACACATACACATATGTCAACCCATGGTGGACAGGCCACCGAACTTTCAAACCTCCTCTCTCTCTACACCCGCATCCTCTTCCTGAATTTCATCTCCCCATCCCTCTACTTCCCCCCATCCTTTCCAAGCCCTTTGGACATCAAAGCTAAAGCTAAAGCTGATGTGGAGTTATGATGGGGGTCCCTCTCCCCCCTGTCGTCCGGGCTCAGTCTGTGGGACACGAATTCTCTGTGCGGGCCGGTTACCCGGAGATTGTGCTGGCTTGTGATTTGCTATCTGTCCCTGTGTTAGCGATTTATGGGGTCGAGTTAGTAACGGCCCGTTGGGCGATAGTGAAATTCACGGAGGAGCTGGCGTATCGCAATTTTCTCCGGCGATACGAGCGTCGGACATTACCCCTGCTGGATGGTGCGGGCACTGTGACCCTCTCTGATCGCAGTGGTGCCCTCATTTTCGTCAGTGTGCATGGGGCTCCCTTGGAGCTTCCGGAGGGTCTGCTATGGCAGTATTTCGGCCGGTTTGGCACAGTGGTTAGTGTGCGGGTGAACGTGGTGTCTTCCAGTCCATTTAAGGGTGTGAGGACTACCATTCGCACCCTGGGCATGAGACTCCGGGCAGATATTCCGTCCTCTGTGTGCCTTATGGGGTACAACATTTGGGTGTTTTACGCCCGCTAGCCGCCGACACGTTATCGTTGTGGCCTTTTGGGCCATCAAGCTGCTGACTGTTCTGCGCCTGCCGTTGTGCCAGTGAATCTCTTCAGTGAGGAGGATCTTCCGCCGCTTCCTGTGGGGGATGATTCGGTGGATGTGGACGTCTCTTTGGCTGAGGAGGTGCCCACTGTGTCAGCTGTTGCTCCACCTGTTGCGCCCCCTGTTGTTGTCGCCTCTCCTCCGGAGGTTGTGTCCTCGCCTGGTGCTCAGCCTGTTCCGGATGGTGTCCCTGCGCCTCTTCCGACCGCCGTCTGCTTGGACCCCTAGTCTTCCAGTCCTTCCTCTGCTGTGTCTGTCCCGGTCCCTGCACCCTCGCCATCTGTTCCGGCTGTGCTGAGAGCTGGGGTGGATCCGGCGCTTTCTCTTGTGCTTGGCCTGGTGCCCCATGTCGTTGAGGATGCTGCCGTACTGCGGCGTGCGTCGGTTCGCCCGGCTAGTGTTGTGCATGTCGCTGAGTCTGCCTCCGGGTCTGATGATGTGTGGCCCGAGCCTAAACATTCCCGGCGTTCTTCTCTGTGTGGGCTGACGTTGGCGACTTCGACGAGTGTGGTCCTTCCGGTGACGGTGGGGTGGCTCCAGTTGTGGTGCACACTATGGTGGTGGCGGAGGTGCACTTGCCTGAGGATGCCAGTGCCAGTGTTTCGGCCTCCCTTCTGGTCTGGTGTCCGAGGGTCCTGCTTCGGGTGTGTTGCCTGTGTCGGATGGCTACGGATCTTCGTGGGGGGTGGTTCCCCCTGCTGTGGTTGGTGGTGAGCGGGGTGGCCTGGTGATGGTGTTTAGAAAGGATGCTCGCTCTGGGAGTTCTGTGGCCCTTTCCTCGTTACCCGTTTCCCCGTTTCCTCGGCAGCGGTCATGCCGCCCCTTCCGTCTCCAGCAGTCTGTTCCGTGTCTCCTGCGGTCTCTGTGGAGGTGCTACCGTTTCATCGTCCCGCCCCTGCTCCTGTGCGTACGGTGGCGAGGCAGCCCTCGTCCACTTCTCCAGTGTCATCTGCTTCCTCGAAGAGCGTGGATGGCACTCCCCAGCCTCGTTATGCGTCTTGCGTCAGTGACCTCGGGCGTTGGCCGATGCCGCCCGATCTGGATGTTCCTGAGTTTATGGTACCCCCTCGGTAGCGGGGGATCAAAAGCCCTACCGATCTTGAAGATTTGATCTGGGAAGCTTACAAGAGGAAGTATCCTTATGATTTTTCCTGGAGAAGTACACGTCTCACCTTGTTCCTCACAAATGATTTCTGTGTTTCCTGTTGTGTGCATGGCTGTGGGGTGTGGATGGGTGTGTGCGTGTGTGTGTGGGTGGGGGGGTTTTGTTTCCCCAGTTCCTGCGTGCTCCGGTTTGTATTGTGGGTTTCTTTGTATGGCTGGTGGGTGGGTGTGCAGTTCCTGTGCATTTGTGTGTTCGGTTGTGGATGTCGTGTGCGCTTGTTTATATCATATTGTGTGCCCTTCAGGCTGTTGGCGTGTTCCCGCCAGGGGTTGTCCTCTTTGTTCTGTTTTGCCATTTTGTTTTGCCTCCCGTTTGTTATGGCAGCTCTGTTTCCTTTAATGTTATTATCCTTATATGTTTCTCGTTTTGTGTTGGTGCCTCTCTGTCTGTGTTTGAGGTGTTAGTAGGTTTGTTTTGTGTGCATTGTGTTCTGGGGTTTTCCCCTATGTTTGTCTTTCGCTGTGTTTATATTTGTGTTATGTTTGTATATGCATTTTTGTTTTGTGGTCAGCCCTTCTGGCTGATCTTCTCTTGATTTGTTCCTTTGTCTGTGTACATATGTGTGCTTTGTGCTTTGCACCTTTGTTCTATGTTGTATTTGTTTCTGCTTTTATTGTAACTTATACGTGTGCTTGCATGTAAAACAAAAAGTTCATGCTTTCCAATTCCATCATGGGATAGGGTCCACCCAAATTTTATACAATAGTTATTATCATTGGCAAAAATTACATTCCATTTAATATTACAAGCTACTTCAGACATAAATTGTGATGGTTTATTTAAGGACTGCAGAGCACTTTTAGTCATAGAATATCACTCCACCACCATTGTGCTTAAGGTACTCAGTGGCTAGATAATTACCCAATAGCTCATTCTCTGTCAGGCTTGCCCAGTTGTTCAATCTCTTTGTACTAACATGATCATTTCATTCCCTTTATATACTGCATATGCACAACCTGTTCTACCAGTGCCTAATTGCACAGAGCCATCAGTAAAGGCATAGGACTCAGTTGGTTTGAGATTTTGAAGAAGACTGTTAATAGTTTCTAATGTTATACATCTTATAGTTTCAGTGTTATACATTTGTTTGACACTGATGGGGTATAATGTAAAGAGACCTGCACATCTTTCCAAGGGGAATATAGTAAACAGTTTTATGAGGATTAAGAGACACATTCAATTGCATAAGATTACTGGCACAACAACTGAGCCACACAGACCTAGACAGACTGAGTGAATGGTCCAACAAATGGCTGTTGAAGTTCAACCCGAGTAAATGCAAAGTAATATGAAACTAGGCAGTGGAAACAGGAGGCCAGACACAGGATACAGAATAGGAGATGAAGTACTTAATGAAAACGGACAGAGAGAAAGATCTAGGAGTTGATATCACACCAAACCTGTCTCCTGAAGCCCACATAAAAAGGATAACATCTGCGGCATATGCGAGGCTGGCTAACATCAGAACAGCGTTCAGGAACCTGTGTGTAAGGAATCATTCAGAATCTTGTACACCACATATGTAAGACCAATCCTGGAGTATGCAGCCCCAGCATGGAGCCCGTACCTTGGTCAGCACAA
>WNGS01161927.1:98085-110114 GCA_020271785.1 Procambarus virginalis
GAAACAGAGCTGCCATAACAAACGGGAGGCAAAACAAAATGGCAAAACAGAACAAAGAGGACAACCCTGGCGGGAACACGCCAACAGCCTGAAGGGCACACAATATGATATAAACAAGCGCACACGACATCCACAACCGAACACACAAATGCACAGGAACTGCACACACCCCACCAGCCATACAAGAAAACCCACAATACAAACCGGAGCACGCAGGAACTGGGAAACAAAACCCACCCACCACCCAACACACACACACACACCCCATCCACACCCACACCATGCACACAACAGGAAACACAGAAATCATTTGTGAGGAACAAGGTGAGACGTGTACTTCTCCGGGAAAAAATCATAAGGATACTTCCTCTTGTAAGCTTCCAGATCAAATCTTCAAGGTCGGTAGGGCTTTTGATCCCCCGCTACCGAGGGGGTACCATAAACTCAGGAACATCCAGATCGGGCAGCATCGGCCAACGCCCGAGGTCACTGACGCAAGACGCATAACGAGGCTGGGGAGTGCCATCCACGCTCTTCGAGGAAGCAGATGACACTGGAGAAGTGGCAAGGGCTGCCGAGACTGCCTCGCCACCGTACGCACAGGAGCAGGGGCGGGACGATGAAACGGTAGCACCTCCACAGAGACCGCAGGAGACACGGAACAGACTGCTGGAGACGGAAGGGCGGCATGACCGCTGCCGAGGAAACAGGGGAAACGGGTAACGAGGAAAGGGCCACAGAACTCCCAGAGCGAGCATCCTTTCTAAACACCATCACCAGGCACCCCGCTCACCACCAACCACAGCAGGGGGAACCACCCCCACGAAGATCCGTAGCCATCCGACACAGGCAACACACCCGAAGCAGGACCCTCGGACACCAGACCAGAAGGGGAGGCCGAAACACTGGCACTGGCATCCTCAGGCAAGTGCACCTCCGCCACCACCATAGTGTGCACCACAACTGGAGCCACCCCACCGTCACCGGAAGGACCACACTCGTCGAAGTCGCCAACGTCAGCCCACACAGAAGAAGAACGCCGGGAATGTTTAGGCTCGGGCCACACATCATCAGACCCGGAGGCAGACTCAGCGACATGCACAACACTAGCGGGCGAACCGACGCACGCCGCAGTACGGCAGCATCCTCAACGACATGGGGCACCAGGCCAAGCACAAGAGAAAGCGCCGGATCCACCCCAGCTCTCAGCACAGCCGGAACAGATGGCGAGGGTGCAGGGACCGGGACAGACACAGCAGAGGAAGGACTGGAAGACTAGGGGTCCAAGCAGACGGCGGTCGGAAGAGGCGCAGGGACACCATCCGGAACAGGCTGAGCACCAGCGAGGACACAACCTCCGGAGGAGAGGCGACAACAACAGGGGGCGCAACAGGTGGAGCAACAGCTGACACAGGGCACCTCCTCAGCCAAAGAGACGTCCACATCCACCGAATCATCCCCCACAGGAAGCGGCGGAAGATCCTCCTCACTGAAGAGATTCACTGGCACAACGGCAGGCGCAGAACAGTCAGCAGCTTGATGGCCAAAAGGCCACAACGATAACGTGTCGGCGGCTAGCGGCGTAAAACACCCAATGTTGTACCCCATAAGGCACACAGGACGGAATATCTGCCCGGAGTCTCATACCAGGGTGCGAATGGTAGTCCTCACACCTTAAATGGACTGGAAGACACCACGTTCACCCGCACACTGTGCCAAACCGGCCGAAATACTGCCATAGCAGACCCTCCGGAAGCTCCAAGGGAGCCCCATGCACACTGACGAAAATGAGGGCACCACTGCGATCAGAGAGGGTCACAGTGCCCGCACCATCCAGCAGGGTAATGTCCGACGCTCGTATCGCCGGAGAAAATTGCGATACGCCAGCTCCTCCGTGAATTTCACTATCGCCCAACGGGCCGTTACTAACTCGACCCCATAAATCGCTAACACAGGGACAGATAGCAAATCACAAGCCAGCACAATCTCCGGGTAACCGGCCCGCACAGAGAATTCGTGTCCCACAGACTGAGCCCGGACGACAGGGGGAGAGGGACCCCCATCATAACTCCACATCAGCTTTAGCTTTAGCTTTGATGTCCAAAGGGCTTGGAAAGGATGGGGGAAGTAGAGGGATGGGGAGATGAAATTCAGGAAGAGGATGCGGGTGTAGAGAGAGAGGAGGTTTGAAAGTTCGGTGGCCTGTCCACCATGGGTTGACATATGTGTATGTGTCATTTGTTTGCGTATGTGTTTGTTGGGTTGTCAGTACATTGGCTGGGGGGCTAGTGTTTGTGACCTTGTTGGTGTCCTAGGGCACTAGAGCCGACGGAGCTGGCTGAGGGAGGTTATTCTTAGCAACATCAGGGTAGTTAAACTTCTGATATCACGACAAATGGTTTTTTGGTTTTATATTTTTTTTGTTGTAGTTTTATTTGTTTATATATATATATATATATATATATATATATATATATATATATATATAATATATATATATATATATATATATATATATATATATATTTATTATTATTATTATTTCTTTTATTCTTCATTTGGTGTAGATCGGGTCCGGGATGGGCCACTCATCTGGGTCGTCTGGCAGGCCGCTTAGTATTTGAGGTCTTGGGAAGGCCTCATCGTGGATGTGTCTGATCACTTTTTGTTGGAGAGTGATTCTTCTGGTTCTGTGTGGTGGTTCGCGGATCTCGTAGTCGCTGGTGGTATTTTCTGCTACGTAGGGATCTTCGGGATCTGGGATATACATATTCTTCATGCGGTACAGCTGTCTTCTGGCCAGGTAGCTGAGCCTGATGTTCATTGGCTTCGTCAGCACAGGCGGGCAGAGACACACCCGCCCCCAACTGGCCAAACTGGTAAACAAGCACCAAACTGCTGGAGCGCCGAAGCAACACGTCTGTCCCCTACCGAAGCTAGGCCTAGACTCCGGAAAACATGAGTTTGTAGATAAATTGACCAGTGAGGCTTGCAGGAAAGAAAACACTGATTATGATTTTGGACTATCTAATGCAATTATTAGATATATACAAATTAAAGAAATTAATTCAGATTTAGAAGAACTAAGGAATGTCCAGAGACCTCAAAGTTGCATTATTAAAAGCTATGACAACCTTTGTAATAATAGGTATTTGTATGGTCAGCACAGTAACCGGACCAGGCAATGTGATGGAGTTATTGTGCGAATTTGCCTTGGCTATAGGCACATCTGGCACGTTTGTGAGGCTGAGCCACTACCAGAGTATTCAGATTGTAAACTCTCTGATAAACCTTTTATGCATTTACTAGAACACTATATTGTTGAATGTGAAACTGTAAAAGATTTTAGACTTATGTCCTATTGAACCACCAACTGTATAACTATTTCATTGAATCTGGTTTACAAGACGACATCCTAATAATTTATCTAAAATTTGCTTGTCCATTTTAAAGAATGAAGAACAATTTTATTTATATTATTTTAAGCTGCATCTCTTATGAACCCATCCCTGTCCTTGTGTTGCAGTGCGCAATAGAAAGATGATTTTACATATTCATACAATAAAACATTGATTGTAACCATGATATATATGTGCTTCCGCCTACAGTTTAGACGTATTGTCTTGTGTATGACCCTCTGTCCTGTGTGACAGTGAATACCAGCTTTATTCTCACTTTAATAAGACTTAATTGAAATCCTCAGATTAGGCAAAATTGTAATTAAATTTTGTCAATAAAGAGAATAATAATAATAACAAGTCATCCAGCAACAAATTTTATACCCCTTGTTTGTATATAATTCCTTCCCTTGCTAAATTGCTACGTAAACCTTTTCTTCCCAAAATATTGCATAATGGAGATTAGGTTCGCAACAGGAGCCTTGGAGATGCCCGGTACCAGGGGCATACTTATAGAACCTTACTGATGCCCAGTACCAGGGGCATACTTGTAGAACCTTACTGATGCCCAGTACCAGGGGTATACTTGAGGAACCTTACTGATATCCAGTACCTGGGGCATACTTGTAGAACCTTACTGATGCCCAGTACCAGGGGTATACTTGAGGAACCTTACTGATATCCAGTACCTGGGGCATACTTGTAGAACCTTACTGATGCCAAATACCAAGGGCATACTTGTAGAACCTTACTGATGCCCAGTACCAGGGGCATACTTGTAGAACCTTACTGATGCCCAGTACCCGGGGCATACTTGTAGAACCTTACTGATGCCCAGTACCAAGGGCATACTTGTAGAACCTTATTGATGCCCAGTACCTTGGGCATACTTGTAGAACCTTACTGATGCCCAGTACCTGGGGCATACTTGTTGAACCTTACTGATGCCCAGTACCTAGGGCATACTTGAAGAACCTTACTGAGGCCCAGAACCTGGGGGCATACTTGTAGAACCTTACTGATGCCCAGTACCTGGGGCATACTTGTTGAACCTTACTGATGCCCAGTACCTGGGGCATACTTGAAGAACCTTACTGAGGCCCAGAACCTGGGGGCATACTTGTAGAACCTTACTGATGCCCTGTACCAGGGGCATACTTGTCGAACCTTACTGATGCCCAGTACCAGGGGCATACTTGTAGAACCTTACTGATGCCCAGTACCTGGGGAATACTTGTAGAACCTTACTGATGCCCAGTACCAGGGGCATACTTGTAGAACCTTACTGATGCCCAGTACCAGGGGGTATACTTGTAGTACTCTACTGATGTCCAGTACCTGGGGCATACTTGTAGAACCTTACTGATGCACAACACCAAGGGCATACTTGTAGAGCCTCACTGATGCCTAGTACCAGGGGGCATACTAGTAGAACCTTACTGATGCCCAGTACCAGGGGGTATACTGGTAGAGCCTTTCTGATGCCCAGTACCAGGAGCATACTTGTAGAACCTTACTGATGCCCAGTACCAGGGGTATACTGTAGAGCCTTACTGATGCCCAGTACCAGGGGGGCATACTTGTAAAACCTTAGTGATGCCCAGTACCAGGGGCACACTTGAAGAGCCTTACTGATGTCCAGTGCCAGGGGCATACTGGTAGAGCCTTACTGATGCCCAGTACCAGGAGCATACTTGTAGAGCCTTACTGATGCCCGGTACCTGGGGCATACTGGTAAAGCCTTGGTAATGCCCGGTACCTGGGGCATACTGGTAGAGCCTTGGTAATGCTCGGTACCTGGGGCATAGCGGTAGAGCCTTACTGATGCCCGGTGCCTGAGGCATACTGGTAGAGCCTTACTGATGCACAGTACCAGGGGCATACTGGTAGAGCCTTACTGATGCCCAGTACCAGGGGCATACATGTAGAGCCTTACTGATGCCCGGTACCTGGGGCATACTTGTAGAGCCTTCCTGATGCCCGGTACTTGGGGCATACTGGTAGAGCTTTACTGATGTCCGGTACCTGTGGCATACTGGTAGAGCCTTACTGATGCCAAGTACCTGGGGCATACTTGTAGAGCTTTACTGATGCCCTGTACCTGGGGCATATTGGTAGAGCCTTAATGATGCCCGGTACCTGGGGCATACTGGTAGATCCTTGGTAATGCCTGGTACCTGGGGCATACTGGTAGAGCCTTAGTGACGCCGAATACCAGGGGTATACTGGTAGAGCCTTGGTAATGCCTGGTACCTCGGCATACTGGTAGAGCCTTACTGATGCCCGGTACCTGGGGCATACTGGTAGACCCTTACTGATGCCCAGTACCTGGGGCATACTTGTAGAGCCTTACTGATGCACGGTACTTGGGGCATACTGGTAGAGCTATACTGATGCCTGGTACCTGAGGCATACTGGTAGAGACTTACTGATGCCAAGTACCTGGGGCATATTGGTAGCGCCTTAATGATGCCCGGTACCTGGGGCATACTGGTAGATCCTTGGTAATGCCCGGTTCCTGGGGCATACTGATAGAGCCTAACTGATACCCAGTACCAGGGGTATACTGGTAGAGTCTTGGTAATGCCTGGTACCTGGGGCATACTGGTAGAGACTTACTGATGCCCGGAACCAGGGGCATACTCGTAGAGCCTTACTGATGCCCAGTATCTGGGGCATACTGGTAGAGCCTTACTGATGCCCGTTACCTGGGGCATACTGGTAGAGCCTTGCTGATGCCCTGTACCTGGGGCATACTGGTAGAGCTTTACTGATGCCCTGTACCTGGGGCATATTGGTACAGCCTTACTGATGCCTGGTACCTGGGGCATACTGGTAGAGCCTTACTGATGTCCAGTACCAGGGGTATACTGGTAGAGCCTTGGTAATGCCTGGTACCTGGGGCATACTGGTAGAGCCTTACTGATGCCCGGTACCTGGGACATACTGGTAGAGCCTTACTGATGCCCAGCGCCTGGGGCATACTTGTAGAGCCTTACTGATGCCCGGTACCTGGGACATACTGGTAGAGCCTTACTGATGCCCAGCACCTGGGGCATATTGGTAGAGCTTTACTGATGCCCAGTACCTGGGGCATACTTGTAGAGCTTTACTGATGCCCAGTACCTGGGGCATACTTGTAGAGCCTTACTGATGCCCGGTACCTGGGGCATACTGGTAGAGCCTTACTGATGCCCGGTACCTGGGGCATACTGGTAGAGCCTTACTGATGCCAAGTACCTGGGGCATACTTGTAGAACCTTACTGATGCCCTGTACCTTGGGCATATTGGTACAGCCTTACTGATGCCCGGTACCTGGGGCATATTGGTACAGCCTTACTGATGCCCGGTACCTGGGGCATACTGGTAGATCCTTGGTAATGCCCAGTACCAGTGGTATACTGGTAGAGCCTTGGTAATGCCTTGTACCTGGGGCATACTGGTAGAGCCTTACTGATGCCCGGTACCTGGGGCATACTGGTAGAGCCTTACTGATGCCAGTACCTGGGGCATACTTGTAGAGCTTTACTGATGCCCAGTACCTGGGGCATACATGTAGAGCCTTACTGATGCCCGGTACCTGGGGCACACTGGTAGAGCCTTATTGATGCCCAGTACCTGGGGCATACTTGTAGAGCTTTACTGATGCCCGGTACCTGGGGCATATTGGTAGAGCCTTACTGATGCCCAGTACCTGGGGCATACTTGTTGAGCCTTACTGATGCCTGGTACCTGGGATATACTTATAGAGCCTTACTGATGCCCGGTACCTGGGGCATACTGGTAGAGCCTTACTGATGCCCAGTACCTGGGGCATACTTGTAGAGCTTTACTGATGCCCAGTACCTGGGGCATACATGTAGAGCCTTACTGATGCCCGGTACCTGGGGCATACTTGTAGAGCCTTACTGATGCCCAGTACCTGGGATATACTTATAGAGCCTTACTGATGCCCGGTACCTGGGGTAAACTTGTAGAGCCTTATTGATGCCCAGTACCTGGGGTATACTTGTAGAGCCTTACTGATGCCCTGTACGTGGGGTATACTTGTAGAGCCTTACTGATGCCCAGTACCTGGGGTATACTTGTAGAGCCTTACTGATGCCCGGTACCTGGGGTATACTTGTAGAGCCTTACTGATGCCCGGTACCTGGGGTATACTTGTAGAGCCTTACTGATGCCCGGTACCTGGGGTATACTTGTAGAGCCTTACTGATGCCCGGTACCTGGGGTATACTTGTAGAGCCTTACTGAGGCCTGGTACCTGGGGTATACTTGTAGAGCCTTACTGATGCCCGGTACCTGGGGTATAGTTGTAAAGCCTTACTGATGCCCGGTACCTGGGGTATACTTGTAGAGCCTTACTGATGCCCGGTACCTGGGGTATACTTGTAGAGCCTTACTGATGCCTGGTACCTGGGGTATACTGGTAGAGCCTTACTGATGCCTGGTACCTGGGGCATACTTGTAGAGCCTTACTGATGCCCGGTACCTGGGGCATATTGGTAGAGCCTTACTGATGCCCGGTACCTGGGGCATATTGGTAGAGCCTTACTGATGCCCGGTACCTGGGGCATATTGGTAGAGCCTAACTGATGCCTGGTACCTGGGGCATACTTGTAAAGCTCTACTGATGCCGGTACCTGGGGCATATTGGTCGAGCCTTACTGATGCCCGGTACCTGGGGTACCTTGGCGCTGCTCGCATATATGTGGTCCCCTTACCACAATGATCAGCATTCTAAATACTCAGTTGAAGTTGAAGTTTTGCTAAGCCCAGTTATGGTCTCTATTAAACCCGGTAAAGGTCATTATTAAACCCTGTTAAGGTCATTATTAAACCCGGTTAAGTTCATTATTAAACCCGGTTAAGGTCATTATTAAACCCGGTTAAGGTCATTATTAAACCCTCAATTTAATTTTTATTAAAGCCGGTTAAGAACTTTGTTGAACCTAGTAAAGGTCATTATTAAACCTAGTTAAGGTTTTATTAAGCCTGGTTAAATTGTTAAGTAAACTCGGCTAATGTCTTTATTAAACCACGGTTAAGGTCTTAATTAAACCAAATGAAATCTTTATTATGTGGTGTTATGTAGATGATTTAATATGAATTTAAAATTTAAATGCAAATGGAATGTTTATTGGATATTGTTGCTAATTTTAGCGGACTGTATAACATTAGTCATTTTCCACACAATTTCTACAGTGGAAGTGTATTTGGTTCTTCGGAATCCAGGTAGAGCAGGAGTGGTAATTATGAATATAATTAAGTTAAATGTTAAAATATATTCAATTATTTTATTAAATTATTTAATTTCCCTGCACTATCTGAATTATGGTTAGTAAATTAGTAGTAACAGCTTAGCTATTCAGAAGATCTATATCCTACAGCATATCGAGTAACATCATCTGTAGACTAGAGTATATAATGCATATCTCTCCTTATGTATAAAATGGCTCCCTCTCGACTCTTCACCGCTGGGGACTCCTACTATCTGTAATTTATTGTTATTTTGAGACAATAAAAAATCAAAATCATTAATTCACTTATCAACAAGTAAGATTTTAAATTAAATCTTCGTGTCTTCATTGTGGTTATTTATAATCTTGCAGCATAACTGCGCTCACATGCTCAGTCTATCTTTGAGTCGCTGGCCAGAACTAGAATATACTTAGCATACGAGTGAGATGGAAAACAGCTGGTTGTCTCCAGAAAAGGCTGGACAGTCCTCGGTGTAAGCTGGTAAATTTAATCGGGGTCATAAGTCATCAACGTGGAATGTCGGCACCCCAGCCCGTACCCTCATCCCGCTCCCAGCCCGGACCCTAAGCCCGCTCCCAGCCCGTACCCTCAGCCCGAACCCTTAGTCCGCTCCCAGCCGTACCCTCAGCACGCTCCCAGCCCGTACCCTCAACCCGCTCCCAGCCCGGACCCTCAGCCCGCTCTCAGCCCGGACCCTCAGCCCACTCCCAGCCCATACCCTCAGCCCACTCCCAGCCCGTACCCTCAGCCCGCTCCCAGCCCGGACCCTCAGCCTGCTCCCAGCCCGTCCATTGTATTGTCCCTGTAAACAGTGGCTCACTCCTCCCTGCCCACACTCACGCTCTCCTTCCTGTATTAGAGTAACTATTAATTTGAGAGTCGTGCCTTTAAATTCGTATTGTTACAGATTTTGAATTGAATTCATTAAATTGATTTATATATAAGGTATTGGATTCAATCTCGGCACCTCAGTTCATTAACGAGGTTTATGAGAACAGTTTCAGTCACTCAACAGTCTGGAGGTGACGTGGAATTAAGTTGACGAAATCTAGAGAAGCAATTGAGTCAGTAGTAATATAATTACAATTTCATATTATAATAACAGAGGACAAGTTCTCATTGAAACTCAGTTTAAGAATTAATATTTAATGAATAGTCTTATAGACTTAAACATAAGACGAATCCTCATAGATTTGACTTTATTATTCCGGGTTAAATTTTGATTGAATATGTGGGAAATTATTTCCAAGATACTAAACCTCGCTAAGGTCATTATTAAACCTATTTATGGTCTTTGTTAAGTCCTGTTATGGTCTTTATTAACTCCAGTTAAGGTATAAATAAGTTAAGGTCTTTATTAGACCTAGTTACGATCTTTATTAACTCCAGTTAAGGTCTATATTAAACCTAGGTATGGAAAATCCACAGTACAATGTTGTTAACAGTTTATATGGAGTTTACCAGGAGTAAACTCTCGCCCCGTAAGTATGAGTTGTAGGCGCCATAAAGACGGGCCGCCTCTTGTCACATAAACAAATGGCTTCACAACGCCACAACTAATGATTCTCATTTGATCATATATCAGTAATATTGATTATAACATAAATTATACCTTAACTTAGTGCTAAGGTATTAATTAGAATAAATTATCTTGTTATTTAGAAATTAGCAATTAAAATAGACAAACAAGCGTTCCCTTAAACTCTGAGTTGAGGTAGGGGAGGCGACGCCATTGTGCTGTTGGTCTCTCACGGTGGCGGCGTCTTCAGATCTTGTGTCAAATGATTCACGCACTTTTACACGCTTTGTTTCGGTTGTCCGACCATCAAGTGTTGTTATGAGGACGTGTGTATCTGTACAGGCGTTTAGGAAGTGCCCAAAAGGTAAAATAAACTTTAATATTAAATGAATGAACATGAAATAAGTGAAATAAGAATCAACAAGTTGCCGGTCGGGGCGCCTCGTGGTCTTCGGCTACATGTATAAAAATATTGAGCTCTGCAGATAAACTATATTCTTTAGAAACAACAGACAATATCGACTCAGTCGACTAGAAGCACAGGTGACGTGGGCACCCTGTCTCAAACACAACAATAAGGGTCGGTTTGTGGTTTTGTGTTTTTATTGGTTTGACGTCAATTGATGATAATATGTGTGCCACTAGCCAGTTCTCCCACAGAACACCAGTTATTAAAAGGGGTTTTAACCCCAAGATAATTACTTGGTGAAGTGAATACATCAATATTTATTGTTACAATGTCTTGACATTGATATAAATCCTATTTCATTGAATCTAATTAATTGAAATCTTTATGGTAAAATAATAAGATATAATATACAAGTATTACTACTCTTGACTTATTGTGCACAACACACTGAACCAGTGCCTCGCTGCATAACAATAATTTAAATCTTTATGTATTGATGTGGAACCTGTTGGAAATTTCCAACACTGACACACTACCATTGTATTATTATACATCATTATTGTATACTAATTACAGTAGTTATTAATTTCACTAACGGTAGTGTTAATATAAATTAATATTTCTCCATCTAAACATATTTATTCCCAATATCTTCGAGAATTGAATGTGGTTCTCTAATTTATCAATATTCCGTGTAATAATTAACTACGGATAATATAACTCCTAATAATCCAAAACCGAGAGTTACTTTCGCGCCTTTATATCGAGTCGGGTCGTTATTTGTTTTTCGTACGGTTCCGCTTTTTTAACTCTCTATTGAGTTAAAAGAAAAAATATTTGTATAAAATTCATTTCTATTCAAATTTGTTGGGGATACTCTTAAAATGTTCCCCATGAAATTCCCTTCTATGAGTAAGCAGGAAAAAACACAAAGTATTTTTTCTGGTGTTGCGGGTGTGGTGGGTGTGGCTCTGGGTGTGGCGGGCGTGTTGCAGTGGGTTCCCTTTAGCCGTTCATATTGCCAAGACGTGGCAAATATTTTTATTTGTTATGTATATGTCTGTGTAGGAAATTTTACTGTGATCACTGTCATACAAATAAAATCGTGTTTAGACAAGTATAAACTTGACAAACATGGAACAAACGAACCCATTGCGTTCATTTTTGCCGCGCACGCATAATGAGCGACGTTGTTTTATATTTGGCGCCATTCGTAATATGCTTTGTACATTTTTTATACTTTTCTTCTTATAGAAAATTTTATTGCGAACACATTGGTACAAAAAAGAAATACGTACATAGAAAATTAAGGTCGGGACACGTATAAATGTATACACTTTCCAAACGTGATTTCCCACATGTTTTCGCTGGTGCGCTCGCGGGTAACTCCTCGTCCACTTCCCACACTCTTGCGGGTGGGCAACGACCTAGATTATACAT
>WNGS01161928.1:7562-21648 GCA_020271785.1 Procambarus virginalis
CAGATAACTCACCAAAATGACATTAACAATTATTTTATTATTGTAACTGTATATTTAAATCACAATTGACATATAGCCTACTCTAACAACATCTACCAAAATAAAAGAGGCAATGGAAAAGGCAATCACCAATATGCAAGAAACGTAGGAGCACACTACCTTCAATCGCACACTGCGGCCAGATGTTGATGGCGGCCCTCAGACCCGTTGGGTGCGGGCTGGCTTGCCCTCCAGTCCCGAAAAACTCCCAAGACACATTAAATGAAATTTTGTTTTACCAGCTTATTGCTGGGAAGGATTACACCTCCCACCATCTAATCCAGCTCCAGGGCTCCACCCATTATTTTGGCAATGGCCAACCATTTTACACTTAGGCCTAAGGTCTGGCTCTCTAGGGCCAATAAGGACTTGGCTCTTATCTTCCGCCAATCTTCTCTGAGGTGCCGTGGAAGGCTACATGAATTCCTGAAGATTGAGTCAGTACTCCCCGGCTGTGCGATGGGAACAAGGTACCACTGTATTAGATTCCCGCAACTAGTGCACCTCCCAGCAATGTTTACCAAAACTGATTATTTATGTTCCAGCCTGTTTCCAGCAAGATAAAGGGTAGGGACACTTGACTCGCCTGGTATGGGTAAGGGACCGTTGAGAGGGGAAAGAGAGGGAATGAGAGGGGGAATGAGAGGGGGGAGAGGGAGGATGGAGAGGGGAAACGAGTGGGGAGGATTGCGTGGAGACGCAAGGTATCACAGAGGTCGGCTGAACACCCCCTCAGGTCAACTCCTTGGACCTTGACAAATGGGCTACAGGAGGGGGGGTGTGAAGGGGGAAGACGAATGTCGGGTAAGGGGAGGGGAGAAAGGGGAAGGAAAAAAGGAAGGAGGGGAGAGGGGGAAGGGAGAACCAATGATCTGAGCACCAGATCATTACACTGGCAAGCGGCGACCTCTGCTTCCCACCACACACACCTGGCCCCTGTCAAGCGTGCAATCCTCCGCCTCCTCCCACCTACACACCTAGGCCCCTGTCAAGCAGCGACCTCTCTCCTCCCACCACACACACCTGGCCCTGCAAGCGCGACCTCTGCCTTCTCCCTCCACACACACTGGGCCCCTGTCAACACGGACCTCTGCCTCCCACCACACACATGGCCTAGTCAGGTGCGCCTCGCCTCCTTCAAGCAGGCCTGCAACTCCTTGCCTCCTCCCCCACACACACCTGGCCCCTGTCAAGCGGCGACCTCCGCCTCCTCCCACCACTCACCTGGCCCCTGTCAAGCGGCGACCTCCGCCTCCTCCCTCCACACACCTGGCCCCTGTCAACGGCGACCTCCGCCTCCTCCCTCCACTACACCTGGCCCCTGTCAAGCGGCGACCTCTGCCTCCTCCCTCACACACACCCTGTAGCTGCGACTCTGCCTCCCCAACTCGAACGGCGACCTCCGCCTCCTCCCTCCACTACACCTGGCCCCTGTTAACGCGCCCGCCTCCCTCACCACCGGCGCTGTCAACGCGACCTGCGCCTCCCCCACCTGGCCTAGCCGACCGCACCTCACAAGCCCCTGTCAACGACTCTGCTTCCCACACGCTTGCAAGCGACCTCTGCCTTCCACCACACACACCTGCCTGTACCCCTATCCACAGACACACGGTCGGGACCTCTGCCTCCCACCAGACACACCTGGCCCCTGTCAAGCGGCGACCTCTGCCTCTACCCAACACCTGGCCCCTGTCAAGCGGCGACCTCTGCCTCTCCACAGACACCTTAGCCCTGTCAAGCGGCGACCTCTGCCTCCTCCCGACAGACCTGGCCCCTGTCAAGCGGCGACCTCTCGCCTCCTACCACACACACCGGCCCCTGTCAAGCGGCGACCTCTGCCTCCTACCACACACACCTGAGCCCCTGTCAAGTCCTAACCCCAGTAAAAGTTGGTTTTCTAAAAACATTAGTGTTGAACCCATTAAGGTTGTTCACTCTGACATCAAGAAACGATAATGAATTATCCACTTCACGCTCCGCAGTGAAACGTATATTACTATGTTGTGCATTAAGATATTCTCTAAATTTCTCAATATGACATTGGTCCCTAAATAACAAAAAGTGTCATCTACATATCTCCTGTACAAGACTGGTTTAAAGGCCAAAGGACATTTATCAAGCCAATTTGTTTCATGAAAACTCAAAAACGCATTAGCGAGTGCAGGACCTAAGGGAGACCCCATTGCTACTCCATCGATTTGTTTATAATATTTATTATTAAACATAAAGCCAGAGTCTTTAACCGCTAATTCTAACAACCGTCTGAATATTTTACTACAAAACCCAGACACTAAATTAGTGTCAGCAAATAGCTGATTTATACAAATATCAATGGTATCCAACAAAGGAATATTAGTAAAAAGTGATTCAACATCGAAACTGGCCATTATAGTTGGGAACTCAAAATTTAAAGAGGAAAGTTCCTTTACAAAATCCTGAGAATTTCTCACAGTAAATTCATTATGCGTTAATGGTTCTAATAATGGAACCAGAAACTTTGCCAGTTTATAATTAAAAGTGCCAATCGCTGATAAAATAGGACGAATCGGTATACCTGTTTTATGAACTTTAGGTAACCCATATAAGATGCCTGACTTAGAGCCAGTTGCAAGCAATTTTGTATAATCAAAAAGACAGTCTTTCAGACCTCTTAAAACTCTCTTTAGTTTATCCTCACATTTCAAAATATACGAAAAAGGTTCTATATCAACGCACTTAAATTTAGAGGGGTCTTCTAACAACCTTTCCACCTTATTTACATAGTCTAACTTGTCTAAAACCACTATACCCCTACCTTTATCTGGTCTAGTGATACAAATGCTCCTATCCTTCTTTAAGCCAATAATACAATCCAATTTTCTTTTGTCGAATGGGGGGAATGTAGATTTATATTTACCAAAATCATTAAATACTTCATGTGCTAAGGAAGAAACAGTACTGATGATACTGGTCCAACTATAATTTGTACCAGTCCTTAGGGTACAAGTTTTCAATGTATTACATAACTGCTCAAAACCTAAAAAATGATTAACAAATTTAGGTTTTTTACACGTCAACCCGAAGTCTAACCCCAGAGAGAGAAGTTCTTTCTCAACGGGAGACAAAATTCTCTTTGAAAAATTAAAAACCACCTTATCAGGGTCCACTGAGTTAAATGAAGTATACCTAAGTTCCTCAATTTCTTCCCATGAATAAGTCTACATTTTTCAACCCTTTTATCATTATAACTTTCATATTTACATTTCAAGGATGCAAAATCAATCCAGGAAACCAAGATCTTGAATTTCTCCAAGTTCACATGCAATTCACTTTTCAGTAGGCCCTGTAATTTGCTTTATAGTTCATTCTGGTAGTTTAATTTTATTATAATTTTGCTTTAGTCTACCATGTTTTTGCCTTTTCTTACTTATTTCGGGATTGACATTGTACATTATTATAATCTTTTTATTTAGGATACATATACATTTTTTGTTATTTAGTTTTATTTAATATTTGAGTTTTTATACGATTTTGAGTAGTATTTTATAATTGTCGCTTACTCTGTTTGTATTTTTATATACATTTTTTGTAGATTTGTAGTCATGATATGAATATTTGTTATAGTGTTTAGTATATATGTGGTAGCTATCAAGTCTCATTCCAGTTGATCACTTCACGTAAGTTTAATAGTATGGTTTGTTGTAGTAGTTATAAATTCTTGTTGTAATTGAATGTTTTTTGAATTAGCTTTTATCTATGTGACAGTTAATAAGTTTTATTTGTATTGATCACTTTAAGTAAGCTTAAGTGTTTTGTTTTTTAATCATTTTCCTTTCTTTGATAGGCAGTCATATTCAGTATGAGTTCTTTGTTTTGCCTCTTATTTGATTGTGATTTCTATTTTCTTTTAGATCTGATGATGAATACAAGAAGTATTCGAAACATTATGCATTTTAAAGTAAAGAATCTGAAACAAGATGTTCAGTATATCCTTGGTTTTCCTATTTATCTTAAAAATATATATGTATATATATATATTATATATATATATATATATATATATATATATATATATATATATATATATATATGCGAACAAGCCTGAATGGTCCCCAGGACTATATGCGAATGAAAACTCACACCCCAGAAGTGACTCGAACCCATACTCCCAGGAGCAACGCAACTGGTATGTACAGGGCACTGTACATACCAGTAAAACCCACTTAGTGGTGCAATGTATAAAACTGGGCTCGTGTAACTCCTGGTAGTTGGCTTAGGTAATCTGCTAGTTTTGCCTTCACCAGATTTTTCAGAAATTGGAAAGGAGAGGAAGGTTGGTGCAGTGATCTGAGGTGCTGTGTGTGTGGCCATAGCTCCCAAGTCTAATTTGGGAGGCTTGTTTCTACTGTGGGGTCATTGAAAGAGGTAAAGGGCTTCTTCTAACAGGGATTTCAGTAGGCGGTCTGTCTGTCTAAGGTTGAAGGCCAGAGGGCAAGTTAAAAAAAATCACAGTAATTAGTGTTGGGTATGTGCACAACACTGCCAGGTTGGGATTGGTGTCAAAGAAAACAGTGCAAAGAGACACAGTGCCACAATTCTATGATTCAACTCAGCAATACAGTATTATTGTTATTTGCTAATTTTGGAAATTATAAGTACCGATCACGCCAAAATTACAAAAAAAACCGTACTCACAATACTTTTTGAGAGAATTCACTAATTCACCTAAAAAACTTGATGATTTGGAAACCTGTAAGACTTTATGAATTGTGTGTTGAAGAGGCGTGTGAAGTGTTCTTATATTGTTATTGTGGGAGACCTGGGGGGGGGGGAGGGAAGGGAGAGGGGGAAGACAAGAAGGGCAAAATGGGGAGGGTAGCGAGGTAGAAAAGTGAAAGAAGGGAGAGGAAAGGGGGAAAAGATGATGGAACAGGAAGAGGGAGAAAAAGAATGGAGAGAAGGGTAGGATAGCAAAAGAGGACGGGGGGAGAAGGGAGAGAGAGACAAGAGAAGGAGGGGGAGAGGAGGATAGGGATAGAGGGGACAGATCGTGATATATATATATATATATATATATATATATATATATATATATATATATATATATATATATATATATACATATATATATATATATATATATATATATATATATATATATATATATATATATATCTGAAAACTCACACCCCAGAAGTGACTCGAACCCATACTCCCAGGAGCAACGCAACTGGTATGTACAGGGATGCCTTAAACCACTTGACCATCACGACCGGACATAAGGAAGTGATAGCCTGAGCTATATGAACCAATTCCCCGCCGGCACCTGGATGGTTATCTTGGGCATAGCATTTTATCAAATCACCTCTTTTTTTTTTTTTTTTTGGGGGGGGCAACACGTGAGGAACACAAATTCCTCACGTGTTGCCCCCCCCAAAAAAAAAGAGGTGATTTGATAAAATGCTATGCCCAAGATAACCATCCAGGTGCCGGCGGGGAAGTGGTTCATATAGCTCAGGCTATCACTTCCTTATGTCCGGTCGTGATGGTCAAGTGGTTTAAGGCATCCCTGTACATACCAGTTGCGTTGCTCCTGGGAGTATGGGTTCGAGTCACTTCTGGGGTGTGAGTTTTCAGTTGTATCTAGTCCTGGGGACCATTCAGGCTTGTTTGCATATATATATATATATATATATATATATATATATATATATATATATATATATATATATATATATATATATATATATATATACATATATATGATACGAACACTACTTGCAAATCCCAAAAACGTGCCAAAAAAGAAAGAAAAACACATGTATGACCCGACTGGTTTAATTCGCTTAGCCCAAGTCTTACTGAAGCGTAAAATCTAATTAATATTTTTGTAATATGTAAAAAAAAGATTTATTATTTTTTCACCATAAAGTAGGCCCAAAAATATGAAGATTGAAATATATATATAAAAATTACAACGTTCTATATTCAACATGTTTTAATGTTTACCTGTATGCCTGATATGTTATTGAATACAATAACTGTTAAAATAAAATGGTACTGCTAAAGGGTGTATCACAGTCTAATACAATCACCTTAAAATACAATCTCAAATACAATCTCTGTGACTGTGTGAGGTTGTGAGGATGACACCAGGTGACTCTACACTAGGGGCTGTGTGAGGGAGACACCAGGGGACTCTACACTAGGGGCTGTGTGAGGGTGACACCAGGTGACTCTACACTAGGGGTTGTGTGAGGGAGACACCAGGGGACTCTACACTAGGGGGCTGTGTGAGGGTGACACCAGGTGACTCTACACTAGGGGCTGTGTGAGGGTGACACCAGGGGACTCTACACTAGGGGCTGTGTGAGGGAGACACCAGGGGACTCTACACTAGGGGCTGTGTGAGGGAGACACCAGGGGACTCTACACTAGGGGCTGTGTGAGAGAGACACCAGGGGACTCTACACTAGGGGCTGTGTGAGGGTGACACCAGGTGACTCTACACTAGGGGGCTGTGTGAGGGAGACACCAGGGGACTCTACACTAGGGGCTGTGTGAGGGAGACACCAGGGGACTCTACACTAGGGGCTGTGTGAGGGAGACACCAGGTGACTCTACACTAGGGGCTGTGTGAGGGAGACACCAGGGACTCTACACTAGGGGCTGTGTGAGAGAGACACCAGGGGACTCTACACTAGGGGCTGTGTGAGGGTGACACCAGGTGACTCTACACTAGGGGGCTGTGTGAGGGAGACACCAGGGGACTCTACACTAGGGGCTGTGTGAGGGTGACACCAGGGGACTCTACACTAGGGGTTGTGTGAGGGTGACACCAGGGGACTCTACACTAGGGGGCTGTGTGAGGGTGACACCAGGGGACTCTACACTAGGGGGCTGTGTGAGGGTGACACCAGGGGACTCTACACTAGGGGCTGTGTGAGGGAGACACCAGGTGACTCTACACTAGGGGGCTGTGTGAGGGTGACACCAGGGGACTCTACACTAGGGGGCTGTGTGAGGGAGACACCAGGGGACTCTACACTAGGGGGCTGTGTGAGGGAGACACCAGGGGACTCTACACTAGGGGCTGTGTGAGGGTGACACCAGGGGACTCTACACTAGGGGGCTGTGTGAGGGTGACACCAGGGGACTCTACACTAGGGGCTGTGTGAGGGAGACACCAGGGGACTCTACACTAGGGGCTGTGTGAGGGTGACACCAGGGGACTCTACACTAGGGGCTGTGTGAGGGAGACACCAGGGGACTCTACACTAGGGGCTGTGTGAGGGAGACACCAGGGGACTCTACACTAGGGGCTGTGTGAGGGTGACACCAGGGGACTCTACACTAGGGGCTGTGTGAGGGAGACACCAGGGGACTCTACACTAGGGGGCTGTGTGAGGGAGACACCAGGGGACTCTACACTAGGGGGCTGTGTGAGAGACACCAGGGGACTCTACACTAGGGGCTGTGTGAGGGAGACACCAGGGGACTCTACACTAGGGGGCTGTGTGAGGGAGACACCAGGGGACTCTACACTAGGGGCTGTGTGAGGGAGACACCAGGGGACTCTACACTAGGGGCTGTGTGAGGGTGACACCAGGGGACTCTACACTAGGGGCTGTGTGAGGGAGACACCAGGGGACTCTACACTAGGGGCTGTGTGAGGGAGACACCAGGGGACTCTACACTAGGGGGCTGTGTGAGGGTGACACCAGGGGACTCTACACTAGGGGGCTGTGTGAGGGTGACACCAGGGACTCTACACTAGGGGCTGTGTGAGGGTGACACCAGGGGACTCTACACTAGGGGCTGTGTGAGGGTGACACCAGGTGACTCTACACTAGGGGCTGTGTGAGGGTGACACCAGGTGACTCTACACTAGGGGCTGTGTGAGGGTGACACCAGGTGACTCTACACTAGGGGCTGTGTGAGGGTGACACCAGGGGACTCTACACTAGGGGCTGTGTGAGGGTGACACCAGGTGACTCTACACTAGGGGGCTGTGTGAGGGAGACACCAGGGGACTCTACACTAGGGGCTGTGTGAGGGAGACACCAGGGGACTCTACACTAGGGGCTGTGTGAGGGAGACACCAGGGGACTCTACACTAGGGGGCTGTGTGAGGGTGATACCAGGGGACTCTACACTAGGGGCTGTGTGAGGGAGACACCAGGGGACTCTACACTAGGGGCTGTGTGAGGGAGACACCAGGGGACTCTACACTAGGGGCTGTGTGAGGGTGACACCAGGGGACTCTACACTAGGGGGCTGTGTGAGGGTGACACCAGGGGACTCTACACTAGGGGGCTGTGTGAGGGAGACACCAGGGACTCTACACTAGGGGCTGTGTGAGGGTGACACCAGGGGACTCTACACTAGGGGGCTGTGTGAGGGTGACACCAGGGGACTCTACACTAGGGGGCTGTGTGAGGGGTGACAGAGAGAGCCAAATACAGGGCGCCAATATTACAGAGAGATGTACAGGTGTCGTAAGATACATGCTTGAGGGTGTTCCTAGCTGAGGACGGCGCAGCGACGCCCTCACTTGGTGCACGTCATCGTTCGATCCCCCAATGCACCATGAGAATGAGCACAACTCCTATCTGTCCTCGTATCCTTTCAGACTGGTGTAGTGGTTACTGCTCGTAATTATCTTGAACATCGTCTCCACATAACTACCTAGATTATCATTACTAGAAGATGAGATGAAACTAATGAGAGCCAGGATGATCCAGGATGATCCAGGATAATCCAGGATAATCCAGGATGATCCAGGATGATCAAAGATGACTCAGGATGATCCAGGATAATCCAGGATGACTCACGATGATCCAGGATGATCAAAGATGACTCAGGATGATCCAGGATAATCCAGGATGACTCACGATGATCCAGGATGACTCAAGATGATCCAGGATGACTCAAGATGATCCAGGATGATCCAGGATGACTCAGGATGATCCAGGATGACCCAAGATGACTCAGGATGCTCCAGGGTGACTCAGGATGATCCAGGATGATCCAGGATGACTCACGATGATCCAAGATGATCCAGGATGACTCAGAATGATCCAGAATGACCCAGGATTACTCGAGATGATCCAGGATGACCCAGGATGACTCAAGATGACTCAGGATGCTCCAGGGTGACTCGGGATGATCCAGGATGACCCAGGATGACGCAGGATGCTCCAGGGTGACTCAGCATGATCCAGATGACCTAGGATGACTCGAGATGATCCAGGATGACCCCAGGATGATCCAGAATTACCCAAGATGATCCAGGAGTATCCAGGATGACTCAGGATGATCCAGGATGATCCAGGATGATCCAGGATGATCCAGGATGACCCAGGATGACTCAGGATGATCCAAGATGACTCAGGATGATCTAGGATGATCCAGAATGACTCAGGATGATCCAGGATGACCCAGGATGACTCAGGATGATCCAGGATGACTCAGATTGGTTCGGGATGATCCAGGATGACCCAGGATGATCCAGGATAATCCTTGATGATCCAGGATGACTAAAGATGATCCAGGATGACCCAGTATAATTCAGGATTATCCAGAACCAGAATGATCCAGGAAGACCCAGGATGATTCAGGATGACCCAGGATAATTCAGGATGATCCAGGATGACCCAGGATGATCCAGGATGATCCAGGATGACCCAGGATAATTCAGGATGATCCAGAACCAGAATGATCCAGGATAATCCAGGAAGACCCAAGATGATTCAGGATGACGCAAGATGATCCACGATGATCCAGGATGACCCAGGATGAATCAGGATGATCCAGGATGATCCAGAATGACCCAGGACAATCCAAAATGACCCAGGATAATTCAGGATGATCCAGAACCAGAATGATCCAGGATGATCCAGGAAGACCCAGGACGATCCAGGATGATCCAGGATGACCCAAGATGATCCAGGATGACCTAGGATGATCCAGGATGATCCAGGATGACCCAGGATGATCCAGGATGACCCAGGATGACCCAGAATGATCCAGGATGACCCAGGATGATCCAGGATGACCCAGGATGACCAAGGATGATCCAGTGTGATGATCCAGGATGACCCACGATGATCCAGGATGACCAAGGATGATCCAGTATGATGAACCAGGATGTCCCTGAGATGAACGAGGATGACAAGATGAATAAAAACTGGGATTTGGGTATGGACTGATCAGGAGCTGGGATACGAAGACTGGCTAGGAGCTGGGATATGATGACTGACTAGGAGCTGGGATATGATGACTGACTAGGAGCTGGGATATGATGACTGACTAGGAGCTGGGATATGATGACTGACTAGGAGCTGGGATATGATGACAAACTAGGAGGTGGGATATGAAGACAGTCAAGCGACACTGCCCAACCGTTTTGACCATCAGGGATCGAGAGCGGAACCTGGAAGCAGCGAGACGGTCACTATACCAAGTGGACGAAACAGTTACGAATCCATATCAGTATGAATTCTCACATTATTTCAGAAATTTAAATAAATATTATAAATGTATGTGTGTTATGGTTTATAATATGTTCAGTAGGACATGGCAACGTAACTGGGGACGTGGCTGACCTGTGTAATACCTGTGAGTTGGTGGGCATGTATTCTCGTTATACAACTCTTAGTTAAACATCATTAATAAAGCATGTTATACTTTAGTTATATTATGTACACATATTAAAACATTATAGTAATATGTTTATGTCTGTTTTAGAACGATTACTTTTGTCATAAGTATTTTATTATGTACACATATTAAATCGTTCACCATTCCCAAAAATGCAATAAATGAAAACTCGTTCGATTTCAATCAAACTTTTTTGACAAGTTCTATATGAAAAGTGTTTCATCTGGTCCAAGTTTCAACATCGTAGCATAAATAGGAAGGGAGAAAAAAATATTGAAGTAGGTGTGGGGACCGACCTGTGAGATTTATATTTATTTATATGAATTTATATAGAGTTTATATTTACGTTAATTTATATATTTCGATAGCAATTTGTATAATGTTAAGTGGACTGTATTTCTGCAATAATCTCACAAATCGATCCATACACATTAGGGGGGGTTTATATTAAATTTATATATATGCAGCCAATCAAACTACAGTATTAACTACACATATTAGTATACATTGAGGAGGTTCCTTATCTTATTATACAGCAGGCTTAGACCACCAGATATAACTAGGATGTAGACACCAAATTATCCTCTTTGAGGCAGCGTCCATCACACAGTAACTGATTCACAAAGTTTGCTTCCTCTTCTTGACCTGTCAAAGGTGCTAGCTGCAAAGCCAGAATCCTAATATATGACAGCTATATCAGAGAAAACACTGTATATTATATATAATAAGGACCAAGGCTTAATTACCGTTTTTGAGTCGATCATTTGTGCTCTCACCGGATCACCCTATTTCTACCTAACATTTTTTTTTTTTTTTTTTTATTGTTTTCTACCACAGACGTGGCCACACATTAACAATGCTAACCAGCATATATACATTTTCTTCTGTCCTCCATAGACAGGGTTAGAGATGTGTTAAACATATATTTGAAGGGTTTATTGAACAATCAACCACTGAAGGTGAGTCGGTGCTTTAAAAATGCTAAGCTAACCTATATACGTAAATACATAGATACACAGATTTATGTATGCCTTACATAAAGTGTTCGATGTGTCATCTACACAGTGTCATTAATGTACATTTACAAAGGTGAAATGTAATTCTGATCAGCTTCCATATATACTTTATACCCATACATACACATACACACACATATACATATATACACACATGCATTCACAGACATTTATCTCATTTACTCTGACAGGGTGAGATAGCTGATAAAGAAACTAGTGTGCAATTAAGCACTTAATCACTGAAGGTGATTAAGGTGCTTTTACAAGCTCAGGTTATATAGTTACATCACATACATTGTATAATTAATCTATTACATGGTCAATCTTGGGTACAAGTCCAATATATCATCAAGTGTTCCAGTACTCATATAGTAATTACAAAGTTCAGCATACCTTAGCCCAGGGGGGCGAAAGTCAGCCAGTATGGGACATTCTACAATATAATGTTCAAGAGAGTGCATGTTTTCTCTTTCACAAAGTTGACACATTGTGTACTCGACATTTGGGTTTTGAGAAAGCTGCCAGATACGTCTATATCCCAGGCGTATTCTGGCCACTATAACATCACATTGCCGGGTTCTTGTTCTATTAGTCCCATATGTGAATGTTTCCTCACGATATCTATCATAATATTTAATGCTACAGCTTTCAGGTCTTTGTGAATTTGTTAGGTCGGTGAGATCTTCATTAGATATTTGTTTAAGTATTCTCTTTGTCACTGCTAATGAAATACCCATATCAATTTCTACCACTGGTTTTCTACAGGCTGTCTTTGCAAGCATATCAACAGTGTCATGCCTTGAGATGCCAACATGTGATGGTATCCATAGGAATTTAATTTCAAATCTGTTTTCTTTAGCAGCTAAAACATTCATTCGAATATCACTGACTATTTTCTGGGTGTCACTAATATGTGCGTTCAATGCCAGGAGTGCACTCTGCGAGTCACAGTATATAAGTCCACTGCCTTTGTCTTTTAAAAATTCAGTGGCAAGGTATATGCCTGCAAGTTCGGTTTGAGTTGTACTTGCCCAGTCATTGACGCGCTTCATTGCTGTATGTACGAGAGTAGATTGTTCAAATATATTACATGCACATCCGGTACATCGTCCACCTTCTTCTACAGAGCCGTCGGTATAGCACTGATACACATCGTTACCCAAACTCTGAGTACTTTCAGTGATGCTTTTCAGTGTTAACTGTTTTAATAATGTAGAGTGCACACTATCTTTCTTGGGCGCATTTACAAAATCAACTGATAAATCCCAGTTATCCCATGGAGTAATTGGTTGATTAATCATTAGTTGAGTTGGGTACATATTTAATATTTTGATGGAGTTGGCTACCTTATAGAACCAATATACATAATCAGATTTCGTTCTTCTTCTATAGACCTCAGGTGAGTGCAGCATATTAGAAAGTTTAGCTTGAAACTTCATGTGTTGCCTAGATCTACTCAATGCCTTCACGCCGAAAACTGTGCTAATAGACAAAATTCTCTCACTTATGGTAGGTAATTTTAACTCTGCTCTCATATTAACTATTCTCGTGGACTTTGGAGCCCCAAGGATGAGACGCATAGCTTCGTTTTGCAAGGTTTCAAGAGATTTCAGCTCTTTGTCAGTATACAGTGTGAGATGTAGAGCATTGTAGTCAATCACAGAGCGTATAAATGATACATAAAACATTCTAGCAAGTCTCACGTTAATTCCATGATTGACACCAACAAGGACCCGCAAGGGCTTTAATCTCTCCCACAGTCTCCTCTTGAGAGAAGAAAGGTACCCAGGGTCGTTAATAGGGACACCAAGGTATCTGTAAGACTCGCAGTTCTCAAGTGCTCGCCCATCTATATGATAATTGGTGGTGGAATACCACATGGAATGAGGGCACGAGTTTTCTGTACAGAGATAAGGAGGCCACATTCCTCAGCTCTAGTAGCAAAAGCATCGAGCAGAACTTGCATTCTAGGCTCGGAGGCAGCCTGTAAACATATCATCAGCATAACAAATGACAGTGTCTTCATTATTAGTTGGAAGATCTTTAATAAGTTTATGCATCAGAACGTTGAACAACAGGGGGCTGAGGACCCCTCCTTGTGGAGTTCCCAGTTCAAAGTGTTTGCTCTCTGTGCTTTTAACACCATTAAACAAAACATATGCTGTTCGATTAGACAAATAGCCCTTTATCCATTTCAGTAATTTTCCTTGTATTCCCAGCTCGGCAAGCTGTTCCAGTATGATTTCTCTGTTTGCTGTATCAAAAGCTGCTGCTAGGTCGATGAAGACTGTTTGAGGGGAAGCTTCAATATGTGCGAAGTATTCAGCAAAGTGTTGTGTACTGAGCCCAGGCATAAATCCAAACAGTTGAGGTGACAGGTGCCCCTGTAT
>WNGS01161929.1:0-13671 GCA_020271785.1 Procambarus virginalis
CTGTGTCTGTCTATTTCAGAAGTTCCTCGTTTGTTCACTTTCCTTTGCTTCCTATACATGCCCTATTAGACCATGGTTCTTCATTTTGCTTACGACTTTTTTTTTCTTTCGGGCCGGCGGGACTAGAACCTGTTTACTGCTCCTGACACATTTGGGTGACATAGTCCATCGATGTCTGTACGGAATTTGAGTTCTGTGTCCCATGGTGTATCCCTTTGGAATTTTCTCATCTCATAATTTCCATTTCGACACTCCACCCCCTACTTTTCTATTTTTTTTTTTCCGGGGATATTACCTCCTAGCCTACCAGGTACTTCAAATATCATACACTGTGATCACTCATTTCATGGTGCTTCCAACTTAACTTTCCTTAATCCGACTCATTCAGGGATGAATATCAGATCAATTTTTGCGTGGTTCGTCTTCTGCCTGTGCGCGCGCGCCACGCGTGTGTGTGTGTTTTGTGTGTTGTGTACTTACCTATTTGTTCTAACCTATTTGTGCTTGCGGGAGTATGAGCTTTGGCTCTTTGGTCCCGTCTCTCAACTGTTGGTCCACCGCCTCTCAACCCTGTAACATACAACTGTGTGTGTGTGGTGTGGTGTGTGGGTGTGTGGGTCGTGGTGTGTATGTGTGTGTGTGTGTGTGTGTGCTGTGTGTGTTGTTGCTGTTGTGTGTGTGGTGTGTGTGTTGTGTGGTGTGTTTGTTGTGTGTGTGTGTGTGTGTGTTTGTGTGTGTGTGTGTGTGTGGGTGTGTGTGTGTGTGTGTGGTTGGGGTGTGTGTGTGTGTGGGTGTGTGTGTGGTGTGGGGTGTGTTGTGTGTGTGTGGTGTCGTGTGTGGGTGTGCTAGGTGTTGTGTGTGTGAGTGATTGTGTCGTTTGTAAGCCACCTTGCATAGCGGTGTTGATGATATCCGTTTCGTATGTTGGGCTTCAGGAGACAGGTTCGGTGTGATATCAACCTCCAGGTCTTCAAGGCTTGAGTCTTGACGAAACTTTCTCTACCAATTGCTTGAATTTAAGTAGTAGCTGGTTGTTGGATCATTAACATTCCCGAACCCGTGCTGGGTGGTGTTTTGTGAAGCCTTGTTGTTTGTTGTTTGTAGAATTTAGCTACTCAGAACAAAATATCCATGTAGCACGGGCTATAGTGAGTTCGTAATTGAGTTCTTCGATTATTCGCATTGTTACTGTGATATTTGGGTCAAAGTTTTTAAATGGAGATGGAGTTTCCTCCTTTTCCCTGTTCATTTTTCGCTTCTGTTTAGCGCACTGGTTTAGTCTAGTTAAGTCTTGTCTGTCCATGTGTTTCATAAACCTCTTTCTCGCGATCCTCTCCTTCACCTCTCAATCCATCAAGTGCGACACCGTACTGTTTTTTTATTGCCAGAAGTCTGTCTTCTGTATAGTGCTCTGGTACTATATTAGCTGTCTTCCATCTCTCTGGTAATTCTCCCGCTTCCAGTATCGCATTATATAAGTAGCGGATGCCTCTTTACATCAACCATTGGTGTTCTTAAAGTACTCCAATTTTGCTTCGTTTGACACTGATACAATATTTTTCAGGCACGTTCTCTTGCACTGATATCCTGGACACTCTTTGCTGGGTTTCTCACACACTTCCCTGTCATTCTCTTAGAGATTGTCTCCCTATACAACGTTTGCTCACCTCTTCCTTATCTGGTGGATTTGTTCTGAGAGATCTGTGGAGCAGCTTCGTTTCTTATTTTTGTCCTAACTCATTTTCAAATTGTCTCTCTACTTCTCTTCTCACTTTGAGGTATTCTACCTTCTAGTGCCTCGCTCTGCTATTTCTTGTTCATCAAGTTTCTCCTTCTTCTTGTACTTTATTCCTCTACTTCCTAACACACATAATTAAACCATGGCTTAGTTTTTTAGAATTCTTTATTCACTTTTAAGACTGCAAGAGTTATGGACTGTCTCTTAACGCTTCTGGGTGATGAAGACCATCATATTTTGTACGATCTTCACTCCGAGTTCTCCTTCCTACATCATTAATGTAAATGATATTTTATCTTCTTAGTTTTCCCTTCGAAATATCAGCTTTTATCTCCTATACACTCCATTAGCAGGTCATTGAAATTTCCCCATTACTCTCCGAAAAACGTACTTGCTTTCAATACATTCGACTCGTTCAGAGTGCATAGCAAGTCAAGTTTTAACAGTTAATTACCCTTCATACCTGTCGGGTATCCTCACCTGTCGGTTTAGAAAGTTTCTCGTTCCTACTGCCATTAATTTAGCTATCGTGTATCTTTGGCCGCATGTTGTGCTCCGTGTTCAAGTCTATCTCGCCACGGTTGAAGTCTACTGTGATTAATAGTCGGGAGCCACTCCGACGGCCCACTGAACCTCATCCATCATACTGAGAGTTACCATGATTTTTTTTTACTGCCTTGGTGTTTGTTTGTGTGTGTGTGTGTGTGTGTTTGTTGTGTTTGTTGTGTGTGCGTGTGTGTGTGTGTGTGTGTGTGTGTGTGTGTATTCACTTAGTTGTATTTACGGGGATTGAGCTTTGCTCTTTCGGCCCGCCTCTCAACTGTCAATCAACTGTTTACTAACTACACTAACTACTTTTTTTTTCACCACACACACACATACCCCAGGAAGCAGCCCGTGACAGCTGACTAACTCCCAGGTACCTATTTACTGCTAGGTAACAGGGGCATTCAGGTGAAAGAAACTTTGCCCATTTGTTTCTGCCGGGTGCGGGAATCGAACCCGCGCCACAGAATTACAAGTCCTGCGCGCTATCCACCAGGCTACCGGGCCCGTGTGTGTGTGCGTGTGCGTGCGTGTGCGTATTATCTAAGCATGTTGAGCTGAGATGGCCTGACAAACATATCTTCACTTACCAGTCAGGCAGCAGAGATAAAGTCAGGTTAAGTCGGCTCAGAGCATGATACAGGGCTGCTATACTGTCGTACTCACGCGTAAATCCTCGACACTTATCAATTAGCCGTTGTACATGTGAATTAGACAGTCTCCAGAGATGGTCTGAGAAGTGGCTACTGGACTTTAAAATAGACAAATGCAAGGTTATGAAGATAGGAATAGGAGCGAGAAGGCCTTCAATACAGTATATAGGGTGAAGAGGGAAAGCAGCTTCCAACTTTTGAAAAATGGTAAAGATTTGGAAGTAGAGAAGTCTAAATCACCAGAGGCATGCTCTGTGCCCTGGATGAAAAAAAAGGAATAAGGCAGACATGATAACAACGTACAAGATTATACTAAAAATTTACCAAAGTACTTAGACAATGTCTCGAGTGATTAACAATAGACCGGTGTGACGTGATTGTAAACTATATACAAATGAGTCACAGAGATGTCAGACTAAACTCTTCAGTCTAAGAGTCGTAAATAAGAGGAACGGACTGAGACGAGGAATTTGTCGAAGCCAGTTCGACACTAAACAGTTTTAAGTGTAACTATGATCAGGTTAACTCACGGGCTGCGAGGGGGGACAAAAAACAAAGTTATGGTACGAATTACTAATGGTCCAAAGACGGGGGCAGGGAGCAAACGCTTAACCAAGCCAGCACATGTAGGTGAGACTACACACACACACACACACACACACACACACACACACACACACCAACAAAGAGTCGAGTAGCCACCAGCTACAGAATACTTAAGCGATTACATCTTCCTAATGTTACTCCCTGGACAAAATAAGCATGTATACCAGGACACAATTAGCAAGTCTACCCTGGACACAATTAGCAAGTCTACCTGGACACAATTAGCAAGTCTACCTGGACACAATTAGCAAGTCTACCTGGACACAATTAGCAAGTCTACCTGGACACAATTAGCAAGTCTACCTGGACAGAATGAGTATGTCTTCCCTTCAACAGTAACCTGACTCAAACCTTCTGAGTTGGAAGTTCACAATAATCATTGCAATTTTCTCATCATTTCAAATTTAATAATTGAAGAACGCCAGCGTAATAGCTCGCCGGAGCGATTGTGCACAACATATCAGAATTAACAGCGAGAATACACTGCAATCAAAATGATAAATGAAATTAAGAGACAATTGAGGATATATTAAATTAATATAATTGTGTAGATATTTAAATGACGCATATAATGGTAGTAATTAAATAATTGTGACAACTGGCAAGTATTTAGGGGTTTACTCACAATGGTTACCCTGAGGTGGTTCCTAAGGGGGGAGGGAAGAGGACGGGGGGGGGGGCTGTTTAACCAGGCTGTTGGGTGCGGCGGAACACATGCACATCCATGTACCGCGCTCTCATAGCCTGGATGATAAGGGACCTTGATCTTTAAAGGCAGTGTAGTTTTGCATTTGGTTATTGCATTATTTCTAAGGGTACCCATTACCCCTTAGATTTCATGGGGGAGGGGAAGGGGGAGGGGGGAGGGGGAGGAGGGGTAAATATTGCCCTATGTGCCGTACCTGTTAGTCTTGCAAAGGGTCAATAAAACTGTGCAGATTTGGAACCTGTGAATCTACTTTACCAAATGTGGATTGCACATCTGTAATATATATATTATATATATATATATATATATATATATATATATATATATATATATATATATATATATATATATCGTATGTTTCTTTTCACTGTTGATGGTAATTGAAAAATCAATTTTCCAAAATCCATTTTTATTTCTAGTCTGACGCGACACTTGAACGCGTTTCGTAATAACTTATTACATTTTCAAAGACTTTTAGTTTACACACACACAACTATAACCTGCAAACACTAAACAGAGTTCTTACTTATGCTATGATTTAAACAGCTTTCATTTTATTTTATACCAGCATTTTGGGTGAGGTGATATGTTACAACAGTTTTGGATGAGGTGAACAAAACTTTCAACACAGGATAGAACACGAAACAATGGGTATTGAAGGTAAGAATGGAAGTAACTGCAGAGAGCCTATTGGCCCATATTTCTTGTTGCATCTATATTGGAGCGGAGTCTTGAAGTGGGTAGAATATAGTTGTGCATTAATTGGCTGTTGATTGCTGGTGTTGACTTCTTGATATGTAGTGCCTCGCAGATGTCAGGCCGCCTGCTATCGCTGTATCTATCAATAGATACAGCGATAGCAGGCGGCTTGTGGTTTAAATACCTTCTATACGTCGATCAGGTTTAAAAATGTCTTTGTTTTCCTATAGCGCTAGATAGATGATACGGAGATGATACAGATGATACTGTAGTGTGTGTCCGAGTCAGTGTCAGATATGAGGAACTACAGTACCCGGTGGTTTACAAATGTTTACATTTGTCCCGGTGGATAATCTTTATAGATTTTCTTGACTAGGAAATTAAAAACTGTTTACATTTGACGGAGACTTTCACGAAGTCTGTGTATACCTTCCCTAGACGTTTTACTTGTCTTCTGTGGCATCTGTGGCACAAACAATGTTTGTTTATCCGCGCGAGAAGACAACATAAACAGGGACGGTGTCCGGGAGGCCCCAGAGGCAGTCATGTTTCCCTTTTAGTCGACTGGTGGGCGCCAGCGGCGGCGGGCGGTCATTGTGTGCACCTGATTTGATTGTTGCCGCCGGAGACGGCTAGTTTATTGTGCACCCCATACTCATCCTGTGAGCGGTAGCGCAAAAGCATTACAGAGGGCACAAAAGGTCTTTATCAGACCTCATCTTAGATTCTTACATAAACAATTACATCTATCATTCACACCTTATAGTTACAATGTCAGCTAGTTACAGAGAAAGTGCTATTACAAGAGCTACATATTTACAGTAAGTCATACATTAATGGTAGGTCTTATCCTGTTTGTCCTGGTCATGTTCAACACCGTTGGGTTTGACCAGCAAGCGGATGAGTGATCGTGCGGGCAGCCTCGCCCTTTGGCTAGAGTGACCTCGATATAACACACTGGCTTCCTCCCCTCAACAACAGCTTACCAAACAGTAAATTACGCGGAAAACTACCTAACGAATAGAAGACAGCAGGGCGCGGAAAAAGGAATGGAGACATTACATCTCTGAACTTTGGTTGTTAATAAAAATGGGATTGTTGTAGAAATTGAAATGCACTAGAAATGTGGATGTATAACTCCATCCAAAGTTTTAAAGACACATAAGACAAGAACGAAAGAGGCCAGCAATCACTGCACTAGACACCCGACCATTAGAAAGGCAAGGGCCTATAGAGCTGAAGCTTGTCCCTAGAGCTGAAGCTTGTCCCTAGAGCTGAAGCTTGTCCCTAGAGCTAAAGCTCGACCCCAGAGCTGAAGCTCGGCTCTGTCAGCTGCGTTAGATAAGATCACAGTAGCAAAACGAAACACACGTGAAAATCTCTCTTTTTCTTTTTGTCCTGAGAGAGAGAGAGAGGAGAGTCAAGAGCCTCATCTGCATGACTCCCACTCGAGAGTGTCTTGGAGGCACTCGGTGACTGCTCAAGTGGGAGGTGCNAATATTACCGAGAGTACCGACCCACCGTGGGAGAGTACCGACCCACCGTGGGAGAGTACCGACCCACCGTGGGAGAGTGCCGACCCACCGTGAGAGAGTACCGACCCACCGTGGGAGAGTACCGACCCACCGTGGGAGAGTACCGACCCACCGTGGGAGAGTACCGACCCACCGTGGGAGAGTGCCGACCCACCGTGGGAGAGTGCCGACCCACCGTGGGAGAGTGCCGACCCACCGTGGGAGAGTGCCGACCCACCGTGGGAGAGTGCCGACCCACCGTGGGAGAGTGCCGACCCACCGTGGGAGAGTACCGACCCACCGTGGGAGAGTGCCGACCCACCGTGGGAGAGTGCCGACCCACCGTGGGAGAGTGCCGACCCACCGTGGGAGAGTGCCGACCCACCGTGGGAGAGTACCGACCCACCGTGGGAGAGTGCCGACCCACCGTGGGAGAGTGCCGACCCACCGTGGGAGAGTGCCGACCCACCGTGGGAGAGTGCCGACCCACCGTGGGAGAGTGCCGACCCACCGTGGGAGAGTGCCGACCCACCGTGGGAGAGTGCCGACCCACCGTGGGAGAGTACCGACCCACCGTGGGAGAGTAACGACCCACCGTGGGAGAGTACCGACCCACCGTGGGAGAGTGCCGACCCACCGTGGGAGAGTACCGACCCACCTTGGGAGAGTACCAACCCACCGTGGGAGAGTACCGACCCACCGTGGAGAGTGCCGACCCACCGTGGGAGAGTACCGACCCACCGTGGGACAGTACCGACCCACCGTGGGAGAGTAACGGCCCACCGTGGGAGAGTACCGACCCACCGTGGGAGAGTACCGACCCACCGTGGGAGAGTGCCGACCCACCGTGGTAGAGTACCGACCCACCGTGGGAGAGTACCGACCCACCGTGGGAGAGTACCGACCCACCGTGGGAGAGTGCCGACCCACCGTGGGAGAGTGCCGACCCACCGTGGGAGAGTACCGACCGACCGTGGGAGAGTGCCGACCGACCGTGGGAGAGTACCGACCCACCGTGGGAGAGTAACGACCCACCGTGGGAGAGTACCGACCCACCGTGGGAGAGTACCGACCCACCGTGGGAGAGTGCCGACCCACCGTGGGAGAGTACCGACCCACCGTGGGAGAGTGCCGACCCACCGTGGGAGAGTACCGACCCACCGTGGGAGAGTACCAACCCACCGTGGGAGAGTACCAACCCACCGTGGGAGAGTACCGACCCACCGTGGGAGAGTGCCGACCCACCGTGGGAGAGTACCGACCCACCGTGGGAGAGTACCAACCCACCGTGGGAGAGTACCGACCCACCGTGGGAGAGTACCGACCCACCGTGGGAGAGTACCAACCCACCGTGGGAGAGTGCCGACCCACCGTGAGAGAGTACCGACCCACCGTGGGAGAGTACCAACCCACCGTGGGAGAGTACTGACCCACCGTGGGAGAGTACCAACCCACCGTGGGAGAGTACCAACCCACCGTGGGAGAGTACCAACCCACCGTGGGAGAGTACTGACCCACCGTGGGAGAGTACTGACCCACCGTGGGAGAGTACCGACCCACCGTGGGAGAGTACGACCCACCGTGGGAGAGTGCCGACCCACCGTGGGAGAGTGCCGACCCACCGTGGGAGAGTGCCGACCCACCGTGGGAGAGTACCTACCCACCGTGGGAGAGTACCAACCCACCGTGGGAGAGTACCAACCCACCGTGGAGAGAGTACCAACCCACCGTGGGAGAGTTCTGACCCACCGTGGGACAGTACCGACCCACCGTGGGAGTGGCAGTGTACGGAAGTATCACTGCCCATCTCTTATAAGTTACGTATCGTCATTGAAATAAAAATCGTTGTGTACCATAAGAGGTCATATTACCGGGGTCAATAATTAATATATATATATATATATATATATATATATATATATATATATATATATATATATATATATATATATATATATTAGTATATTTTGGTAGCAGTCTTTCCTGTAGACATATGTTATTAAATATGACCGAAAAAGTAAGATTAATAATTCTAACACGAATTTTCTCGATTTTCCTTATGTTTCTTTTTACTGGTGAAGGTAAATGACTAAATTCCAAAGGGTAACGTAGGACACTACAGCCGAATTGAAAACAAAGGTCAACAAGTTGATTGAAACTGTGAATGCCAAGAAATCCGGACTCCGCCTGCCAAAACCTGGAGATGCGTATGGAAATGTCAAGACGCATAAGCCTGGAAACCCACTTCGGCCAATTATCAGCCAGATACCCACACCCACGTACAGACTGGCGAAACGACTCAACGGCTTACTGACTCCTTATGTCCCGTGCAACTTCAGCCTGAAATCCCCGAAGGAATTTGTTGACTTACTGCGGGGAACACGGGCCACAGGGATAAGAGCCTCGTTGGACGGAGAATCATTGTTCACCAACGTACCTGTGGATGAAACAATCGGGATGATAGTGGACCGAGTGTATCGAGACCCGGCCTGTACTCCTCTTGACATGCCAGAAAATATCCTGAGGAAACTACTCCAAGCTTGTACTAAGGAGGCACCCTTCTTGAGCCCGGATGGGCACATGTATAAGCAAGTAGATGGGGTCGCCATGGGTTCTCCCCAAGGCGTCCTGTTTGCAAACTTCTACATGGGTACTATCGAGGAAAAAGTCTTAGTCGACTTGAACTTGAAACCGGCCATATACTGCAGGTATGTTGACGACATTTTTACACAGGTACCTGATGTCAGACATCTGCAGGAGCTGAAAGAGGCGTTTGAGCAGAATTCTGTGTTGCGTTTCACTTACGAGATGGAGAAGGATGGGAATCTGCCCTTTCTAGACGTAACAGTCATGGAAAGGAGCGGAGGTTTCCACACTGCAGTCTACACTAAGGAAACAAACATAGGAATGTGCCTAAATACCAACAGTGACTGCCCAGATAGGTACAAGAGGAGTGTTGTTAACGCTTATGTCGACCGTGCTCTCAGCCACAGCTCAGAATGGAAGCAAGTCGAAGAAGAACTCTGTAGGGTAAGGCAGGTCCTAGTCAACAACGGCTTCTCCAATGGTTTCATTGAAGACATCATAAGAAAGAAAATAAAACGCCATGCAACCTCTAAAGAGACAACTAATACAACACCTGTACCCCCTATTAGACTATTTTACAGGAACTTCTTCTCCACAGCTCATAAAACGGAGGAAAGGGTCCTGAAAGATATTGTTAATAGAAATGTTATCCCTACAGTCAAAAATCAGAAGATACAACAAACGATTTACTATAAAACCAAAAAACAGCCAGCCTACTAATGAGAAACTCTCCAGACACGGAGCAGAACGCTCTAAAAGAGACAAACGTCGTCTATGCCTTCAAATGTCCTCTTGGGGACTGTAAGCCCCAAAAAACTCAGTATATAGGCAAGACAACAACATCTCTTTCCAGGCGTTTAACGATGCATAAGCAACAGGGCTCCATTAAGGAACATATACTCTCTTCCCACAACCAAACCATCACCAGAGAAATCTTAGCAAACAACACAGAAATCATTGATAGATACAGCGACAGCAGGCGGCTTGACATCTGCGAGGCACTACACATCAAGAAGTCAACACCAGCAATCAACAGCCAATTAACGCACAACTATATTCTACCCACTTCAAGACTCCGCTCCAATATAGAAACATCAGGAAATATGGGATAATAGGCCTTCTGCAGTTCTGTTACCCAACTTCTATCTGTTACCCAACTACCCATTGTTTCGTGTTCTATGTTTTGTTGAAAGTTTGTTTTTTCACCCCACTATTGTATTACATCACCTCACTCAAATGCAGGTATAAGAGCCAAAATGCTGTTTCAGTCATAAAGTTGTGTGTGGATAAACTAAAGTCTTTGAAAATGTAATAAGTTTTACTTAACGCGCTCAAGTGTCGCGTCAGACTAGAAATAAAAAATGAATTTTGGAGAATTGATTTTTTATTTACCGTCACCAGTAAAAAGAAACATAAGGAAAATCGAGAAAATTCGTGTTAGAATTATTAATCTTACTTTTTCGGTCATATTTAATAACATATATATATATATATATATATATATATATATATATATATATATATATATATATATATATATACAAACTCCTTAATAATAAAATTAATATAGATGAAAATATTAAAATTATAGTAGATCTGGAGAGGGATAAAACGTTCTTAGCAAAATCTAAATTAAAATTATATTTGTTTTATCAAATTTATCAAATTGATAATTGAACAGATCATACACAAAATACAAGTAAAACACAAAATTTCACTTTTTTTCCAAATTTCACAAAATTTCTCTTTAAGAAATGTAATTTCTTACATTTCTTAAGAGAACATTGAGTCACGAAAACAATCAAATTTTATCAGAAATTAACACTGACATTGTTAAGTATCTTTAATAACATAAAATAGTAATTAAGATAATAAAGTATTGCAACTAAAACTTAAAGATTACCAGGTCCTATAAATTACTGCAGCTGATGTTCAACAAGTGTCAGGTCCTATATAAATCCTGGTATAACTGATTATATATATATATATATATATATATATATATATATATATATATATAAATGTATATTTAAGATGTAATTAGGTGTTAATTGCCTCACCGCCACAAAACCACATGACTCTAGACCGAGTAGAGAGTACTGTCACTCTCCTCTGGCAGAGTGACAGTACTCAGTAAACACCAAAACAAAGTGTTATCAACCAAGGAGAGTTATGGACTTAGAAACATATGGTTCAATATATGTTAATTAACAAACCACCTAAACCAGTTGTTAACTCCACGTAAATCGAAAAATCAGTAAAGGGTAATTCTGAACCAATAATTCTTTGAATTCAATATAATTATCAAGTTATCTCTTAACAAATTCAATATTATAAAAACAATTTTTAAGAAAGAAACAGAAATGGAAACCACGAGGAAAAAGCAGTCAGCCATGAAGCTCGTGGAAGGGATAGGAGGAGAGGATAGAAGGAATGGGGGGGGATAGTAAGAGAGGGATAGGAAGAGGGGGATAGGAGGAGAGGATAGGAGGAATGAGTGAAAGAACGATTCCATACCCTTACATCCTCGGAATCGAACGCCAACTTAATAATGATGAGAATAACGATCGAGTGATGATGAAGATAACGAGCAATAATGATGAGGATAACGATCAATAATGATGAAGATAACGAGCAATAATGATGATAACGAGCAATAATGATGAAGATAACAAGCAATAATGATGAGGACAACGAGTAATAATGATGAGGATAACGAGCAATAATGCTGAAGATAACGAGCAATAATGCTGAAGATAACGAACAATAATGCTGAAGATAACGAGCAATAATGATGATAACGAGCAATAATGCTGAAGATAACGAGCAATAATGCTGAAGATAACGAACAATAATGATGAGGATAACGAGAAATAATGCTGAAGATAACGAGCAATAATGCTGAAGATAACGATCAATAATGATGAGGATAACGAGCAATAATGCTGAAGATAACGAGCAATAATGCTGAAGATAACGAACAATAATGCTGAAGATAACGATCAATAATGATGAGGATAACGAGCAATAATGCTGAAGATAACGAGCAATAATGCTGAAGATAACGATCAATAATGACGAAGATAACGATCAATAATGATAAGGATAACGAGCAATAATGATGAGGATAACGAGCAATAATGATGAGGATAACGAGCAATAATGATGAGGATAACGAGCAATAATGACGAAGATAACGATCAATAATGATAAGGATAACGAGCAATAATGATGAGGATAACGAGCAATAATGCTGAAGATAACGAGCAATAATCCTGAAGATAACGATCAATAATGATGAGAATAACGAGCAATAATGATGAGGATAACGAGCAATAATGACGAAGATAACGAGCAATAATAATGATAACGAGCAATAATGACGAAGATGAGCAATAATGACGAAGATAACGATCAATAATGATAAGGATAACGAGCAATAATGATGAGGATAACGAGCAATAATGATGAGGATAACGAGCAATAATGACGAGGATAACGAGCAATAATGACGAAGATAACGAGCAATAATGACGAAGATAACGAGTAATGACCACACCACTGGAGCCAGCGGGCGTCACTGCGCACCCATCCCCGCGCATGTAAACAAAGCCACGAGTCCAACCTCAAGAAGATAAAATAAACAATGAAGAGAAGAATAGAAAGTTTTTTGCGGGTATTTTTTTTTTTTGTAAACCTGAAAATCGACCATATATATTCAGCTTCAAAGTCGACTTTCGCCTGCCCTCCGCCGTGCGGGTTAGGTCGCTAGTGTCACATATGTCACCACTCTGCATGATGGGCACGCAAAAATAAACTCAGAATGAACTATGCCCTGACGGATCTGAATACCCCCAGCCCCCCCCCCCCCCCCCCCCATTTCTTACGACGTCCCCCCCCCCACATAACTGACCCCCATTGTCCCCCCATCCCCCCCCCCCCACCAACCAACCCGACAACATATAAACCCCCAAAATGGTTTACTAACATTCGTCAACGAGGTAAACCCACAATCCCGCACAGTAAACCCAATAGAGACCAGAAATCGGACCTCACCTGCCCAAAGGACCCAAATTCACCTCCTCCCCTCCCACCCCACCACCTACCCCAAAAAACACCGCAGATAATTAAGGAGCATGACTTACCTGCGCTTACAAAAACACACACCGACAATCCGCATCATTATCTTCGTTTTACAATGCTATTACGATTTATGGGATTTCTTGGCTAATGGATCTCAAGGCGTCTTGAGGAAGAAGGGAAAAACACATAGGCACTTAGAAGAGGTTTAATAAGCTTGGGTGTGGGAGAGAGTGTGAGAGAGAGAGAGAGAGAGAGAGAGAGAGAGAGAGAGAGAGAGAGAGAGAGGTGTCTTGACTTACGATGGAGGCTAGAGCAACGGTCTCGCTTTATGCAGGTCGGCGTTAAATCCCCGACCGTCCACAAGTGCTTGGGCACCATTCCTTCCCCCGTCCCATCCCAAATCCTTATCCTGACCCCTTTGCCACTACTACATAGTCGTAATAGCTTGGTGCTTTCTCCTGACTGTTCCCTTCCCTTCCTACCCCCTACAGGCACACCTGAGCCACCAGTTCCCATCTGTGGTTCCTCTTGAAGCTG
>WNGS01161929.1:14671-24841 GCA_020271785.1 Procambarus virginalis
CTCTATACATATGATATATATATATATATATATATATATATATAGTATATATATATATATATATATAATATATATATAACTTATACAGTATGGTAGCATAACACTACACTGCATGTACATACAGTATAGACACGGATACTCAGTATGCATATACATAACCTATACATCCAGACACATACGTACACACATAGCATAATCAATTTTTCAATTATGGGGGAAAGGATACTTCTGGTCATGCTATATTCATCTGGTATATTGTATAGTGGGCGCGGAGTTTTCATCTAGTGAATCGAGGGCCTCTTGGGCCAACAGCTGTGGGAGCGGGGCTTCTCATCTTAGGCGCCCAAGCTGGGGTGGAGCGGGGTGTCTCATCTTGGGCAACCAGATGTGGGAGCGGGGCGGCGGCATCTTAGGGGGGGGCCACCAGCTGTGAGGAGCGGGGGCGTCTCATCTTGGGCCTCGAGCTGTGGGAGCGGGGTGTCTCATCTTGGGGCACCCAGCTGTGGGGAGCGGGGCGTCTCATCTTGGGCCCACCAGATGTGGGAGGGGGCCGTCTCATCTTGGGCCACCAGACTGATTGGGAGCGGGCGTCTCTACTTGGGCCACCAGCTGTGGGAGGCGGGCGTCCCATCTTGGGGGGGGGCCAATCTGGGCAAGCTGATGGGAGGGGAGGGGACACGGTGGAGGGGCTTCATCGTGGCCACCAGCTGTGGAGCGGGGCGTCTCATCTTGGGCCACACGAGTGCTGTGGGAGAGCGAGTGCGCTCCTCATCTTGGCGTCTAACCAGCTGCGGGGCAGCGGGGTCGTCTCATTCTGGGCCACCAGGAACTGTTGGGAGCGGGGCGTCTCATCTTGGGCCAACCAGCTGTGGGAGCGGGGCGTCTCATCTGGCGCCACCAGCCTGGCGGAGCGGGGCGTCTCATCTTGGGCTGTGGGAGTGGGGCGTATTATCTTGGGCAAGTGTGGAGCGGTGGCGTCTCATTCTTCGGGCACCAGCATGTGGGAGCGGGGCAGTTTCATCTTGGGCACCAGCTGTGGGAGCGGGTGCGTCTCATCTTGGGGCCACCAGCATGTAGGAGAGCGGGGCGTGCTCATCTTGGTGCCACCAGCAGTGGTGAGGGCAATGGCGTCTCATCTTGCGGACCACCAGCTGTGGGTAGCTGGGGGCGTCCTCATCTTTGGGCCACCAGCTGTGGGAGGACGGCGTGTTGGGGATTCTCATCTTGGGCCACCAGCTGTGGGGAGCGGGGCGTCTCATCTTGGGGCCACCAGCTGTGGGAGCGGGGCTCTCATCTGCAGAGCTGTGGAGTCTGCATCTCATCTTGGGGGGCCACCAGCTGTGTCGGAGGCGGGCGTCTCATCTTGGGCCACCAGCTGCTGGAGCCGGAGCGTCCTTGGGGGGCCCCTGGGAGCGGGCGTCTCATCTTGGGCCACCAGTCTGGTGGGAGCGGGGCGTCTCATCTTGGGCCACCAGCTGTGGGAGGCCGGGGCGTCTGCAATCTTGAGGCACCACAGCTGTGGGAAGCGGGGCGTCTCATCTTGCGACACCAGCTGTGGGAGCGTGGCTTCTCATCTTGGGCCACACCAGCTGTGGAGGCGGGGCGTCTCATCTTCGGACACCAGCTGTGGGAGCGAGGGTGACTCATCTTGGGTCACCAGCTATGGGAGCGAGGCCTCTCATCTTGGGCCACAACCATGCTGTGGAGCAGTGCTCATCTGGGTCCCAGGTGTGGGCGAGGGGCGTCTCATCTTGGGCACCAGCTGTGGTGAGTGGTGCGTCTCATCTTGCGGCACCAGCTGTGAGGAGCGGGGCGTCTCATCTTGGGCCAACCAGCTGTGGGAGCGGGCGACTCATCTTGGGCCAACAGCGGTGGGAGCGGGGCGACTCATATTGGGCCAACCGCTGTCGGGAAGCTGGCAAGACGTCTCATCTTGGGCCACCAGCCTCGGGAGTGGGGGGTCTCATCCTTGGGGCCACCAGCTGTGGGAGGGGTGTGTCGGTCTTAGGGCCACCAGCTGTGTGGAGTCGGGGGCGGTACTCTTGGAGTAAGTCTTTCTAAGCATTGGGCGATGCATCTAACATTTCGGATGGTTGGTTCCACACCCTGATGGCTTGCTGCTGCAGTCTAATGTTTAGTGGCTGTATGTTCAGTTCATGGAACTGAATTGTCTGATCATATGGTAGACAGTGTTTTGCTGCTCTCCTTAGCGCCTTATTTTGCAGTGCCTTGCACTTTTTGCATGTTAGTTTTCTTTAATGATGTCCGTAGTATCACTAGATGGTACCTTTGCCGCTACTTCCCTTCCATTTCTTTCCCTCCCCCCTCCCCTTTCCCCCCCCTTTAAACCCAATCAACTCCTCCCCCACCTCGTCCCCCAGGCCAGTCCTCCCCTCCATCACCTCCCCTCCCCACCCGTTCCCCTCACCCCCTCCCCTCACCCCCTTCCCACATCCTCCCTCCCTCAAATAATTGACAAAGAAAATTCATGAAAAATATGACTGAAATGTCAGGGGATATTTAACATGACGTGAAGCTAGGGAATCTCGGGTCCAGAGTGTAGGGGTGGGGGAGGAACTATGGGGGGTGGGGTGGAGAATATGGGGCATGTGGGCGCGAGAATATGGGGGGTGGGGCAGAGAATATGGTCGGTGGGGGGACCGAGAATAGTGGGGGTGGGGGGGAGAATATGGTCGGCTGGGGGAGAATATGGGTGGTGGCAGAGGAGTATGGGGGGTAGAGGTGGGGACGACTAAACGCATGATAGGGCATAGGTTCAATTGGGCTAGTGAGGGATAGTGGAAGATAAGGGATAGTTAAGAAGGACTGGTTCAACACGGCAACGGTGAGAGAGAGAGAGAAAGAGACACGACGAGAGAGACGAGAAGCTATAGAGAATAAGGACCTTGAAATGAGAAACACAAACCTCTCGAGTACATGGTAGATAAGGTACGCAGGGAATGGGCAGGGAGGGTATAAAAGGGATAGACAAGATAAATGATATATAATGAGTAAGGGCAGGCGGGCTGATGCAGGCACCAAGGAGGCGTGAGAGAGCGGCGTCAACAGATGAGTGCCCCCTGAGAGGAGGGGACATACCCACCACGGACCCCCTGTCCCCCCCCACCCTTTCACCCCCCCTTCCCCTATCCCAACCCCCTGTCCAGCAGGGACATCAATTCCGATGACCAAATTCAATTTTGAAGTCCACCATGAGCATTCATGTGTGTTGTGAGACCGTAGTCTGGTGTCGGACCCCATCATACGCACTATCAACGGTTCATCTTTTATCTGGAGACAGTATTGTGGTGGATAGGTTTAGGTCCTAGGATGGTTTTAGGTTAGGTTAGGCTAGGATGGTCTAGGTTAGGTTAGGCTACGAGTGGCCTAGGTTGGGTTAGGCTAGGATGGTCTAGGTTGGGTTAGGGTAGGATGGTCTAGGTTGGATTAGGCTAGGATGGTCTAAATTGGGTTAAGGTAGGATGGTCTAGGTTGGATTAGGCTAGGATGGTCTAGGTTAGGTTAGGTCCAGGCAGTTGGGTTTAGGCCCAGGATGGTCTAAGGTTGGGTTAGGCCTAGGATGGGTCCTCAGGTTGGGTTAGGCTAGGATGGTCTAGGTTGGGTTAGGCTATGGTCTAGGAATTGGTTATGCCAGGATGGTCTAGTTGTTTTATTCTATGGGTCTAGGGGTTAGCTCGTATGTAGGAATGGTCTAGGGTTGTTAGGCCTAGAGGATAGGTCATAGGTGGGATTGAGGGCCTAGGATATGTCTAGGTTGGTTAGGCCTAGTATGGTCTAGGATGGGTCGGCTCATATTGTCTAGGTTGGGTTAGGCTAGGATGGGGTCTAGGTTGGATAGGCTAGGCATGAGTCTACGGTGTGGTTAGGCCTAGGATGTGCTAGTGGGTTAGGTTCAGGATGGTCCTAGGCCTAGGGTATGGGCTGACGTCTAGGTGGGTTAGGCTAGGATGCCCGTCTAGGTTGGGTTAGGGTAGGATGGTCTAGGTTGGGTTAGGCTAGGATGGTCTAAGTTAGGTTAGGCTAGGAAATGGACTAGGTGGGTCTGTATGGATGGTCTCGGTGGTTAGGCTAGGGGGCGTAGGTTTGGTTGGTGAGGTTAGGTGGGTTAGGGGGGTTGGTTAGGTAGGTAGGATGGTCTAGGTGGGTTAGGCTAGGCACGGTCTAGGATGGATTAGGCCTAGTAGGATGGTCTAGGTTGGATTAGGCTAGGATGGTCTAGGTTGGATTAGGCTAGGATGGTCTAGGTTGGATTAGGCTAGGATGGTCTAGGTTGGATTAGGCTAGGATGGTCTAGGTTGGATTAGGCTAGGATGGTCTAGGTTGGATTAGGCTAGGATGGTCTAGGTTAGGTTAGGCTAGGATGGGTTATATGGTTGGCTTAGGCTAGGATGGTCTAGGTTAGGTTAGGCTAAGGAAGGTTAGGTTAGGTCTATGTTAGGATGGTCCTAGGTTGGGTTAGGGTAGGATGGTCTAGGTTGGATTAGGCTAGGATGGTCTAGGTTGGGTTAGGCAGGATGGTCCTAGGTTGGGTTAGGCTAGGATGGTCTAGGTTGCCGGTTATGCTAGGATGGTCTAGGTTAGGTTAGGCTAGGATGGTCTAGGTTGGGTTAGGCTAGGATAGTCTAGGTTGGGTTAGGCTAGGATGGTCTAGGTGGGTTAGGCTAGGATGGTCTAGGTTGGGTTAGGCTAGGATGGTCTATGTTAGGTTAGGCTAGGACGGTCTAGGTTGGGTTAGGCTAGGATGGTCTAAGTTAGGTTAGGCTAGGATGGTCTAGGTTGGGATAGGCTAGGATGGTCTAGGTTGGGATAGGCTAGGATGATCTAGGTTGGGTTAGGTTAGGTTCGCTATCCGGTGAGCTGAGCAACATCAGAGGAATGCTTAGAATTTCTTAAAAAAAAATCTGGATATCGTGGTACTTTCTTAAAGACAGATGACGCCTCGGAGTGTGATATACAAGGATATAATCTTCCTAAATAACTTTTCACGGTAAATGATTCTTTACACGAGGGCCTATATGCAACCCAAGGGGCCCACCATGCAACATAAGGGGCCCACCATGCAACACAAGGGGCCCACCATGCAACCCAAGGGGCCCACCATGCAACATAAGGGGCCCACCATGCAACATAAGGGGCCCACCATGCAACACAAGGGGCCCACCATGCAACACAAGGGGCCCACCATGCAACACAAGGGGCCCACCATGCAACACAAGGGGCCCACCATGCAACACAAGGGGCCCACCATGCAACAAGGGGCCCACCATGCAACACAAGGGGCCCACCATGCAACACAAGGGCCCACCATGCAACACAAGGGGCCCACCATGCAACACAAGGGGCCCGCCATGCAACACAAGGGGCCCACTATGCAACACAAGGGGCCCACCATGCAACACAAGGGGCCCACCATGCACCCAAGGGGCCCACCATGCAACATAAGGGCCCACCATGCAACACAAGGGGCCCACCATGCAACACAAGGGCCCACCATGCAACACAAGGGGCCCACCATGCAACATAAGGGGCCCACCATGCAACACAAGGGGCCCACCATGCAACCCAAGGGGCCCACCATGCAACATAAGGGGCCCACCATGCAACATAAGGGCCCACCATGCACACAAGGGGCCCACCATGCAACACAAGGGGCCCACCATGCAACACAAGGGCCCACCATGCAACACAAGGGGCCCACCATGCAACACAAGGGGCCCACCATGCAACACAAGGGGCCCACCATGCAACACAAGGGCCCACCATGCAACACAAGGGGCCCACCATGCAACACAAGGGGCCCACCATGCAACACAAGGGGCCCACCATGCAACACAAGGGGCCCACCATGCAACACAAGGGGCCCACCATGCAACACAAGGGGCCCACCATGCAACACAAGGGGCCCACCATGCAACACAAGAGGCCCACCATGCAACACAAGGGGCCCACCATGCAACACAAGGGGCCCACCATGCAACACAAGGGGCCCACCATGCAACACAAGGGGCCCACCATGCAACACAAGAGACCCACCATGCAACACAAGGGGCCCACCATGCAACACAGGGGCCCACCATGCAACATATGATGTCAGCATACAACATTGGGGCCAGGATGTAGCACATAGGAGCCATCATACAACACAGGGGCCAGGATGTAGCACACAGGAGCCATCATACAACATAGGGGCCATGATGTAGCCCATGGGAGCCATAATACAACACAGGGGCCAGGATGTAGCACATAGGAGCCACCATACAACATAGGGCCATGATGTAGCCCATGGAGCCATCATACAACACAGGGGCCAGGATGGAGCACAGGAGCCATCATACAACATAGGGGCCATGATGGAACACATAGGAGCCATACATCATACAACATAGGGGCTACAATGGAACACATAGGAGCCATACATCATACAACATAGGGCCCACCATGGAACACATAAGAGACATACATCATACAACATAGGGGCCATGATGGAACACATAGGAGCCATACATCATACAACATAGAAGCCACGAAACAAGCGCTCAAACTACAACTACTGTACCACAGTGATCCGCCAGATACAGAATACAGCGACAATCATATGTCAATGACACTCTATAGGCTTCTGTATAGGCCTACTGTATTTTTTCATTAAATACTTTAGGCTATTTGAGAAACCATTACGTCAACTAAAAGCAAGAAATTAGGCTCAAAATTATCTTAGAGTAAAGATGAAATAATGAAGTATTAATTTTATAAAATGTTACATCTAAAAAAAAGGGCTCGTAGGTTCCTTAAGAGAATACATCACTTTTCCATAAAAAAAAAAATCAAATTAGGGCCACTCTAGCTCAATTAAAATCTCCATTAACCTGACATAAAAGTTTTTGATTTTCAATTTGAATATTCTCTACTCAAAAAAAATTTGAGAGACATTGATAGATCTATTGACGGAAATTGATTGACTGCTTTGGGCTCTTTGATGCCCCAGGGGAGACACAGACAAGAGTAGTCTCCTGTTAGTACCCAGGTCTTTGGTAGTCTCCTGTTAGTACCCAGGGCTCTGGTAGTCTCCTGTTAGTACCCAGGTCTCTGGTAGTCTCCTGTTAGTACCCAGGGCTCTGGTAGTCTCCTGTTAGTACCCAGGTCTCTGGTAGTCTCCTGTTAGTACCCAGGCTCTGGTAGTCTCCTGTTAGTACCCAGGTCTCTGGTAGTCTCCTGTTAGTACCCAGGTCTATGGTAGTCTCCTGTTAGTACCCAGGTCTCTGGTAGTCTCCTGTTAGTACCCAGGACTATGGTAGTCTCCTGTTAGTACCCAGGGCTCTGGTAGTCTCCTGTTAGTACCCAGGGCTCTGGTAGTCTCCTGTTAGTACCCAGGGCTCTGGTAGTCTCCTGTTAGTACCCAGGGCTCTGGTAGTCTCCTGTTAGTACCCAGGGCTCTGGTAGTCTCCTGTTAGTACCCAGGTCTCTGGTAGTCTCCTGTTAGTACCCAGGGCTCTGGTAGTCTCCTGTTAGTACCCAGGGCTAATAGACATAATAGCACTCACAGAAACAAAGCTAACGAAAATCATAACAAATGCAGTGTTTCCACAGGGCTACTATGTAGTGAGGAAAGAGAGAGAAGGGAGAGGAGGAGGTGGTGTGGCTTTGCTACTAAGAGAAGGTTGGAGTTTCGAAGAGATGGTAATTCAGAACTGTGAAGGTTTCAGGGACTACATATCAGGCACCATTGCAACTGGAGGACAGAAAATTATAATAGTAGTCATATATAACCCCCCACCGAATGACCCAGACAGGAATATGATAGAAACAACATGGCCACCATCAATATAATAGAGAGAGCAGCTTCTGTGGCTAGCAGGAACGGATCCAGACTTCTAATCATGGGAGACTTCAACCATGGGAAGATAGATTGGGGGAACAGAGACCCACACGGAGGCCCAGACACGTGGAGAGCTAAGCTGCTGGATGTGGCAACAAGAAACTTTCTAAGTCAACACGTCAAGGGACCGACAAGAATGAGAGGAGGGGATGAACCAGCCTTGCTTGATTTGATATTTACCCTAAATGAGTCGGATATAAGGGAAGTTAAGTTGGAAGCCCCCTTGGGAATGAGTGATCATAGTGTATTGAGCTTTGAGTACCTGGTTGAGCTAGGAATTATCACCCCCAAAAAAGAACTGGGAACCAAAGGGCTGGCGTACAGAAAGGGAAACTATGAGGAGATGAATAAATTCCTATGGGATATACATTGGGACACAGAACTCGGAACCAAGTCCGTACAAGACATGATGGACTATGTCACCCAAAAATGTCAGGAGGCTGTAAGCAGGTTTGTCCCAGCCCAACAGGAAAAAACAGAGAAGCAAAGGAAGAATCCGTGGTTTAATAGGGAATGTATGAAAGCAAAGGAGCTGAACAAAAGGGCATGGAGGAACTTCCGTAATAACAGAACACCAGAAAGTAGAGAGAGATACCAGAGAACCAGGAACGAGTATGTCAGTGTGAGAAGAGCAGCTGAGAAAAGGTATGAAAATGATATAGCTAATAAAGCCAAGACTGAACCAAAGCTACTACACAGTCACATCAGGAGGAAGACAACAGTGAAGGAACAGGTGATTAAACTTAGGGTGGGCGAGGACAGGTACACAGAGAATGACAAAGAGGTGTGTGAAGAACTCAACAAAAGGTTCCAGGAGGTCTTTACAATAGAACAGGGAGATATCACGGCGCTGGGAGAGGTGGCAGCAAACCAGGTGACCTTGGATAGGTTCGAAATTACAAGAGATGAGGTCAAAAAGCACCTATTGGAGCTGGATGTGAGAAAAGCTGTTGGGCCGGATGGAATCTCGCCATGGGTATTGAAAGAGTGTGCAGGAGCACTTTGCTTACCACTCTCCATAGTGTATAGTAAGTCACTGGAAACGGGGGACCTACCAGAAATATGGAAGACTGCTAATGTAGTACCAATATACAAAAAGGGTGACAGACAAGAGGCACTGAACTACAGGCCAGTGTCCTTAACTTGTATACCATGCAAGGTGATGGAGAAGATTGTGAGAAAAAACCTAGTAACACATCTGGAGAGAAGAGACTTCGTGACAACCCATCAACATGGGTTCAGGGAGGGTAAATCTTGCCTTACAGGCTTGATAGAATTCTACGATCAGGTGACAAGAATTAAGCAAGAAAGAGAAGGGTGGGCGGACTGCATTTTTTTGGACTGTCGGAAAGCCTTTGACACAGTACCCCATAAAAGGTTGATGCATAAGCTGGAGAAACAGGCAGGAGTAACAGGTAGGGCGCTCCAGTGGATAAGGGAGTACCTAAGCAATAGGAAGCAGAGAGTTACAGTGAGGGGTGAGACCTCAGACTGGCGTGAAGTCACCAGTGGAGTCCCACAGGGCTCTGTACTTGGACCTATCCTGTTTCTGATATACGTAAATGATCTCCCAGAGGGTATAGACTCATTCCTCTCAATGTTTGCTGACGACGCCAAAATTATGAGAAGGATTAAGACAGAGGAGGACAGCTTGAGACTTCAAGAAGACCTGGACAAGCTGCAGGAATGGTCGAACAAATGGCTGTTAGAGTTTAACCCAAGCAAATGTAATGTAATGAAGATAGGGGTAGGAAGCAGGAGACCAGATACAAGGTATCATTTGGGAGATGAAATACTTCAAGAGTCAGAGAGAGAGAAAGACCTGGGGGTTGATATCACGCCAGACCTGTCCCCTGAAGCTCATATCAAGAGGATAACATCAGCAGCATATGCCAGGTTGGCTAACATAAGAACGGCCTTTAGAAACTTGTGTAAGGAATCTTTCAGAACATTATATACCACATATGTCAGACCAATCCTGGAGTATGCGGCTCCAGCATGGAGTCCCTATCTAGTCAAGCATAAGACTAAACTGGAAAAGGTTCAAAGGTTTGCCACCAGACTAGTACCCGAGCTGAGAGGTATGAGCTACGAGGAGCGACTGCAGGAATTAAACCTCACTTCGTTGGAAGACAGAAGAGTTAGGGGGGACATGATCACCACATTCAAGATTCTCAGGGGAATCGACAGGGTTGATAAAGACAGGCTGTTTAACACAAGGGGCACACGCACTAGGGGACACAGGTGGAAGCTGAGTGCCCAAATGAGCCACC
>WNGS01161930.1:0-18630 GCA_020271785.1 Procambarus virginalis
TGCCTCAACTATGCTAGAATAAAAAGATAACAAATTTTTAAACATGAACGGCCATTTATAAAACCATGTTGCGACTCAATTATTAATTTATGTTTTTCAAGATGAAGACGAATTTTATTTGCTATTATAGATTCGAGTAACTTTCCCACAATAGACGTTAAGCTAATTGGTCGATAGTTAGACGCAAGTGATCTATCTCCTTTCTTAAAAATTGGTATCACATTAGCAACTTTCCAGAACTCTGGCACTGTGCCTGACTCTATTGATTTATTAAATATGATTGACAGTGGGTCACAAGCTCCTCTTTGCATTCTTTCAGCACTCTGGCAAACACTTCATCCGGCCCTGGGGATTTGCTTGTATATATGAATAACTTATGTTCTAATGTTATAAACTATGATGTTATTACAGAGTGTATTGCTGTGCCCAAGAGAAAATTCACACCACCATGGGAGATTGTAATGTAGATGTAGTAATTACTCCCTTGCAAAAGAAAAAAAGTATGTATGAAATAGGAGAGCCAAGGGCAACATATGATTGTATAATTAGAAAACTGCCCACAGAAAACACTCTACATGTATATTGTGATGGGTCAGTAGCTAGGGATGGGAGGCAGGATGTGGAGTCTTAATCAGGGAGTACACTGACATCAGCACTGTAGATACTGTTATTGGACGCCGCTTAACTGACAATGTCTCTTCAACGCAGGCTGAACTCCAAGGTTTATTAGCAGGATTACAGGAAGTAGTCAAATGTGGTAAAAATGCTTGCTTCTTTATTGACAGCAGAGGAGCGTTAGAGTCTTTAAATAGCAGACGCCCAGTATATCAGAATGTTGTGATAGAGTGTAGAGAGAATGTTAAGAAATTAGAAAAAATTTGGTATAAAGTAAGATTCATGTGGATCCCTTCACATGTGGGAATACTGTTGAATGAGGTAGTTGATGACATAGCAAAAAGAGCCACTGAAAAAACTCTTGTTGATATTATATGTCAGTTAACCTTGAAACAAATAAAAACAAGAATCAAGATGATCCAAGAGGGTAAAGAAATAATAAAGAGAATGGCAATGGTGGACAGTAGTAACACACTTAAGCATTATTCAATAATAAATACAAATTCGTCCTTCACCTATGGTAAAGGAAAGTCCACTTGGAAGGATTCAATTTACATGAGATTAAGATTAGGATATAAATATATCTGGCAATACGGTGTTGATGTCAGTGATAAAGATAAGGAGTGTAAATTATGTAGTATGCCGCACGCCCACACCTTAGAACATTAATTATGTATTAAGTGTCAACTTATTGAAAACTATAGAAATAAGGAATTAAATAGTGTACAACATCAAATTGTTTGGATGTGTGATAATGGTATGATAGACAGTTTACTTAGGAGCTACAAGAATTTTGCCCCAAGAGTGTAACAATTATATGCTGTACTTACTATATTAACTTGCAATGTTAAATGGGATTCTTGTAATATGCTGTACTTACTATATTAACCTGCAATGTTAAATGGGATTCTTGTAATATGCTGTACTTACTATATTAACCTGCAATGTTAAATGGGATTCTTGTAATGTTATTTGTTTATTTGTACTCACTGAATTTGTGCGCCCCTTGAGGGACTTGAAGTAGAGGGGGTAAAGTAGCCTTAGCTACTCTATCCCTTTGAGATGTATTTCTTGCTTATCTCAATAAACATACTTGAACTTGAACTTGAAGGACTATAATCCTGACGACTCTATCATCAGGACAATAATAATACATAACAATGCAGATGCAACCAAATATTTACCCCATATTACATCTGTGGGAAAACTTGACTCATGTAAATCATTTAAATTGATACTATTTTCGATAGCTACGAAGGACCACTACTTTTTGTGACAAAGTGGAAAACTATGTAGAGCAAAGTGGTTTGATATTAATTCCATGAACTATTGTCCTATGGATGTTCTTAATTAATAAAACATTGAGTATTAAAGGGACTGTATATTATGAGTCAAATTAACTCACCCAAAATGGGACGTTACATGCCAAAAGATTAATATATCGCAAGCATGATTTCAGTGCTGGTTCTTCACTGAAGTAACTACATATAAATGAAAATTAAATGGATTATATAATAATAATTAGAGGCAAATGTACCTCAAGATACTATAGTAATATGGTAAAATATATAACTAAATCAATGGGTTAGTAGTATTGATTTAATTAGGAGATCATTAAGGTAGCTAAGTTATTATCTCTGCCTCAAAAGAGGTTAACAGCGTAGCTGTAAATTGAGAGTTGTGAAATTTGTTGCCACACTCCACTGACGACGTGTTGCGTCGGGCAAATTGTTGCACGTGAAGGTGGGTAGCTTAGCTCCTCGGGTGACGTGGACTCGGGAGCTGTAAGGCTATTATAATGTAGAAATCTTATACGTAAATAATAAAAGATATATCAAATAATACGGAATTCTTCCTTGTGTAATTTAAACGATATATCTGACACTGTAGAATTCTTCTACAGACATTAATGAAATATATTCTAATATAAATTACGGAATACGGCTAGAGTAAACGTACTGGATTTTTGTTGTAAATAAATGGCCTAACGATAACTAGTCTAAATGTTAAATGTGTAGACAATAAACAAGTAGAAAATTAATAGTTGCGGGGCCAAGTGTCCGTTGGTCGAGGGAACTACTCCAATCCTCCGTCCTGAACTGCCGTTGCTAAGACGTCAACTACGGGCTTTAGTTCCAGGACACTGCCGTTATGTGCCGAAAGAAAGTGGCACCGCTCTCGTGGTTGTAGGAGCGAATAAAATGACACTAAGCAAGTTCCTTGCAATGGCGCCTCTCTCTTGCACGCTGCTAACACGCTGCCAATATGGCGTCGCTAGCAGGAATGGCGTCTCCTTCCTCCCTGGCTGGGATACGCATGCGCAGAACGCTTAAAGTAATCCCGAGCGTAAATTATTTGGCTTACTCGCAATTAACTGGGGAAGTAAGCAGTTGTGACAAGTACTAATGTCACGAATAAATGTATTAAGGTGCAATATATTTTTGCATAACGCAAGTCACCTTATTAAGACTGCGTAAAATGAACGCAAGGAATATTATATAGAATTGTTTTACATTGCAATATTTTCCACTGGAGTTGTTAATTCACCTAAATAAACAAATTCAGTAAGCAATAATATGCTGTATAAATAAAACAAATAAATAAGCGATTATCCTCAGTAAAGGAAAGTAATTAACAGGACTGTTTAGATTCCATTAAATGTGGAGATGTTTCCTGTGACTTCCAGTCGCAACACGGAGCCGCGGCGTTAATACTAGGAAGAATGTGGCAAATATTGCGTCACAATGGAAACATTAATTGGATTAATTCTACGAATTAGTAAAATTAGTAATTACTGTGGTTAATGCAATAAGGATGTATTATTATACAAAAATTATGTATAAGTGTTGGATAATTTCCAACAACATCTTTGTATTTTCAAACATAAATATAATATTTCCCGGTTGAATAAGCTTATGACGAGCTCCGGTATGGGGACAGTAGGCCTATGGGCGCTGGCGAATGTAGACAGGACCCCTCTACAGTGAACCACTAGGCCTGATGCGGTGCTCCCTAATTCTTATATTCTAAATATACAAAGGTTTTTCGTTCAAATAAAGAGTCATTCTCATAAGGTGTGCTAACCTGGTTAACGAATAATTTAAGAAAAAATGAAATATTGTTAAAAATTTCATTTCCATTCCCAGAAACTTTGAAGGCAAACTTGTGGCTTTCTTAACAGCCGTGGAAGGCAGCGGTAACAAATATTTATGCAACAAGAGTTTAATTTTATGGTTACACTTAGTCACCAGGAATATTGCACCCGGTCAAATGGCCGGCCAGAAGCCATTTTGAAGGCGAGGCTACCAGCCTAAACCCTCCAAAATGATCTGTGCGGAAGAGGAAGAGAAGAGCGGAATTCCTGGGAGTTGTTGAGCATTAGTCGCTCTGCTGCCTTTTGAACAATTCCCTTTTCATATTTAATATTACGTTTCAACATGCCAAGAAGGTTGGGTCAATATACCAGGGAGGGTGAGTCAATATACCAGGGAGGGTGAGTCAATATACCAGGGCGGGTGAGTCAATATACCAGGAGGGTGAGTCAATATACCAGGGCGGGTGAGTCAATATACCAGGGCGGGTGAGTCAATATACCAGGGCGGGTGAGTCAATATACCAGGAGGGTGAGTCAATATACCAGGGAGGGTGAGTCAATATACCAGGGCGGGTGAGTCAATATACCAGGGAGGGTGAGTCAATATACCAGGGAGGGTGAGTCAATATACCAGGGAGGGTGAGTCAATATACCAGGAAGGGTGAGTCAATATACCAGGGAGGGTGAGTCAATATACCAGGGAGGGTGAGTCAATATACCAGGGAGGGTGAGTCAATATACCAGGGAGGGTGAGTCAATATACCAGGGAGGGTGAGTCAATATACCAGGGAGGGTGAGTCAATATACCAGGAAGGGTGAGTCAATATACCAGGGAAGGTGAGTCAATATGCAGGGAGGGTGAGTCAATATACCAGGGAGGGTGAGTCAATATACCAGGAGGGTGAGTCAATATACCAGGGAGGTGAGTCAATATACCAGGAAGGGTGAGTCAATATACCAGGGAGGGTGAGTCAATATACCAGGGAGGGTGAGTCAATATACCAGGAAGGGTGAGTCAATATACCAGGAGGGTGAGTCAATATACCAGGGAGGGTGAGTCAATATACCAGGGAGGGTGAGTCAATATACCAGGGAGGGTGAGTCAATATACCAGGGAGGGTGAGTCAATATACCAGGGAGGGTGAGTCAATATACCAGGGAGGGTGAGTCAATATACCAGGGAGGGTGAGTCAATATACCAGGGAGGGTGAGTCATTATACCAGGGAGGGTGAGTCAATATACCAGGGAGGGTGAGTCAATATACCAGGGAGGGTGAGTCAATATACCAGGGAGGGTGAGTCAATATACCAGGGAGGGTGAGTCAATATACCAGGGAAGGTGAGTCAATATACCAGGGAAGGTGAGTCAATATACCAGGGAGGGTGAGTCAATATACCAGGGAGGGTGAGTCAATATACCAGGGAGTGTGAGTCAATATACCAGGGAGGGTGAGTCAATATACCAGGGAGGTGAGTCAATATACCAGGGCGGGTGAGTCAATATACCAGGAGGGGTGAGTCAATATACCAGGGAGGGTGAGTCAATATACCAGGGAGGGTGAGTCAATATACCAGGGAAGGTGAGTCAATATACCAGGGAGGGTGAGTCAATATACCAGGGAGGTGAGTCAATATACCATGGAGTGTGAGTCAATATACCAGGGAGGGTGGGTCAATATACCAGGGAGGGTGAGTCAATATACCAGGGAAGGTGAGTCAATATACCGGGAGGGTGAGTCAATATGACGTGAGTCAATATACCAGGGAGGTGAGTCAATATACCAGGGAAGGTGAGTCAATATACCAGGGAGGGTGAGTCAATATACCAGGGAAGGTGAGTCAATATACCAGGCGGGAGGTCAATATACCAGGGAAGGTGAGTCAATATACCAGGGAAGGTGAGTCAATATACCGGGCGGGTGAGTCAATATACCAGGAAGGTGAGTCAATATACCAGGAAGGTGAGTCAATTACCAGGAGGGTGAGTCAATATACCAGGAAGGGTGAGTCAATATACCAGGGAGGTGAGTCAATATACCAGGGAAGGTGAGTCCATACCAGGGAGGTGAGTCAATATACCAGGGAGGTGAGTCAATATACCAGGGAGGGTGGGTCAATATACCAGGGAGGGTGAGTCAATATACCAGGGAAGGTGAGTCAATATACCAGGGAGGGTGAGTCAATATACCAGGGAGGTGAGTCAATATACCAGGGAGGGTGAGTCAATATACAGGGAAGGTGAGTCAATATACCAGGAGGGTGAGTCAATATACAGGGAGTGTGAGTCAATATACCAGGGCGGGTGAGTCAATATACCAGGCGGGTGAGTCAATATACCAGGGAGGGTGAGTCAATATACCAGGGCGGGTGAGTCAATATACCAGGCGGGTGAGTCAATATACCAGGGCGGGTGAGTCAATATACCAGGAGTGTGAGTCAATATACCAGGGAGGGTGAGTCAATATACCAGGGCGGTGAGTCAATATACCAGGGAGGTGAGTCAATATACCAGGGCGGGTGAGTCAATATACCAGGGAAGGTGAGTCAATATACCAGGGAGGGTGAGTCAATATACCAGGGAGGGTGAGTCAATATACCAGGAGGGGAGTCAATATACCAGGGAAGGTGAGTCAATATACCAGGGAGGTGAGTCAATATACCAGGGAAGGTGAGTCATATACCAGGGAGGGTGAGTCAATATACCAGGGAAGGTGAGTCAATATACCAGGGAGGGTGAGTCAATATACCAGGGAGGTGAGTCAATATACCAGGGAGGGTGAGTCAATATACCAGGGAAGGTGAGTCAATATACCAGGGAGGTGAGTTAATATACCAGGGAAGGTGAGTCAATATACCAGGGAGGGTGAGTCAATATACCAGGAAGGTGAGTCAATATACCAGGGAGGGTGAGTCAATATACCAGGGAAGGTGAGTCAATATACCAGGGAGGGTGAGTCAATATCCAGGGCGGGTGAGTCAATATACCAGGGAGGGTGAGTCAATATACCAGGGAAGGTGAGTCAATATACCAGGGAGGGTGAGTCAATTACCAGGGAGGGTGAGTCAATATACCAGGGAGGGTGAGTCAATATACCAGGGAGGGTGAGTCAATATACCAGGAAGGTGAGTCAATATACCAGGGAGGGTGAGTCAATATACCAGGGAGGTGAGTCAATATACCAGGGAGGGTGAGTCAATATACCAGGGAGGGTGAGTTAATATACCAGGGAAGGTGAGTCAATATACCAGGGAGGGTGGGTCAATATACCAGGGCGGGTGAGTCAATATACCAGGGAAGGTGAGTCAATATACCAGGGAGGGTGAGTCAATATACCAGGGAAGGTGAGTCAATATACCAGGGAAGGTGAGTCAATATACCAGGGAGGGTGGGTCAATATACCAGGGCGGGTGAGTCAATATACCAGGGAAGGTGAGTCAATATACCAGGGAGGGTGAGTCAATATACCAGGGAAGGTGAGTCAATATACCAGGGAGGGTGAGTTAATATACCAGAGACATTGAATAAATTGTGTGATTTTATCTCGGTCAGAAGGACTGAACAATTAAAGCCAACACTTTAAGTGTCAGATGTGAGATTGAACTTGAAACTGAAATAATAACCTATGGCAATCTTAAGGGTAACTAGGGTTCGCATCCCAAAATTAATAATTGGTGATTGGGCTTCTGATTAGGTTCGAATCCAGTAGCTGACTCTCATCCAATGCAAGTATAGTACAGCAATGCAAGATTTATTATTACTGTATAGCAGCATGAGTTATAAGGGGCAATACTATTGAAGGGCACTTTTCCTGTTAACAACAACAAAACTTAATACTAATACAAGACACAACACTTTAATGTTACGTTAGTTATCCTAAGTAACACTATAACAGCTATTCAAACAGCTAGTATAGCCGGACTCCTGTCCCTACTGCTCTCGGCTGGTCAAAATGAACACACTGAACAATCGGGTGATCACTTGGACTCAACAAATATTCAATCCAAAACAACTGCAACAAAACAATTAGACATTCAAATCAAAGACAGCAAGACTGGCTACTGAGACCATCATTGGTAAACAAACTCAGTTAACACACGTCTCTATGGACGGCAATCAAAACAATAACAAATACATTATTGTTCTATCACACAGACAAGAACAATTTATTACAATCCATTCAATCACAATAAACAATTAAGTTAGTTACATTAATTACGTTAATTACTGTCATAAGACAGCCATTCAATCAAAGGTATTTACATTAATTACAATCTGTCACTCGGACAGCCAAACAACCAAAAAAATAATTTCCCACAGTAATTATTATGCCTCAAAGACAATTAAACAATCAAACATTATGTTAATTAGTGTCACACGGACAGTGAATTAATCAAGACGAGTTACGTTACCTCACGCTACCACTAAGACAGCTTGTCAAACAAAAATTAGTCACTTCACTAATTACGCTAAATACACAGCCTCATAGGACAGCTATCTTAAGAATTAATACCTTAAACTTTTCAGTTTAATGATATAAGATTATATAAATCGCTAAGAACGGAGACAAATCAGAAAACACGGTAACCATTTACACTTCACGCCACAGTGGTTACTTAATAACACAACACGAAATCACAACACAACACACTCACAGTAGTAATTAATAATCACAATTAATCAATCGATAATGGAAATAGCATTCACATGGAAATATATGATGTGAATAGTATAATTGACCCGTACCACAACACAACACAATTAGTACACTCTAACTAAATGTTTAATTACGTGTAACTCATACACAATCAGAGACTAATTACAGTAATCGCTCAGACGTACTGTAACCGTCGCATTTAAAGTGCCTTCTTCGACTACGGCCTCACACCTGTATCAGTGATAACGAGATAACGTCAGGTCGGATGGTTCATAATGAAATCAACACAAGGAATTTGCACAACAACAAATGCAGAGATAAATTTACAGTACTCTCATATAATAGACATATTCCATAATAGACTCTCCATACACACAGTAGATGACTTTGCCGATGATTGAAGACCTAACTCAGCACTTTCCACACGTGGTGATATGTGACCACATGGAGTATGATCCGGTGGTGACCAGGTGATGATCAGGTCATGTTGAGTCAGGTGCCCCGCGGCTCGTAGTGCCGTATGACACAGCTAATGAATGTGGCATACGGCATGAGTATGATGAATGTGAGGGTACACACACACATACAGGTGGTGAGTATGCTTGTGTACACTAGGTGACAACACGTGTGGTGGATGTCACACTAGGTGACAACACGTGTGGTGGATGTCACACTAGGTGACAACACGTGTGGTGAATGTCACACTAGGTGACAACACGTGTGGTGGGTGTCACACTGGGTGACAGCACGTGTGGTGGATGCCACACTAGGTGACAACACGTGTGGTGGATGCCACACTGGGTGACAACACGTGTGGTGGATGCCACACTGGGTGACAACACGTGTGGTGGGTGCCACACTGGGTGACAACACGTGTGGTGGGTGTCACACTGGGTGAAAGGATCGGACGGCGGGAAAACATTGTCCTCAAAAATGGCTGTAATTAAGTTACTTCTTACACTGGGGATCTATTGCTTAGCCACTACTTTACATCCAAATAGCTTTAAACTTATGGATGTGGATGGATGGTTACGATAACAGCAGATGGCACCCGTGCAGTCTGCATCACTCTGCCGCAACCATGCTTGGAGTCACACTTTATACTCTCGTTTTCACTCGTAATGTCGTTAATTTCAATCTTCTCGACACCGGATTCTGGAGACGGGACTGCGAATATGGAATAGAGATATCGAGCTGAGCTTAATGTCGTGCTTGGACGGACTTACCTTAGTTGTGGCCGCAACTAAAGCTTCACGTCCTAGCAAGTGTGGCTACACCATCGGAATCCCCCAGGAAGCGCCGAGTGGCCTAGACTCGCGAGCCCCACTCTATTCCCTTTGTTCTTTGCAAGAGACAACCAGAGAGTAGGCCCATAGTGCCACCATGAACCGCATGTCTTCCGTGGGTCACGTGGTGTCTCATGACGTCACGGGGGAGGCGTGTGTGTTGACAGAGACGGTCGAGGGACTCGCCTCTCCCACCACTAACTCCTCCCAGTATCTTCTATAACTGGATTTTCAAAGCCTAAGAATTAATTAATGTAAAATATATTACAATTGCTGTAATTCCCTTGATAATAAGGCCACGTCGGCCACCGTAATTTATGACAGCTGGTGCCCTACTCTGCCCATAGACACCCAGCAAGGTCCACCTACAGTTCATAATAACGAACTTAGCCGTGGTGCACTCATGTGAGAAGTCAAAATGGCGGTGTGCACCCTCCATCACACATGTTAAGCTAGCTGGTGTTCTCTCCTCTCACATAAATATATCTGAGAAATTGAATCAACATACAGCGAGATTTATTAAACATACCGGAGAGATTGAGTCAACATACCAGGAAGATTGAGTCAACATTCAGGGAGATTGAGTCAACATTCAGGGGAGATTGAGTCAACATTCAGGGGAGATTGAGTCAACATTCAGGGGAGATTGAGTCAACATTCAGGGGAGATTGAGTCAACATTCAGGGGAGATTGAGTCAACATTCAGGGAAGATTGAGTCAACATTCAGGGAAGATTGAGTCAACATTCAGGGGAGATTGAGTCAACATTCAGGGGAGATTGAGTCAACATTCAGGGGAGATTGAGTCAACATTCAGGGGAGATTGAGTCAACATTCAGGGGAGATTGAGTCAACATTCAGGGGAGATTGAGTCAACATTCAGGGGAGATTGAGTCAACATTCAGGGAAGATTGAGTCAACATTCAGGGAGATTGAGTCAACATTCAGGGAGATTGAGTCAACATTCAGGGGAGATTGAGTCAACATTCAGGGGAGACTAAATCAACGTACGAATTAGAATGACACAACATATAAGAGAGGTTAGGTCAACTTACCAGAGAAATAGAGTTAACATTCGCGGGAGACTCGGTCAACTCACCAAGGCCTGTGTTATTTCCCTTGAAGAATTAAGTCATCGTACTCTAGCGACTGTCATCGTTCTCAAGGGATTAATTCACTCTAAAGTGAAAATGCCGATTGCTCGTATTCGAGGGTTTAAGTAATCATGTTAGGGATTAATTCCTTGTGCTTGGAACATTTCAATTTTATAGGGAGTGTAGTAATATTAATTCCAGAACTGTGCTGCATACCTCTAGGTGCCAATCCATTCCGTTGTATCTTTGTAAATAACATTTTATGTGTTGGCCAAAACATAGGCAATAAATACCCCATATTTATGAAGTTAAAATCGGAATTTTCTGATGCCTCCCTGCTGCACCTGCCCAACCACTTGTGCTGGACGGTAGAGCGACGGTCTCGATTCATGCAGGTCGGCGTTCAATCCCAGATCGTCTAAGAGGTTGGGCACTTTTCCTTCCCCCCGTCCCATCCCAAATCCTTATCCTGACCCCTTCCAAGTGCTATACTGTCGTAATGGCCTGGCGCTTTCTCGTGAAAAATTCCTCCCTGTGTCCCTCCTTGCTGAACTGTCAGCACGCTGGGCCGCCAATCGAGAGAGATGAGTATTCTCTATGCTTCAGCTAATAATGAAAGTTAATTCCTAAAACAAAATAAAAAGAACGAACTAAACAGTTTGGAAGCTGCATCACCAACGAATGCGGCAGCAGAGCTTTCATCATAATGCTGATGACAAAATGATTCAATTTTAGGCACCTCCTAAAAGCGCACAATATAACGAGGGGAAATGCTGCTCTGAGAACCATTTCGTAGGCGTGTGACTGTGAGTCACAGGGCTTCTGTTACCCTCTTGGTCCTTTACCTGTTTCAGAGTGTTTCACTTCTTGAATGCATTTTACTGCTTGAATGAATTTTATTGCTTGAAGTCCGGGGATATTGATAACATTTTATCAAGACCCAGACCCAAGCAGTATACTTACCAAGACCCAAGCAGTATACTTACCAAGACCCAAGCAGTATACTTACCAAGACCCAAGCAGTATACTTACCAAGACCCAAGCAGTATACTTACCAAGACCCAAGCAGTATACTTACCAAGACCCAAGCAGTATACTTACCAAGACCAAGCAGTATACTTACCAAGACCAAGCAGTATACTTACCAAGACCCAAGCAGTATACTTACCAAGACCCAAGTAGTATACTTACCAAGACCCAAGCAGTATACTTACCAAGACCCAAGCAGTATACTTACCAAGACCCAAGCAGTATACTTACCAAGACCCAAGCAGTATACTTACCAAGACCCAAGCAGTATACTTACCAAGACCCAAGCAGTATACTTACCAAGACCCAAGCAGTATACTTACCAAGACCCAAGCAGTATACTTACCAAGACCCAAGTAGTATACTTACCAAGACCCAAGCAGTATACTTACCAAGACCCAAGCAGTATACTTACCAAGACCCAAGCAGTATACTTACCAAGACCCAAGCAGTATACTTACCAAGACCCAAGCAGTATACTTACCAAGACCCAAGCAGTATACTTACCAAGACCCAAGTAGTATACTTACCAAGACCCAGCAGTATACTTACCAAGACCCAAGCAGTATACTTACCAAGACCCAAGCAGTATACTTACCAAGACCCAAGCAGTATACTTACCAAGACCCAAGCAGTATACTTACCAAGACCCAAGCAGTATACTTACCAAGACCCAAGCAGTATACTTACCAAGACCCAAGCAGTATACTTACCAAGACCCAAGTAGTATACTTACCAAGACCCAAGCAGTATACTTACCAAGACCCAAGCAGTATACTTACCAAGACCCAAGCAGTATACTTACCAAGACCCAAGCAGTATACTTACCAAGACCCAAGTAGTATATATTTCACTGCTTTGTTGTATTTTTTCCGTTTGAGTGTAATTCATTGTTTGTGTTTATTTCACTGTTTCAGTATATTTTTCTTATTGTGTGTATTTCATTGTTTGAGCGACATTCACTAATTTAGTGTATTTTCACTCCTAGAGTGTATTTAACTGCATGAAAGTAAGTCACCTCATGAGTGCCCTCTCTCCCCTCCCCCACTTTCCCTTATACACAAGTGTATATTATGGGAGTATATATTAGTAGCTAGTCACTGTCATTCAACACAGTTAAATGTTTTCTTGTTCAACATTTGGTGACATTTCAGAATCATTTACGCACAGTTAAAATTAAGTTTTCATTCTATAATACCAACGTATTTTTATAATCATGTTCACCGCCAGAATTCCCGAGCCTCCCAAAATTTGATTAGATGATTGATATTGCGGGTTTTCTAGAACGTTAATTACAGATGCTGAAAAAAACCTGATTGGTTTCCTGCTTTTCATCGCAGGGCACAGGAAGCGTGTTAGGCTTATCGAGGGCCTTCTCTAGGCCAACGACTAACTTCCACAGGATGCCAACCACGACAGCCATCAAAGCCCAGATATTTCGTGTATGTAGCGTCAAGGCCTGGAGCTTAACATGTCTGAACATATTTATCTGACCTTCTTTGATAATAATAATATGAGCAACTTGGAGGTCTCACAGCCTCGCCTCAACCCTCAGGATGTATCATAACAACAACAGAATTTCCTATCTCCGGTATCAACGAAACAGCTGTCAATCAACGTCAACAATTTTTGTTTTAAAATTCGGAAATAGAGCACGCTTCTATCGCCGTCGAGGCCATGTCATCGTCACTGCCTGTCAAGCCTCGTCGGCCTGCCTGTTGTGTTAGTCTGACGTTGATGTGTGGGACACACGCGTTGCTGCTAACGTCCTGTATGATAACGAGGCAGCCGGGCCCCTGCCTATTTCCTCGAAACATAATGAATTCGGAAGAACTTGAAAGGTCTTGGTAGACTTTCGAAGATCTTGGAAGACCTCAGACGACCTCGGAAGTTCCAAGGAGACCTTCGAAGAACTTGAAAGGCCTTGGAAAAACGGGAAAGTTCTAAAAATAGCTTTGATGATACTAGAGGAACTTTTTTTTAAGTATTAGGTGAAAACCGCCAAGCCATTACGACTTTATAGCACTTGGAAAGGGTTAGGATAACGATTTGGGATGGGACGGGGGAAAGGAATGGTGCCCTACCACTTGGACGGTCGGGGATTGAAAGCCGACCTGTATGAAGCAAGACCGTGGCTCTACCGTGCAGTCAAAGTGATTGGGTTAGCTCAAATAACATTGAATAGTGGGAAGACTATGATAAAACATTAAAGGCCTTAAAAAAAACTTGGAAAAGATTCATAAAACTTGGAAAAGTTTCAAAAACTTGGAAAAGCTTCATAAACTTGGAAAAGCTTCATAAAACTTTGAAAACTTGAGAGAACTTGGGAGACTTTAATGAACTTTAAAAGCTTTGAAGAATTTCATACCGAACTAAAGACGACTGTCGTTGAATTTTCGCATTACATGTTTATGCTATACCAAAGTGTAAATTTTAACAACTCTTTAAAATTTCGAAGTCTACAGACCAGAGAATTTACCACCCAAAAGTAAGCGTTTCACAGCTCTCGTTTTGTGTTGCAGTCACAAGAAAAATCTCTTCCGAGATGCAGCATAACAACGGGAAATCGATTCTGACACAAGTCAATTTTGTTCATTTTCGAAGTGACTAATTTACTTCCTAAAATCGTTTCGTCTCTCTCTTTCAAAAAAATAACACTGAGATGCCCTGCATAACTGAATCTGGAACTCCATGGCCCAGAGCTGTAACTCCAAGACCCAGGGCTGGAACTCCAAGACCAAGAGCTGGAACTCCAAACCCAAGGCTAGAACTCCAAGACTCAGGGCTGAAACTCCAAGACTCAGGGCTGTATCTCCAAGACCCAGGGCTGGAATTTCAAGACCGATAGCTGGAACTCCAAGACCCGAAGTTACAACTCGATGACACAGATCCTGGAATTATAGGATTTCAGGATTCCTCCACCAAGTCTCTTAGGTGGTTTCTTGAAAGTAAGTAATTATCAAAAGAAGGCACCAAACCCGGAAGGCTAAGTAGCACCATCAAATGTGTAGAATAATCAGAGGGTGCTACATATCACCAAGGATGCCAATACGAGAACAGAAATGCATAAGGCAAACGATATCAAAAGCATCCAATTCACAAAGAATTCTATCGGAGGATATGCAACTGCGAGGGATGTCGGAAAGCAAGACACACGCTCGTCCTGGAAGTCAGAACATTCAACAAGGACATGCACAACCGTAAGAGGGACAATGCAATTTGGGAAATAAGGAGCTGGGTGGCACTCCATTAAGTGTGTATGGCCAATACGCAACCTCGCCAGAGCCGATACCAATCACCGGTTTTGGTGGTAGGAGGAATGCTATGAGAACACACTACTCTTAAGAGTACGTAGTTTGTTACCAGTAACAGAAGACCAATTATCCTGCCAACGGATAAGGATGGAAGAATGAATAACTGGGTAAAAGTCGGAATGAGGAACCTTTGTGGTAGTCCTGTAGATTCCTAATACTGGTTGCTTCATGGGGTGGGAGGAGAACAGTGCCAACACTGGCATTCAACCAAGCGTTCTTGTAGACCTGAACAGGGGTCTCGCCAAAGCAGGATAAGGTAGCCAAGCGGGAGGCTGCATCCTGAGAAGGAGCAGCAACGACACGTGTACCGAGACGGGTGGGGTTGAAAATAACAGAGGCATCAACTGAATCAACAATATTCCTATGGAAGGAGAACTCGTCAAGAGGTGTAGAATCCAGAGGGAGGAGATCAAAGTATTTTGCCCACAAAGCAGAACCAAACAATGATTGGTACTCATCAGTACAGGAAGGGATCATGCGAGTGCGGCCGTGGTGGGGACGGTGTTGAGAACCCCCAGAGAGAGAGACCGGTTAAAAGGCACAGTAGTCACAATGAGAGACTAAGCCGTGCAAGGGGACGAGGTGGTCACCACTGGGTTCTTGTGGCTCGACCCAACCACAGAGGAGGGAGGGGGAGCCGAGGGAAGTAGTCAGGAGGGTCAAAGGAGGAGCAAGGTTGGGGCCCAATGCAATTGGGGCTACATAGCCCGGTCTTCCAGCACAGTCCAACTCAGGAACTTGGTCGCCCACCCCACGAACCCAAGAAGGTACAAGAGGAACAGTATTCAACATAAAAATGAGAAGAAAGACTTTCATTCATGAATGTGCCCCCACACCCACCACGGAGCCACAATACAACACCCAACAAGTGTTGGGATAGGACCCCAACAAGAGACATGTTGCTGGTCTTGCTGGGGTCCCCCAGGGGTGCATCATGAGTATACTCTCCACAAATGCCATCTTAAGAACCGTCAATCCGTCGAGATCAGGTTCAGTGACGAAAGGGGTATTGACAATAAAAGCATCCCCTCGCTCGAGACGTCGGGTACCACAGTTCTTCGGGTGAGAGAGTATGCCTCCTCAAACACCTGGGCGTCAAAACTGAAGAAGGCCAAAGGAATAATCAAAACTGGCAAAAGGCCGGCGGGAAATGACAATGAGAAAGGAGAAGGGGGGGGGAAGAAAAACAAAACACAAGGAAAAGGAAAAGTTATCCGACAGAATTCGAGAAGTCTGCAGCAGGAGCATAAGGCTCCAAAAGAACTGAGGACTGACCCATGGAGCATCATACTCCGGCAGCCATCCACTAAGCCCCTCCATGACGACAACAGGGTGGATAGGGAGGGGTGATCTCTTGAGAAAAGTATCTGGTTTTTTTTCCAGACAGCGCAAATATCATGATAATACAGTATTTGAAATGGATATCTGAAAATATTAGGAGCTGGTTCATGAGGACAGAATGAAGGAACGATGTTCAACCACTTGTTCCATCTGGGATCGATGGCCAACCCTGCACAAAGCCACCGATTAGTCTAGGTTGATGGAGACTGAGGTCATCTATTATCAGCGTAACATTCAATTTCCCACAACAGCCAGCGACGTTATACACAAATGCGGGAGCTTTGTTATTGTCATAATAAAATGACAATACATACAGAGATTCATAAACACAAACACGAATCAAATTTAATATTAACTTTAAATGATATGTCTTTAAGGAGCATATATGTTTAAAAATCAGAGCAGACTTGCAGACAGCAAGAGGGTAATTATTCTTAGCCTTTGCGTCTACGGAAGTTAAAGTAAAGGATCGACAAAATGTTCTGTGAAAGAGTTATAGTATATTCCTGAGAAGGACAACAGAATATTTTTCGAAAGAAAAACAGGATATTGTTATTTTGAGTTTCAGGCGCTTTCGCACTTTTGCTTCCTCACGATCCGCCATCAAGCTAAGATCAGCTTCCTCTACAGCATGACTTCACAATACAGGATTAGTGCATGGAACGTTTAGTGTCAATGGTGCCTTTAGTGGCCTGCAATGTATAAGTTGGCTGGTCTACGTGCTGCAGCTTCTATATTCCATTAGTTTTATGTGAGCTCGTGGTTCAGTGGCTAGTACTTTTATATAACATAGTTCCACCAACCAGCACATTATGGAGCGAATAAGGGTGTTTTGCCTGATATTCATATAACCAAACCTGAGGACAGCACCTTCTCTTCCAAAGAAAAGAATGGCATGCAAGACACAGCAAATGAGGACAGCACACTCATAAGAGCTCCTCTTGGAGGGAAAGCCATCGACAAGGTCCTTGAAAGAAGATTGCTGAACTGAAGAGGATGGAAGAGAGGATTGAAAACATCGATGCTCATGATGCACTTTACCTGATCACCAGATGCTTGTCCCTCCCCAGGCTGACCTACTTTCTTAGATTTTCGCCATCTTTCAATAATATAAATTAGAAGTGTACAACAGCCTGCTGAAATCAAGTTAGAAAAATCCCTCAATCCTTCTCTCAGCGACTCAGTGTACACAAGCCTCTCTTCTTGTCAGACTTGGGGGCCTCGGCGTTCACACAGCAACACAATTGATGTACCAGCGTTCCTGTCCTCTTCAGTGGCCTCTGACAACCTGGTGAAGGAAATCCTACCTGATTACCTAGATCAACAGGCAAGGGTACACGATCCCAGCTTTACAGACTGCACCACCAAATGGGTCTCACTTGCAGCACCAGCATTCCAACCAACACCTTCTGAAGCTCACAAGCAATCCAGCTGGGATGGCCCCATTGTAGACCAGCAGCTGCAACATGCCTAGAAGCTGCAACAACACCACATGACACTGCCCGACTTAAAGCTGTAGCAGCTTCCCATGCAGGTTACTTCCTATTAGAAACCTCAATGTCAGCAACCGGCATGCATCTCACACAGCAGGCCCTCAGAATTGCCGTGGCTCTCCGCCTCGCTATCCAATGCACACCGAATATAGGTGTATTTGCAGCGAGGTAGAGGCCAACAGATATGGACGGCATGGCCTTCTCTGCCAAAGCACAGGAGAATGGTATGCAAGACACAGCAAGGTAATGACATTATTAAGAGGAGCCTTATCACAGCTGGTTGTCCAGCAGAGAGAGAGAACCTCGTTACCTAATGCCCCCATAACTCCGACGAGCCTGTCGGTTGGCACTGATAATGTTGCATGATAGCCGCACTGATCATGTTACATGTTGGTGGCACTGATCATGTTACATGATGATGGCACTGATCATGTTACAATGATGATGGCACTGATCATGTTACTTGTTGGGGCACTGATCATGTCACATGTTGTAACACGAGACGCTACCATTGTAACCCTGCCCGTATTGGCTCTACTTTGTCCTTTACGCGCCCGTAGTTATTTTTACTTAATCTTAATTCCAAGGCACCCCAGAGTTAACTCTAAGCCGAGTCCCACGCCACGTTGCCTTAGCCTCGATGGCTAAGATTCCACAGCCCCCGTGACGTCGTACTAGACTTCTAGCACTCAAGGATCTCCTTCTGCTGC
>WNGS01161930.1:19630-32311 GCA_020271785.1 Procambarus virginalis
AAGAGTCATTCTCATAAGGTGTGCTACCATGGTTAACGAATAATTTAAAGAAAAAATGAAATATTGTTAAAAATTTCATTTCCATTCCCAGAAACTTTGAAGGCAAACTTGTGGCTTTCTTAACAGCCGTGGAAGGCAGCGGTAACAAATATTTATGCAACAAGAGTTTAATTTTATGGTTACACTAGTCACCAGGAATATTGCACCCGGTCAAATGGCCGGCCAGAAGCCATTTTGAAGGCGAGGCTACCAGCCTAAACCCTCCAAAATGATCTGTGCGGAAGAGGAAGAGAAGAGCGGAATTCCTGGGAGTTGTTGAGCATTAGTCGCTCTGCTGCCTTTTGAACAATTCCCTTTTCATATTTAATATTACGTTTCAACATGCCAAGAAGGTTGGGTCAATATACCAGGGAGGGTGAGTCAATATACCAGGGAGGGTGAGTCAATATACCAGGGAGGGTGAGTCAATATACCAGGGCGGGTGAGTCAATATACCAGGGCGGGTGAGTCAATATACCAGGGAGGGTGAGTCAATATACCAGGGAGGGTGAGTCAATATACCAGGGAGGTGAGTCAATATACCAGGGCGGGTGAGTCAATATACCAGGGAGGGTGAGTCAATATACCAGGGAGGGTGAGTCAATATACCAGGGAGGGTGAGTCAATATACCAGGGCGGGTGAGTCAATATACCAGGGCGGGTGAGTCAATATACCAGGGCGGGTGAGTCAATATACCAGGGCGGGTGAGTCAATATACCAGGGAGGTGAGTCAATATACCAGGGAGGGTGAGTCAATATACCAGGGAGGGTGAGTCAATATACCAGGGAGGGTGAGTCAATATACCAGGGAGGTGAGTCAATATACCAGGAGGGTGAGTCAATATACCAGGCGGGTGAGTCAATATACCAGGAAGGGTGAGTCAATATACCAGGGAGGGTGAGTCAATATACCAGGAAGGGTGAGTCAATATACCAGGAAGGTGAGTCAATATACCAGGGAGTGTGAGTCAATATACCAGGAAGGGTGAGTCATATACCAGGGAGGGTGAGTCAATATACCAGGAAGGGTGAGTCATATACCAGGAAGGGTGAGTCAATATACCAGGGAGGGTGAGTCAATATACCAGGGAGGGTGAGTCAATATACCAGGAGGGTGAGTCAATATACCAGGGAGGGTGAGTCAATATACCAGGGAGTGTGAGTCAATATACCAGGAAGGTGAGTCAATATACCAGGAAGGTGAGTCAATATACCAGGGAGGGTGAGTCAATATACCAGGAAGTGTGAGTCAATATACCAGGAAGGGTGAGTCAATATACCAGGGAGTGTGAGTCAATATACCAGGAAGGTGAGTCAATATACCAGGGAGGGTGAGTCAATATACCAGGGAGGGTGAGTCAATATACCAGGGCGTGAGTCAATATACCAGGAAGGGTGAGTCAATATACCAGGGAGTGTGAGTCAATATACCAGGGAGGGTGAGTCAATATACCAGGGAGTGTGAGTCAATATACCAGGGCGGGTGAGTCAATATACCAGGGCGGGTGAGTCAATATACCAGGGAGTGTGAGTCAATATACCAGGGAGTGTGAGTCAATATACCAGGGCGGGTGAGTCAATATACCAGGGCGGGTGAGTCAATATACCAGGGAGTGTGAGTCAATATACCAGGGAGGGTGAGTCAATATACCAGGGAGGGTGAGTCAATATACCAGGGAAGGTGAGTCAATATACCAGGGAGGGTGAGTCAATATACCAGGGAAGGTGAGTCAATATAACAGGGCGGGTGAGTCAATATACCAGGGAAGGTGAGTCAATATACCAGGGAGTGTGAGTTAATATACCAGAGACATTAAATAATTGTGTGATTTTTATCTCGGTCAGAAGGACTGAACAATTAAAGCCAACACTTTAAGTGTCAGATGTGAGATTGAACTTGAAACTGAAATAATAACCTATGGCAATCTTAAGGGGTAACTAGGGGTTCGCATCCCAAAATTTATAATTGGTGATTGGGCTTCTGATTAGGTTCGAATCCAGTAGCTGACTCTCATCCAATGCAAGATTTATTATTACTGTATAGCAGCATGAGTTATAAGGGGCAATACTATTGAAGGGCACTTTTCCTGTTAACAACAACAAAACTTAATACTAATACAAGACACAACACTTTAATGTTACGTTAGTTATCCTAAGTAACACTATAACAGCTATTCAAACAGCTAGTATAGCCGGACTCCTGTCCCTACTGCTCTCGGCTGGTCAAAATGAACACACTGAACAATCGGGTGATCACTTGGACTCAACAAATATTCAATCCAAAACAACTGCAACAAAACAATTAGACATTCAAATCAAAGACAGCAAGACTGGCTACTGAGACCATCATTGGTAAACAAACTCAGTTAACACACGTCTCTATGGACGGCAATCAAAACAATAACAAATACATTATTGTTCTATCACACAGACAAGAACAATTTATTACAATCCATTCAATCACAATAAACAATTAAGTTAGTTACATTAATTACGTTAATTACTGTCATAAGACAGCCATTCAATCAAAGGTAATTTACATTAATTACAATCTGTCACTCGGACAGCCAAACAACCAAAAAAATAATTTTCCACAGTAATTATTATGCCTCAAAGACAATTAAACAATCAAACATTATGTTAATTAGTGTCACACGGACAGTGAATTAATCAAGACGAGCTACGTTACCTCACGCTACCACTAAGACAGCTTGTCAAACAAAAATTAGTCACTTCACTAATTACGCTAAATACACAGCCTCAAAGGACAGCTATCTTAAGAATTAACACCTTAAACTTTTCAGTTTAATGATATAAGATTATATAAATCGCTAAGAACGGAGACAAATCAGAAAACACGGTAACCATTTACACTTCACGCCACAGTGGTTACTTAATAACACAACACCAAATCACAACAAAACACACTCACAGTAGTAATTAACAATCACAATTAATCAATCGATAATGGAAATAGCATTCACATAGAAATATATGATGTGAATAGTATAATTGACCCGTACCACAACACAACACAATTAGTACACCCTAACTAAATGTTTAATTACGTGTAACTCATACACAATCAGTACAATTACAGTAATCGCTCAGACGTACTGTAACCGTCGCATTTAAAGTGCCTTCTTCGACTACGGCCTCACACCTGTATCAGTGATAACGAGATAACGTCAGGTCGGATGGTTCATAATGAAATCAACACAAGGAATTTGCACAACAACAAATGCAGAGATAAATTTACAGTACTCTCATATAATAGACATGTTCCATAATAGACTCTCCATACACACAGTAGATGACTTTGCCGATGATTGAAGACCTAACTCAGCACTTTCCACACGTGGTGATATGTGACCACATGGAGTATGATCCGGTGGTGACCAGGTGATGATCAGGTCATGTTGAGTCAGGTGCCCCGCGGCTCGTAGTGCCGTATGACACAGCTAATGAATGTGGCATACGGCATGAGTATGATGAATGTGAGGGTACACACACACATACAGGGTGGTGAGTATGCTTGTGTACACTAGGTGACAACACGTGTGGTGGATGTCACACTAGGTGACAACACGTGTGGTGGATGTCACACTAGGTGACAACACGTGTGGGGATGCCACACTAGGTGACAACACGTGTGGCGGGTGTCACACTGGGTGACAGCACGTGTGGTGGATGCCACACTAGGTGACAACACGTGTGGTGGATGCCACACTGGGTGACAACACGTGTGGTGGATGCCACACTAGGTGACAACACGTGTGGTGGGTGTCACACTGGGTGAAAGGATCGGACGGCGGGAAAACATTGTCCTCAAAAATGGCTGTAATTAAGTTACTTCGGACACTGGGGATCTATTGCTTAGCCACTACTTTACATCCACGTAGCTTTAAACTTATGGATGTGGATGGATGGTTACGATAACAGCAGATGGCACCCGTGCAGTCTGCATCACTCTGCCGCAACCATGCTTGGAGTCACACTTTATACTCTCGTTTTCACTCGTAATGTCGTTAATTTCAATCTTCTCGACACCGGATTCTGCAGACGGGACTGCGAATATGGAATAGAGATATCGAGCTGAGCTTAAGGTCGTGCTTGGACGGACTTACCTTAGTTGTGGCCGCAACTAAAGCTTCACGTCCTAGCAAGTGTGGCTACACCATCGGAATCCCCCAGGACGCGCCGAGTGGCCTACACTCGCGAGCCCACGCTATTCCCTTTGTTCTTTGCAAGAGACAACCAGAGAGTAGGCCCATAGTGCCACCATGAACGCATGTCTTCCTTGGGTCACGTGGTGTCTCATGACGTCACGGGGGGAGGCGTGTGTGTTGACATAGATGGTCGAGGGACTCGCCTCTCCCACCACTAACTCCTCCCAGTTTCTTCTATAACTGGATTTTCAAAGCCTAAGAATTAATTAATGTAAAATATATTACAATTGCTGTAATTCCCTTGATTATAATGCCACGTCGGTCAACGTAATTTTATGACAACTGGTGCCCTACTCTGCCCATAGACACCCAGCAAGGTCCACCTACAGTTCATAATAACGAACTTAGCCGTGGTGCACTCATGTGAGAAGTCAAAATGGCGGTGTGCACCCTCCATCACACATGTTAAGCTAGCTGGTGTCTCTCCTCTCACATAAATATATCTGGGAAATTGAATCAACATACAGCGAGATTTATTAAACATACCGGAGAGATTTAGTCAACATACCAGGAAGATTGAGTCAACATTCAGGGGAGATTGAGTCAACATTCAGGGGAGACTAAATCAACGTACGAATTAGATTGACACAACATATAAGAGAGGTTAGGTCAACTTACCAGGGAAATAGAGTTAACATACGAGGGAGACTCGGTCAACTCACCAAGGCCTGTGTTATTTTCCCTTGAAGAATTAAGTCATCGTACTCTAGCGACTGTCATCGTTCTCAAGGGATTAATTCACTCTAAAGTGAAAATGCCGATTGCTCGTATTCGAGGGATTAAGTAATCATGTTAGGGATTAATTCATTGTGCTTGGAACATTTCAATTTTATAGGGAGTGTAGTAATATTAATTCCAGAACTGTGCTGCATACCTCTAGGTGCCAATCCATTCCGTTGTATCTTTGTAAATAACATTTTATGTGTTGGCCAAAACATAGGCAATAAATACCCCATATTTATGAAGTTAAAATCGGAATTTTCTGATGCCTCCCTGCTGCACCTGCCCAACTACTTGTGCTGGACGGTAGAGCGACGGTCTCGATTCATGCAGGTCGGCGTTCAATCCCAGATCGTCTAAGAGGTTGGGCACTTTTCCTTCCCCCCGTCCCATCCCAAATCCTTATCCTGACCCCTTCCAAGTGCTATAGTGTCGTAATGGCTTGGCGCTTTCTCGTGAAAAATTCCTCCCTCTGTCCCTCCTTGCTGAACTGTCAGCACGCTGGGCCGCCAATCGAGAGAGATAGGTATTCTCTATGCTTCAGCTAATAATGAAAGTTAATTCCTAAAACAAAATAAAAAGAACGAACAAAACAGTTTGGAAGCTGCATCACCAACGAAGGCGGCAGCAGAGCTTTCATCATAATGCTGATGACAAAATGATTCAATTTTAGGCACCTCCTAAAAGCGCACAATATAACGAGGGGAAATGTTGCTCTGAGAACATTTCGTAGGCGTGTGACTGTGAGTCACAGGGCTTCTGTTACCCTCTTGGTCCTTTACCTGTTTCAGAGTGTTTCACTTCTTGAATGCATTTTACTGCTTGAATGAATTTTATTGCTTGAAGTCCGGGGATATTGATAACATTTTATCAAGACCCAAGACCCAAGCAGTATACTTACCAAGACCCAAGCAGTATACTTACCAAGACCCAAGCAGTATACTTACCAAGACCCAAGCAGTATACTTACCAAGACCCAAGCAGTATACTTACCAAGACCCAAGCAGTATACTTACCAAGACCCAAGCAGTATACTTACCAAGACCAAGCAGTATACTTACCAAGACCCAAGCAGTATACTTACCAAGACCCAAGCAGTATACTTACCAAGACCCAAGTAGTATACTTACCAAGACCCAAGCAGTATACTTACCAAGACCCAAGCAGTATACTTACCAAGACCCAAGCAGTATACTTACCAAGACCCAAGCAGTATACTTACCAAGACCCAAGCAGTATACTTACCAAGACCCAAGCAGTATACTTACCAAGACCCAAGCAGTATACTTACCAAGACCCAAGCAGTATACTTACCAAGACCCAAGTAGTATACTTACCAAGACCCAAGCAGTATACTTACCAAGACCCAAGCAGTATACTTACCAAGACCCAAGCAGTATACTTACAAGACCCAAGCAGTATACTTACCAAGACCCAAGCAGTATACTTACCAAGACCCAAGCAGTATACTTACCAAGACCCAAGTAGTATACTTACCAAGACCAAGCAGTATACTTACCAAGACCCAAGCAGTATACTTACCAAGACCCAAGCAGTATACTTACCAAGACCCAAGCAGTATACTTACCAAGACCCAAGCAGTATACTTACCAAGACCCAAGCAGTATACTTACCAAGACCCAAGCAGTATACTTACCAAGACCCAAGCAGTATACTTACCAAGACCCAAGTAGTATACTTACCAAGACCCAAGCAGTATACTTACCAAGACCCAAGCAGTATACTTACCAAGACCCAAGCAGTATACTTACCAAGACCCAAGCAGTATACTTACCAAGACCCAAGTAGTATATATTTCACTGCTTTGTTGTATTTTTCCGTTTGAGTGTAATTCATTGTTTGTGTTTATTTCACTGTTTCAGTATATTTTTCTTATTGTGTGTATTTCATTGTTTGAGCGACATTCACTAATTTAGTGTATTTTCACTCCTAGAGTGTATTTAACTGCATGAAAGTAAGTCACCTCATGAGTGCCCTCTCTCCCCTCCCCCACTTTCCCTTATACACAAGTGTATATTATGGGAGTATATATTAGTAGCTAGTCACTGTCATTCAACACAGTTAAATGTTTTCTTGTTCAACATTTGGTGACATTTCAGAATCATTTACGCACAGTTAAAATTAAGTTTTCATTCTATAATACCAACGTATTTTTATAATCATGTTCACCGCCAGAATTCCCGAGCCTCCCAAAATTTGATTAGATGATTGATATTGCGGGTTTCTAGAACGTTAATTACAGATGCTGAAAAAAACCTGATTGGTTTCCTGCTTTTCATCGCAGGGCACAGGAAGCGTGTTAGGCTTATCGAGGGCCTTCTCTAGGCCAACGACTAACTTCCACAGGATGCCAACCACGACAGCCATCAAAGCCCAGATATTTCGTGTATGTAGCGTCAAGGCCTGGAGCTTAACATGTCTGAACATATTTATGACCTTCTTTGATAATAATTAATATGAGCAACTTGGAGGTCTCACAGCTCGCCTCAACCCTCAGGATGTATCATAACAACAACAGAATTTCCTATCTCCGGTATCAACGAAACAGCTGTCAATCAACGTCAACAATTTTTGTTTTAAAATTCGGAAATAGAGCACGCTTCTATCGCCGTCGAGGCCATGTCATCGTCACTGCCTGTCAAGCCTCGTCGGCCTGCCTGTTGTGTTAGTCTGACGTTGATGTGTGGGACACACGCGTTGCTGCTAACGTCCTGTATGATAACGAGGCAGCCGGGCCCCTGCCTATTTCCTCGAAACATAATGAATTCGGAAGAACTTGAAAGGTCTTGGTAGACTTTCGAAGATCTTGGAAGACCTCAGACGACCTCGGAAGTTCCAAGGAGACCTTCGAAGAACTTGAAAGGCCTTGGAAAAACGGGAAAGTTCTAAAAATAGCTTTGATGATACTAGAGGAACTTTTTTTTAAGTATTAGGTGAAAACCGCCAAGCCATTACGACTTTATAGCACTTGGAAAGGGTTAGGATAACGATTTGGGATGGGACGGGGGAAAGGAATGGTGCCCTACCACTTGGACGGTCGGGGATTGAAAGCCGACCTGTATGAAGCAAGACCGTGGCTCTACCGTGCAGTCAAAGTGATTGGGTTAGCTCAAATAACATTGAATAGTGGGAAGACTATGATAAAACATTAAAGGCCTTAAAAAAAACTTGGAAAAGATTCATAAAACTTGGAAAAGTTTCAAAAACTTGGAAAAGCTTCATAAAACTTGAAAAGCTTCATAAAACTTTGAAAACTTGAGAGAACTGGGAGAACTTTAATGAACTTTAAAAGCTTTGAAGAATTTCATACCGAACTAAAGACGACTGTCGTTGAATTTTCGCATTACATGTTTATGCTATACCAAAGTGTAAATTTTAACAACTCTTTAAAATTTCGAAGTCTACAGACCAGAGAATTTACCACCCAAAAGTAAGCGTTTCACAGCTCTCGTTTTGTGTTGCAGTCACAAGAAAAATCTCTTCCGAGATGCAGCATAACAACGGGAAATCGATTCTGACACAAGTCAATTTTGTTCATTTTCGAAGTGACTAATTTACTTCCTAAAATCGTTTCGTCTCTCTCTTTCAAAAAAATAACACTGAGATGCCCTGCATAACTGAATCTGGAACTCCATGCCCAGAGCTGTAACTCCAAGACCCAGGGCTGGAACTCCAAGACCAAGAGCTGGAACTCCAAAACCCAAGGCTAGAACTCCAAGACTCAGGGCTGAAACTCCAAGACTCAGGGCTGTATCTCCAAGACCCAGGGCTGGAATTTCAAGACCGATAGCTGGAACTCCAAGACCCGAAGTTACAACTCGATGACACAGATCCTGGAATTATAGGATTTCAGGATTCCTCCACCAAGTCTCTTAGGTGGTTTCTTGAAAGTAAGTAATTATCAAAAGAAGGCACCAAACCGGAAGGCTAAGTAGCACCATCAAATGTGTAGAATAATCAGAGGGTGCTACATATCACCAAGGATGCCAATACGAGAACAGAAATGCATAAGGCAAACGATATCAAAAGCATCCAATTCACAAAGAATTCTATCGGAGGATATGCAACTGCGAGGGATGTCGGAAAGCAAGACACACGCTCGTCCTGGAAGTCAGAACATTCAACAAGGACATGCACAACCGTAAGAGGGACAATGCAATTTGGGAAATAAGGAGCTGGGTGGCACTCCATTAAGTGTGTATGGCCAATACGCAACCTCGCCAGAGCCGATACCAATCACCGGTTTTGGTGGTAGGAGGAATGCTATGAGAACACACTACTCTTAAGAGTACGTAGTTTGTTACCAGTAACAGAAGACCAATTATCCTGCCAACGGATAAGGATGGAAGAATGAATAACTGGGTAAAAGTCGGAATGAGGAATACCTTTGTGGTAGTCCTGTAGATTCCTAATACTGGTTGCTTCATGGGGTGGGAGGAGAACAGTGCCAACACTGGCATTCAACCAAGCGTTCTTGTAGACCTGAACAGGGGTCTCGCCAAAGCAGGATAAGGTAGCCAAGCGGGAGGCTGCATCCTGAGAAGGAGCAGCAACGACACGTGTACCGAGACGGGTGGGGTTGAAAATAACAGAGGCATCAACTGAATCAACAATATTCCTATGGAAGGAGAACTCGTCAAGAGGTGTAGAATCCAGAGGGAGGAGATCAAAGTATTTTGCCCACAAAGCAGAACCAAACAATGATTGGTACTCATCAGTACAGGAAGGGATCATGCGAGTGCGGCCGTGGTGGGGACGGTGTTGAGAACCCCCAGAGAGAGAGACCGGTTAAAAGGCACAGTAGTCACAATGAGAGACTAAGCCGTGCCAGGGGACGAGGTGGTCACCACTGGGTTCTTGTGGCTCGACCCAACCACAGAGGAGGGAGGGGGAGCCGAGGGAAGTAGTCAGGAGGGTCAAAGGAGGAGCAAGGTTGGGGCCCAATGCAATTGGGGCTACATAGCCCGGTCTTCCAGCACAGTCCAACTCAGGAACTTGGTCGCCCACCCCACGAACCCAAGAAGGTACAAGAGGAACAGTATTCAACATAAAAATGAGAAGAAAGACTTTCATTCATGAATGTGCCCCCACACCCACCACGGAGCCACAATACAACACCCAACAAGTGTTGGGATAGGACACCCAACAAGAGACATGTTGCTGGTCTTGCTGGGGTCCCCCAGGGGTGCATCATGAGTATACTCTCCACAAACGCCATCTTAAGAACCGTCAATCCGTCGAGATCAGGTTCAGTGACGAAAGGGGTATTGACAATAAAAGCATCCCCTCGCTCGAGACGTCGGGTACCACAGTTCTTCGGGTGAGAGAGTATGCCTCCTCAAACACCTGGGCGTCAAAACTGAAGAAGGCCAAAGGAATAATCAAAACTGGCAAAAGGCCAGCGGGAAATGACAATGAGAAAGGAGAAGGGGGGGGGAAGAAAAACAAAACACAAGGAAAAGGAAAAGTTATCCGACAGAATTCGAGAAGTCTGCAGCAGGAGCATAAGGCTCCAAAAGAACTGAGGACTGACCCATGGAGCATCATACTCCGGCAGCCATCCACTAAGCCCTCCATGACGACAACAGGGTGGATAGGGAGGGGTGATCTCTTGAGAAAAGTATCTGGTTTTTTTCCAGACAGCGCAAATATCATGATAATACAGTATTTGAAATGGATATCTGAAAATATTAGGAGCTGGTTCATGAGGAAAGAATGAAGGAACGATGTTCAACCACTTGTTCCATCTGGGATCGATGGCCAACCCTGCACAAAGCCACCGATTAGTCTAGGTTGATGGAGACTGAGGTCATCTATTATCAGCGTAACATTCAATTTCCCACAACAGCCAGCGACGTTATACACAAATGCGGGAGCTTTGTTATTGTCATAATAAAATGACAATACATACAGAGATTCATAAACACAAACACGAATCAAATTTAATATTAACTTTAAATGATATGTCTTTAAGGAACATATATGTTTAAAAATCAGAGCAGACTTGCAGACAGCAAGAGGGTAATTATTCTTAGCCTTTGCGTCTACGGAAGTTAAAGTAAAGGATCGACAAAATGTTCTGTGAAAGAGTTATAGTATATTCCTGAGAAGGACAACAGAATATTTTTCGAAAAGAAAAACAGGATATTGTTATTTTGAGTTTCAGGGCTTTCGCACTTTTGCTTCCTCACGATCCGCCATCAAGCTAAGATCAGCTTCCTCTACAGCATGACTTCACAATACAGGATTAGTGCATGGAAACGTTTAGTGTCAATGGTGCCTTTAGTGGCCTGCAATGTATAAGTTGGCTGGTCTACATGCTGCAGCTTCTATATTCCATTAGTTTTATGTGAGCTCGTGGTTCAGTGGCTAGTACTTTTATATAACATAGTTCCACCAACCAGCACATTATGGAGCGAATAAAGGGTGTTTTGCCTGATATTCATATAACCAAACCTGAGGACAGCACCTTCTCTTCCAAAGAAAAGAATGGCATGCAAGACACAGCAAATGAGGACAGCACACTCTAAGAGCTCCTCTTGGAGGGAAAGCCATCGACAAGGTCCTTGGAAAGAAGATTGCTGAACTGAAGAGGATGGAAGAGAGGATTGAAAACATCGATGCTCATGATGCACTTTACCTGATCACCAGATGCTTGTCCTCCCCAGGCTGACCTACTTTCTTAGATTTTCGCCATCTTTCATAATATTAAATTAGAAGTGTACAACAGCCTGCTGAAATCAAGTTAGAAAAATCCTCAATCCTTCTCTCAGCGACTCAGTGTACACAAGCCTCTCTTCTTGTCAGACTTGGGGGCCTCGGCGTTCACACAGCAACACAAATTGATGTACCAGCGTTCCTGTCCTCTTCAGTGCCTCTGACAACCTGGTGAAGGAAATCCTACCTGATTACCTAGATCAACAGGCAAGGGTACACGATCCCAGCTTTACAGACTGCACCACCAAATGGGTCTCACTTGCAGCACCAGCATTCCAACCAACACCTTCTGAAGCTCACAAGCAATCCAGCTGGGATGGCCCCATTGTAGACCAAGCAGCTGCAACATGCCTAGAAGCTGCAACAAACCACATGACACTGCCCGACTTAAAGCTGTAGCAGCTTCCCATGCAGGTTACTTCCTATTAGAAACCTCAATGTCAGCAACCGGCATGCATCTCACACAGCAGGCCCTCAGAATTGCCGTGGCTCTCCGCCTCGCTATCCAATGCACACCGAATATAGGTGTATTTGCAGCGAGGTAGAGGCCAACAGATATGGACGGCATGGCCTTCTCTGCCAAAGCACAGGAGAATGGTATGCAAGACACAGCAAGGTAAATGACATTATTAAGAGGAGCCTTATCACAGCTGGTTGTCCAGCAGAGAGAGAGAACCTCGTTACCTAATGCCCCCAGTAACTCCGACGAGCCTGTCGGTTGGCACTGATAATGTTGCATGATAGCCGCACTGATCATGTTACATGTTGGTGGCACTGATCATGTTACATGATGATGGCATGATCATGTTACATGATGATGGCACTGATCATGTTACTTGTTGTGGCACTGATCTGTCACATGTTGTAACACGAGACGCTACCATTGAACCCTGCCGTATTGGCTCTACTTTGTCCTTTACCGCGCCCGTAGTTATTTTTACTTAATCTTAATTC
>WNGS01161931.1:8619-23297 GCA_020271785.1 Procambarus virginalis
GATACCTATTCGACCAGACTCATATCGTAAACGGCCTCTTAATATGTATCATCAATCTCAACCAACATCTAGACGGCCTCACTTATGTATACAAACGACTCACATGTATAATTTTTATCAGGTGATTTTTTTTTCATCCGGACTAACACAGACCAACACAGTGAGGCCCGGGCGATGTCTCTCTCTCTCTCTCTCGCTCTCTCTCCCTCGCTCTCCCGCTCCTCGCTCTCTCTCTCTCTCTCTCTCTCTCTCTCTCTCTCTCTCTCTCTCTCTCTCTCTCTCTAAATGACTCCAGACACAGAGACTTGGACTGTATGTGGACCTTGTCTTGGACTGTATGTGGACCTTGTCTTGACCCGTCATATCTTTCCTGTGTGTTAATGTTAACATTCTCAGTGAACCTAAATGCTAACTGCAGTATAATTTGTTAAGAAAATTATTAACCTGGATTTGTTTTAGCTTCAATTAGAAAGATTTTAACAATTTAATATTATTATGTCTGCGCCATTTTGAGTTATATCAAGTATTTCAAGAGCAATATTCACCTTCAGTGGGTCAACATTTTCAGTAGTGAAAGGCAGGAGATAATTCTCCAAGGCTCGTTAAGACCTCCTCTTACCTTCACATTTACATATAATATGTTTCTAATTTTTGTTCTTCAATGTTCTTTCCTGCTGTCTTCACCTCCTCCGGCTGCTCGCGTGTGGGACTGATGTACCGTCTGTATTGGTACGCTCTCCTGTCCGTGACGTTGTGCTTCTCTTCATCGGCGCCGCTACGCCTCCTGGCGCTGATGGGCGTGGCCGAGGAAGATGGTGTGGGCGGAGACATACCTGGTGGGGTGTGGCTACACCTACTACAAGGACCCCTCCCTCGGCTACACCAAGATCTACGTGTGCAACTATGCTCCCGGGTGAGTTGCACGTGCAACAATTTAATAAGTCTCACGAGAAATGAAACTTCACTTTGTGAGTGGAAGCTTCTCATTTTGGTATTGGTGTTCTGCTGTATAAGGTAGTTACTGTAAGTCCACACAGTTACTATAAGTACTTTCCTTTTAGGAGGCTGGGCTCCTCGGGAGGGGTACAGGTACTCGCCTGGTGACAGCCACTCATAACACAGGACAAATGCTCGTTAACTATGCTGCCCAATGGCCTGTTTGTAAATGAAAAACGGTTTACACATGACCCGCAGCTAATGACATTCGACCATTTCTGGAGCAGTGCTTCGCTGACCTCTGCTCGAACAGTATCACTGTAAATGCTTCACTAACATACTTCAAATACAAATAATCGCCAACAGAATCTAAATACCTAACCTAAACAGCCACGCCTAACAATACATAGAACTTTAACATACAATATAAATTTATATAACAAACATTTTTAATACGCAATATGGTAAAATTGATAAATGAGTCTCGAGGGACGGCAGCCGCTTTAACGAGCCTGGCCTGAGACAGGTCGCCTGATGATGTCTTCTTCCACAGAGGCAACGTTATCGGCGGCTCTATGTACAAGTTGGGCTTCCCAGGACAACAGTACTGTGTCAGCGATGGTCTGCATCCTTCCGCAGCCTACCAGGGCCTCTGTGGTGAGTCTATGTCTCTCTGTGTCTCAGTCTCTCTCTCACTCCTCGTGTGTCTCTCAGTCTCTCTCTCACTCCTCGTGTGTCTCTCAGTCTCTCTCTCACTCCTCGTGTCTCTGTCTCTCTCTCACTCCTCGTGTGTCTGTGTCTCAGTCTCTCTCTCACTCCTCGTGTGTCTCTCAGTCTCTCACTCCTCGTGTCTCTCTGTCTCTCTCTCACTCCTCGTGTGTCTCTTAGTCTCTCTCACTCCTCGTGTGTCTGTGTCTCAGTCTCTCACACTCCACCTGTGTCTGTCTCTCTCAGTTTCCAAATTAAATCGTCAAATCAGAGCAAAGTTAATCTCTTTATAAACAATAAGGTAACAGTTACTGTGGTATTATTAGACCGAACATTGCCTGTTCTCTCATGTTCTTCTGCTCCCAGAGCAGGTTCTATTCCCTCAAACTTCTGCTCCCAGAGCAGGTTGTATTCCCTCAAACTTCTGCTCCCAGAGCAGGTTGTATTCCCTCAAACTTCTGCTCCCAGAGCAGGCTGTATTCCCTCAAACTTCTGCTCCCAGAGCAGGCTGTATTACCTCAAACTTCTGCTCCCAGAGCAGGCTGTATTACCTCAAACTTCTGCTCCCAGAGCAGGCTGTATTCCCTCAAACTTCTGCTCCCAGAGCAGGTTGTATTCCCTCAAACTTCTGCTCCCAGAGCAGGTTGTATTCCCTCAAACTTCTGCTCCCAGAGCAGGCTGTATTTCCTCAAACTTCTGCTCCCAGAGCAGGCTGTATTCCCTCAAACTTCTGCTCCCAGAGCAGGTTGTATTCCCTCAAACTTCTGCTCCCAGAGCAGGCTGTATTCCCTCAAACTTCTGCTCCCAGAGCAGGCTGTATTCCCTCAAACTTCTGCTCCCAGAGCAGGCTGTATTCCCTCAAACTTCTGCTCCCAGAGCAGGCTGTATTTCCTCAAACTTCTGCTCCCAGAGCAGGCTGTATTTCCTCAAACTTCAGTTTTATACAGGTGTGGGTACAGTGTATGATTGACAGGTGTGTGGGTACAGTGTATGATTGACAGGTGTGGGTACAGTGTGTGATTGACAGGTGTGTGGGTACAGTGTATGATTGACAGGTGTGTGAGTACAGTGTATGATTGACAGGTGTGGGTACAAAGGGATACAGTTTAGCGGTAGTGAGAGGAAGTGTTGGAGTGTGCTGTAACGTGCCGTTGTCCAACAGATCGTGAGGCCGGGAACAAGCCGGGTCCCTGTGGCAAGATGCCGTCGTCCGCCATGCATCATCCATCTCTCACCAACAGCATCTCCTCCAGCGGTCCTCACCCCAGCATGGTGTCTCATGCCGGGCCCCACATGATGATGCCTCACCCCGCCCCTCACCACCCCATGACTCCTCACGACTACATGGACGACCACGACATTATGAGGCCAGGAGAGTTCCTCATGAAGGGCATCCAAGAGCCCTTCAAGGGCATCATGAAGATCCTCAATCCCTGGAATATTCTGAACCGCTTCACGTGATTGATGCCGCCGCAACAGTTGATGGTTGATGCCGCCGCAACAGTTGATGGTGGGCTGTACACACCGCCCGGTGTCCTCTCATTGTTGAGACTCGCTCGTGTACCGGAACTATTCTCGTCGTTAGTTACGTTGTTTCGTTAGCGTTAAGTCATGACAGTAGTGCCTTGGTGAGAATGCGTATAGCGTGAATTGAGTACTGGGGCCCTTTAGTGTGTACTGCGGGAGCCTCGAACGTGGAGTGTGTGTGCCCCGAGTAGCATGTCTGCCGGGTGCGGCTACTCTACACTTTAATACAAGCCTTGTATCAGTTACTTTTACCACAGTTACAATTGAAACCTCATAAAAGCATCATTTGTTGACGAGACTCTGGTAGTCCTTGAACACATATTAAAGAAGGAAACATGCATTTAAAACCATATTCAGTTTTATGAGTGACTGGCTCAATTTTACAACCCCCAAGTTGCAAAAATAACTGGCTGTATTACAAGTCTGAGTGGCTGTGCAACCGCTTGAAGTTACTGTGCAACACTCAAGAGGTCTGAACAGTTGTTAGGTTCGTGTTGAGTGTTGTCAACACGAACATAGGTAAAGGTGGCGCTACAATACTGTATGTTTTGTCTTCTAGGAAGACGTATTGTCCTCATAAGTCTAGTGGATTTCCATACCTTGGTTAGTAACTGGCCTCTCTCCTCAATGGTCTTAAGGGGAAGGGACCATTGGTCTCTCTCCTATATGGTCTTAGGTGGAAGGTGGTCTGCCTCCACCGTCACCTCAGGGTGACGGAGGGAGCCAGCCTCCCCTGCACGTCACGGTGAGAGCCGACGTTGTGATCCTGCGTCACGCAACATATATTGTGCTCTATTCCGCCACTTGCTTCAAAAGATTGTCACTTGCTTAGCTAAACGAAGTATGGGGATCACTGCCTGAACCCATTATGTGCCTCTGTAACCCTTTCCAGCACCGCCCACGACATGGGTATGGGGTGCATAATAAAGAAGTTGAATTGTATTGACATTAGTGAGCAGCGATCCACGAGGTGATGAGAGTGAAGAGACCCATTATGTGGGTGTGGACGACCGGGTGACAGGTTGTGTGGTACAGCCGGACGGACCACTCTGCCTCTCGCGCTACTGGTCACTGCTTATATTATCTCAAAGTAAACAAGTTTATGACCTTGAAGCAGATGCTTTATATAATACTTGAGAAGTTAATTTGGCGGTTGATGGATGACAGGTGTCAGATGGATGACATGCCGCTGTCTCCTTGTCATTGACAGCTGCTTGGTAGTCCTTTGGCACTCTGCCAGTTCGTGCGAATAGTGTACATCTGGCCGTGTAACTGTCTTCAGCTGGTTGTGTTGTTAGTGATGGTCTACTGGGGCCACAACACATAAAGCATATGTATCGTGCAGATGGTGTTAGTCCTATACATTTATGAAGACTTAATACTGTTGTACAAGTGAATGACTTCAACAACAACACAAGTCATCATGATCCCTTGTAACAAGTTCTTGACTGACTTTACCCGTTACCAAATTCCCAAGTAAAAACTTTTTATAAAAATATTAGATAATGAAAAAGGTTTTATACAATAATTTCTACGCAGTTCGGTAAATATAGGGAGGATCTGCTTGCCGGCAAGCAGGGCGTGTGGGCTCCAGGGGGCGAGAAGCCCTCCAGTGACAGTTTTGGAAGGCATATAAATTTAGCACAAGGGGATATTTTATATCAAATATCCTTAACATATATGTGTGTTTATCACTGCCGAAGAGCTCATATGTGGTGTACCATTACTAGAAATTCGTATATAATGGCCTGGTTTTTTTATTGTACATATAGAATAAAAGGTATATTTTGTTGACCAAACTAGACACAAGAAAGTGAAGGGACGACGACATTTCGGTCCGTCCTGGACCATTCTCAAGTCGATTGTTTATTTTTTGTCAATTAATTGTCAATTTAATTGACAATTAATTTTGTCAATTAAAAAAGGTAAATTTTGTCAATTACTCAAAACAGACTAATTTTTGTTACTAGATGTGGATGCATTTCAGGAATAAAGTTTTCACTTTATATAAATATTATTAAGTACAGATGGACTTGTGGTCCAGTACCTGAGTGTGTACCTCGTCCTCGTGTCGAGTTATACACCAATGTTGTATAAAGTGTGTAAATCACAATACATTAATACAGAATAATGATCATTATGTTTAAACATGATTAGAGTTACGTAAATGTATATATCGTAATAAATCTTATATCTGTTTCTTTAATATAATCAAGAACAAATATGTAATGTGTATATATATATATATATATATATATATATATAATATATATATATATATATATATATATATATATATATATATATATATATATATATATGTATCAATAAAATGTATGTTAAGAAGGTAAGGCGGCCTGTGCAGTGCAGGCCGGGACAGGGAGGGTTCTCAAAAGACAGACAAAAGAGGCTATTTATTGTATTTAAACTGCTACTTTACATTGCAACAACTTTCATAAATAATCTGTGAATGATAATGAATTTTATTTATACCATTACTGTCTTTTTGTGCGTGCATGGGGCTGCGGGGGCTGAGAAGTCATTATAAAGGTGGCACCTTTGTTCTTGGGCAACATTGAGAAAATGAAATTTCTGATCATTCTGAGAAGTAAAAATAGTTAACAAGAGCAATGCAGTTGAGACTGCAAAGTACAAGTCCGAGTTCCGTAATTTTTTTTTAATTTTGGCCCGAGGGGCGAGCTTATTGGGCAGCGCCACTCATCCTGTGAGTGGACACACCGCCATAGCAGCATGTACAACACTCCCCAATAGGAAGAAAACCCGGTGGGTTGTTCATCCTGTCACTTATACCCAAACACAGCTGGGACTTGCTTAACTGTCTCAAGTGAACAGCTCCTCAAACAAGAAGATTAACATCTGTCAACGTAAGTGCCACTGATGAGGTATTCGCGTGTAGCCAATACGCCATCCACCTTACAGGTGTTTCTCAGAAGCAAGGAGGCGGACCGCGGCGGTGGCGTCACGACGCAGAACACAACTATGAAGGATAAGAACGCCAACAACAGCAGCAGAAACGAAATTGGCCGCAGTCTTACGAACCTCCGAGCGGATTAGGGCAAGACAGATGCTTCTTCCATACAAGACGCTCACAGCGAACAACCCGAGCAGTCGGATGTCCACCGGAAAATGCAGTTTTGCGGGCCGCAGAAGGCCCGACGCAGGGTGGAGCAGCGAGCAACACTAAGGAAAGTTAGCTGAAACAGAAGATGGGAGCGTGGGACAAGACACGACATTCAGGGAATAGTAGCAAATAATAACGTTGCAGTATTGTCAAAGTGCCACTGAAGGAAAGACACAAATGTGTTAAAGTAGTTGAGGCAGAAGATAATGAGAAGTGGTCGCTCTTACGTCAAGGACTCTCTAAGCCAGATAAATGGAAGAGCAGCAAGCGATCACGACAAGAGAAAGAGCGGATACAAGAGTCTTGTGTGACTGATTCTGTTTGGGTTCGAAGACTGGCCACCAGAACTGACTGGGGCAGTTTACTCCTGTTCACCCAGCAGTAACTTGTTGTAAATCGAATGATAGGTCATATACTGCAACTGCTGCCTGGTATATGCTACGGGCTAGAAAAATAAAGTCTGTCAATAGGAGTCAGAAGTTGCCTGCTCCTGTACTCTTCCGTGTAGCAAAAATGTAGGTTATAATAAATATAAGAGCTCCGTAGGGTATGTCTACTGGCAAAACTCACCTAAATAGAGAAATTATACAAGTAAAAATTTTAAAGAGTTTTATGTATTACTTTTATATCGTTATAAGAAAAACTGGAAGGTCGAGATATAAATAGAACAGACATTATACCATGTATTTATGAAAAAAAGATGGCGGTGAAGTTAATGTGGGACATAAAAGTATGTGATCTTGAAAAGTTAATTAAAGGAGCCGTTAAGAAGGGACGATCATACAGGAGACAAGGACAAGTGATAAGCTTCGCTTCCTCGGGACAAAAACTTGAGATTATAACTTCAAGCTCTGAAAAATTAGTATAAAACCCACAAATATTACATTGAATGAGACGAATTTAGAGACAAGAGCAGAGAGGGGGAGAAAGTGGACAAACGAACAGGAACACTAGCCGTGAGGTCAGGGTGACCCCCCCCCCACCTGACCTTAGGGGTCAGGAAGGGGGCAGGTCAAGGTCGGGATGTGTGACCTTAGGAGTCAGGGGGGCCCAGGCAGGTCAAGGAAGAACAGCCCAGCACGGACATAACGAGTCAATAAGGGAGGAGGAAGAAGCGCGAGGTAGAAATTATTGCTGTAGGAAGGGCAGCTCTGAAATAACATTGGTGAATGACTTCGGAACGGGGTCTTCTTTCGCTTAGGTCGAAGAGAACGAGGAAACAGGCTTACACTTTAAGGTGGATGTGGGGATAATTGCTGGTTGGGTTCACTTGTTGAAATCTAATTGTGGATGTTGACAAGTTTCAGCCGGAGACGAAAGTCGACGGTGTCAAGGGTGGATACGACCCGTGACTGAGGGAGGGACAATGGTCGCGTGACAGAGGTGAACACCGAAGACAAGAACATAGAAGGGGTCCTGTACCGAGAAAAGGAGGCTCGAGAAGCAGGAGTTGGGGATGTATGCGAGCATGAAGGACGATCCAGGGGACGTGGGTGTCGGGAGTGGGGAGGAGAGGAACACTCTCGGCTGACGGTCGAGGCTGTGGCCGAGGTGTCGCAGCTGACTTAGAAAAGGGGGATATTACCCGTATCCTTGACACGGAGAACTGACCAATCTGGTCTACAACCAGCACATGACCATGGCGACGCGCGGAGGTCGCCATAGTGACCGGCTGAGCCCCACAAGCGGTCTCATCACGTCCAAACTGGCCACAAAGTGGTCAATATGACAACACGGTCAAGACTATCGAGGCACACTGCCCATACTTCCTACATTTATAACATTTTGGCGCTGAGAGAAACATTCCGGAAGAAAACATGTGACGCTAAAGGGTCACCCGAGGTCGCGTCGGACCGACGGACAAGTGTTGTTCTGCCGATACAGAGAGAACCAGTACGCCGACAACTAGGGGGGGGTGGTGACCCTGGACAACAATGACCTGGACAATAATGGTCCTGGACAACAATGACCTGGACAATAATGGTCCTGGACAATAATGACCTGGACAATAATGGTCCTGGACAATAATGACCTGGACAATAATGGTCCTGGACAACAATGACCTGGACAATAATGGCCCTGGCCAACAATGACATGGACAATAATGGCCCAGGACAACAATGACCTGGACAATAATGGTCCTGGACAATAATGACCTGGACAATAATGGTCCTGGACAACAATGACCTGGACAATAATTGCCCTGACCAACAATGACATGGACAATAATGGCCCAGGACAACAATGACCTGGACAATAATGACCCTGGACAACAATGACCTGAACAATAATGACCCTGGACAACAATGACCTGGACAATAATGGCCCAGGACAACAATGACCTGGACAATAATGACCTGGACAACAATGACCTGGACAATAATGGCCCAGGACAACAATGACCTGGACAATAATGACCCTGGACAACAATGACCTGGACAATAATGGCCCAGGACAACAATGACCTGGACAATAATGGCCCGGGACAACAATGACCTGGACAATAATGACCATGGACAACAATGACACTGGACAATGATGACCATGGACAATAATGACCTGGACAATGATGACCCGGGACAATGATGACGATGGACAATGATGACGATGGACAATGATGACCCGGGACAATAATGACCATGGACAATGATGACCCGGGACAATGATGACCCTGGACAATGATGACCATGGACAATGATGACCCGGGACAATGATGACCCGGGACAATGATGACCCTGGACAATGATGACCCGAGACAATGATGACCCGGGACAATGATGACCCTGGACAATGATGACCCGGGACAATGATGACCCGGGACAATGATGACCCGGGACAATGATGACCCGGGACAATGATGACCGGGACAATGATGACCGGGGACAATGATGACCCGGGACAATGATGACCCGGGACAATGATGACCATGGACAATGATGACCATGGACAATAATGACCCGGGACAATAATGACCATGGACAATGATGACCCGGGACAATGATGTCCATGGACAATGATGACCGGGACAATGATGACCCGGGACAATGATGACCCAGGACAATAATGACCCTGGACAATGATGACCCGGGACAATAATGACCATGGACAATGATGACCCGGGACAATGATGACCTGGACAATGATGACCCGGGACAATTGTGGGAAAAACCTGCTGTGATTGATATAAGAGGAGACTACCAGAGACTTGTACTGAACTAAATTAAAAAATTACTGTATGCAAATTAATTCAACTAAAATCTCTAGCTAGGGTCGTAAATCCTAGCTCCTCTTTTCCTAATGACAGATAATGGGCTGTAAGGGGCAGGTGGGGTGAGTGAATTAGTTGATAGGTTGATTGCAGTTCCACGTCCACCTGCCAACAGGTATCTCACATCAGCTTGTATTTTATACAAGGATAAGATTTAATAAATTCAGTTATTTGACTGAACACTGGCTCTGTTTAAATCAGAGATTTAAACATACACAGTCTAGCCTAGCACCTTAGCAATTAACAGCCAATACACTTATACTTTAAACAACTTAAATTGTAAATTGTAAAGTATGATAAATGACCTAATGTATGGTCTGAGTACTGTTACTGAGTACTAAAATTATATTCAATTAAATGAAATTATATGATTACTTAAAAAATAACTAAGCAAGCAATTGTTAACTTAATATATATTCAAGTATATGCAATGTATATGATCAATGTATATGATTAAATACAGTCAGCTTGTTGAATCTCTTCCTACACTCTGGACACTCATGAGTATTTGTTTATTTATTGCGACAATCTTTCTGACCGTGGACACTCATGAGGTTCAGAGCTTGGATAAGATTCTGCTGTACCACAATATTAATAATAAACTCACAGAAATATGAGGCGTTGCCTCGCCTTTTACCGAAAGACAGATTTATAGAATATTAAGTCACAAGCATACAATTGGCCAATCATATACCAAAATAACATTCAATATACTTCTCTGCCAGTCGGGTGCCTGTCTGACAAGTGTGCCAGACTGAATAAACTCTCTTGGCGAGTTTAGGCACGATATTTTATAAAACAGCGTTGCTGTATGATCTAGTAGCGTTGCTACGGATATTGGACTGCGTTGCAGAAGATAACAATGAAGATTAGGGATGAGATTAGGGATGAAGGTGGAGACCGCGTCACTAAATGCTCCACTTCACTCTTATTTTACATAAATGTTCTAGGATTTTCCTTGTTGATATATTGTCCAGGTACTCCCCCAGTTCTAGAGAGTGTTCACTGGTGATAATGATATTAGATAAGGTGTCCTCAGCCAAAAATGTTCGCTAAGGGACCGTCACTGTTCACAGTTGTGTAAACATACGCGTTCTGCCCTCGGGCTGTGGTGGGCGCTTCTCTCCCGAGATGCCCCCCCCATCTCCCTTGAAAGGGGTTACTTTGAATGAATATTGATTGATTATTTTTACAGTCTAGACTTATGATTGAGATAAGATGTGATTATAATAAAATATGATATAGGATTTAAAGATTATAAGTAGTACTTGATAATACCACTGACTCTTAATAAGGATTCGATTTTATCTCTACCGGATACTACGTCAGTGTTCCAATAAATTTTTAATTAACGAATCCTTCTAGAAGCTTCTGGATCCTTGAGAGATCATGCACAAAGTCACGTAGGCATCTATAGGGCCCTATGGCGTACGTGATCATAGTGGCATCATCTAGGATCAAGCTATATTGTGAATCTATTGTGATTCTGATATGATTTTGATTGATATAGATATGATATAGATATGATTTGATTGATATAGATATGATATAGAAATAATACATTTCTTAGATGATTATTAGATATGGTGGGTAAAAATTTCCCACATCTTCCAGAGGGAGAGAACTGGCACAGAGTCCTATACTAAGGACAGTAGTAACCATATGTATTTATTTACTCTCCATCGGATTGATAATACAAGTGCAAATTTGCTTGCACTTTTGTGCGGCTGTCCGTTGTGGACGATTGTGCCTGTTAGGAGTCTGTGGGTCATGTGTAGTTAGAAGGTCTTGAGGTCTCTCAGGATCTAACTGCAGCTGGCTCACTGATTCCATGTGGATGAGTTTGTCCAATGTCTTCAGGGAAGTTGTTCCTTTAGACAGGATCTTGACTATTCTCAAAATCCCTGACTATCTGGATGGACTGAGACAACTTTACCTAATGGCCAGTCAGCCCTAGGGCCATCACTGTCTACCAAGACAATATCGCCAGGTTGGAGATTAGATATATTATGTGGGACATTGGCCCCATAGTGATGTTCTCGTAGAGATGTAAGATATTCTTTTGTCCAAACATCATTCCATTTTTGGATTATGCTGGACAGATGCTTATACCCCTGAACCAACTCGCTCTGACTCACATATGAGGGATCTCTGATCTCATCATCCACTAGAGATGGTACTGGAGTCAGAAGTCTTCCATACATTAGGTGTGCAGGACTTAATGGCTCATGTTGAGTAGGATCATCAGACAAGTAAGTCAACGGCCGGTTATTCACCCTTGATTCTATTTCCGTGATTACTGTCTGGAGTTCTTGAAGATTGATTTTCTGACGGTGTAGAGATTTTCTCAAGGATCTTTTGACAGTTCCTATTAACCGTTCATAAAATCCTCCGTGCCATGGGGCTCTTGGAGGGATAAATTTCCATCTGCAATGACGCTGTTCCAGTGTGGAAGTAACTGCAGGATGGGAACAGATTTCCCGTAGACATGCTTCTCCAGCTACCAAGTTTGCTCCGTTATCTGAAATCATCAGCTTGGGGCATGATCGGCGTGCTGCGAATCTGCGGAAAGCTTGAATAAATGATTGAGCAGTCATATCGGGGTTACCTCTAAATGTACTGCCCTGGTGGTAGCACAGGTGAACAGACAGATGTATGCCTTGATAGGTTGCTTATCTGGAGTCCCTGTTAGATATATTGCTCCTGTATAATCTACTCCGGTCGTTTCGAAAGGATGTAGATGGACCACACGTTCTTTGGTAGAGGTGGTGGCCCTGGATAAGAGCAAGTTTTTGCATCGTACCTTCGGCATATCATGCAATTTTTCAAGATTGATTTGACTGACTGTCTTCCCTGAGGAATCCAATACTGTTGTCTGATTTGTGTGAGTGTGTCTAACACTCCTCCATGTTTGATGATTTGGTGATGTGTATGTAACACAATCAACCTGGTGATCCAATGATTTTTGGTAAAGCCATGGATGCACGGTATCTAGATTAACATCTGCGTGTTTAAGCTCCCTCCACAACGCAGAATGTTGTGATTTTCTTGGTCTATCCACAGACCGAGATTGTGTTTTAACTTATGCGGAAGATTTTCATAGTTCTACCATAAGTTTCTGTCTGGCTTGTCTTACCCAATAGATAAGTGCATCAGGAAAAGTGTATTTATACTTTTTTCCTGAGATATTGAAACACGTTCTGTGTTACATTGATTAATTTGATGAGCGAGGAGTAACGAGTACAATCCAAGACTGATATTTGAGCTTGCTGCTGGTGGTAGTTATGGTTTGTGTCGTGATGACGTGCGGTTTGTTCAGGCCAACTGCATTCACTAACCATCTAGGCCCATAAACCAAATATCTGCCTTTGCAAATTGTTTAAACGTCATACTCTGATGATAAGAAGATCAGCTGGATTATTTTGTTGGTACATGCAACAATTGAAAGCCTGCGGAATTTCTTTAATTTCCGAGACGCGATTTTTTACATAGGGAGTCGGACAGTTTCGTTTCGTACCCATTGTAAAACAGCTTCATTGTCAGACCATATAATGAATCTTTGATGTTCATGGTAGACAAGACTTGTTTGATATGCACAGCTAAGCGTGTGGCTGTTAGCAGTGCTGTTAGTTCCATTGAGGCAAAGTCCTCTTTTTTTATGGAGCGACTCTGGCCTTAGAGGTGATAAGATATGATTGATTAGAAGTCACTAAGTAAGCACAAGCTCCAAAAGCTTGGCTGACGAGTCTGCGAATACATGTAGTGTTACTTCATCATTTCCCGAGACATGTGCTTCGGAAAGATTATCTTTCGACTAAAGTTTGTTCTTGAGCCATTTCCATCCAAGCTTTTGTAATGGCTAGGGGTAGTGGATATCCCAACCAACTTTAGTCTTCCAAGCTTCTTGCACCAGTAACGCCACTTGATAGATACCTATTATATATATATATATAATGTAGGATGCCACAAGTGTGGGTCCGTCTCCGTTGTTGTGTTGACAAGCAACAATATTGTCTAGTGGCAGCTCAATCTTTACGATAACATTAAATGATTTCAGTAAATAATATATACAAAGAGGGAAAGTTCTGATGCACAACAGATCAATGTATCCTTGAGGAGGTATGCCAGGGATTGTTGCACAGCAAGGGCCACAGCAGCCACCAGGGCCACAGCAGCCACCAGGACACAACAGCCAGGCCACCAGGGCCACAGCAGCCACCAGGGCCAGCAGCCAGGCCACCAGCGGGCCACAGCAGCCAGCAGGGCCACAGCAGCCAGCAGGGCCACAGCAAGCCACCAGGGCCACAGCAGCCACCAGGGCCACAGCAGCCACAGGGCCACAGCAGCCACCAGGGCCACAGCAGCCACCAGGCCACAGCAGCCACCAGGGCCACAGCAGCCACCAGGGCCACAGCAGCCACCAGGGCCACGCAAGGGCACAGCGCCACCAGGGCCACAGCGCCACCAGGGCCACAGCGAGCCACCAGGGCCACAGCAGGCACCAGGGCCACAGCAGCCACCAGGGCCACCAGCAGCCACAGGGCACACAGCAGCCAGCAGTGGCCACAGCAGCCAGCAGGGCCACAGCAGCCACCAGGGGCCACAGCAGCCCAGCACAGCAGCACCAGGGCCACAGCAGCCACCAGGGCCACAGCAGCCACCAGGGCCACAGCAGCCACAGTGGCACAGCAGCCACCAGGGCCACCGCAGCCACCAGGGCCACAGCGGCCACCAGGGCCACAGCGGCCACCAGGGCCACAGCGAGCCACCAGGGCCACAGCGGCCACCAGGGCCACAGCGGCCACCAGGCCACAGCGAGCCACCAGGGCCACAGCGGCCACCAGGCCACAGCGGCCACCAGGGCCACAGCAGCCACAGGGCCACCAGCAGCCACCAGGGCCACAGCAGCCCAGGGCCACAGCAGCCACTAGTGCCACAGCAGCCAGCACAGGGCCACAGAAGCCACCAGAGACCACAGCAGCCACCAGGGCCACAGCAGCCACCAGGGCTCACAGCAGCACAGCCGAGGGCCACAGCAGCCACCAGCGGCCATCAGCCACAGGCCCACACAGGGCCACAGCAGCCACCAGGGCCACA
>WNGS01161932.1:29148-50371 GCA_020271785.1 Procambarus virginalis
AGAGAGAGAGAGAGAGAGAAGAGAGAGAGAGAGAGAGAGAGAGAGAGAGAGAGACAGGAAGAGACAGACAAACAACAGATGATAAGAGCGACGTCAACAGACTACCATTAACCAGGTCCTCAGTGATCAAGAGAGCTTCAGGTCGTCGACGAGTCTGAACTAAACAAAATATCTTTCATATAATAATGTGCAGAATATTAATATAATATTTCTATTTACAATAAAATACGAGGCAGCTCAGCCCAGCTTCCAGGGAATATATGTTTGAAAGTATAAAAACAAACCAATAAGATGATAATTTGGTTATAAGTTTGGCTGCGCAGTTTATAGTACTGATACCTGAGCCTGTGTGTGTTGTTTTTGTGTTGTGTGTGTGTGTTTGTGTACTCACTTAGTTACTCACCTAGTTGTGTTTGCGGGGGTTGAGCTTTGGCTCTTTGGTCCCGCCTCTCAACCGTCAATCAACTGATATACAGATTCCTGAGCCTACTGGGCTTTGTCATAACTACATTTGAAACTGTGTATGGAGTCAGCCTCCACCACATCACTTCCTAGTGCATTCCATTTACTAACTACTCTGACACTGAAAAAGTTCTTTCTAATGTCTCTGTGGCTCATTTGGGTACTCAGCTTCCACCTGTGTCCCCTTGTGCGTGTGCCACCCGTGTTAAATAATCCATCCTTGTCCACCCTGTCAATTCCCCTGAGAATTTTGTATATGGTGATCATGTCCCCCCTAGCTCTTCTGTCTTCCAGCGACGTGAGGTGCAGTTCACGTAGTCTGTCCTCATAACTCATGCCTCTTAGTTCTTGGACTAACCTAGTGGCATACCTCTGAACTTTTTCCAGTTTCGTCTTGTGCTTGACTAGGTACGGACTCCATGCTGGGGCTGCATACTCCAGGATTGGCCTTACATATGTGGTATACAAGGTTCTGAAGGATTCCTTACACAGGTTTCTGAAAGCAGTCCTGATGTTAGCCAGCCTCTCATAGACCGCTGATGTTATTCTTTTGATGTGGGCTTCAGGAGACAGTTTTGGCGTGATATCAACTCCCAGATCTTTCTCTCTGTCCGTTTCGTGAAGGACTTCATCTCCCATTCGGTATCCAGTGACTGGCCTCCTAGTGTCGGAAAGTCCGACACCATTTACTAATATTACATGCAATTGCAGATAATACTGCTGCCGTTGTATAAACAAGTTACCCATAGAAAATGTAACTTGTAGTGGAATTTTCCATCTATAGAAAACGGGATATCATTACCACATACTATTATAATTCACCAGCTATTGTGTTGGAATTATTCTTAAATACATTAGTCTTTGGACTTTTACATCATAAAAACATCTCATTTTAATTAACTTAATTATTAGTAGCAAAATAAAGTAAATGTGACCCCTCTATCACTTACTGATATCTGGACAAAGTAGGCCAAGGCGTCAGTGAGTAGTAGGAGGGAGTGGTCAGCCATTGTTGTTAAGACCAGAGGCAGGGAGCAAATTCGGCTCCTATTATAAGCCATTGTTATTAAGACCTGAGGCGCAGGGAGCAAATTCAGTTCCTATCATATCTCTTGGACGAAGTGTTATGGAAACCAAAGGTCTACCATTATCAACACGCAGTCAACAATAAACAAGCTAAGTGTTCTACCGAAACCCGTTTATCTAATCATTTTTGGCCATTAATGTTGGTAGATATTGGGCGTACCGGTTAGAATACGAAATCGCCTCATACTAAAGGTAATTAAGCCTTGGTCTATATGATTCGTTATACTGTGTTTTCTCTGATATAGCTGTCATATATTAGGATTCTGGGTTTACAGCTAGCACCTTTGACAGGTACAAGAAGAGGAAGCAAGCTTGATACATCAGTTACTGGGTGATGGTTCCTAGCTTCAGATGAGAATAATTTGGCGTCTACATCCTAGTTATACCTGGTGGACTAAGCTGCTGTGTAATAAGATAAGGAACCTCCTCAATGTATACTAATGTGTAGTTAATACTGTAGTTTGATTGGCTGCATATATATAAATTTAATATAAACCCCCCCTAATGTGTAAGGATCGATTTGTGAGATTATTGCAGAAATACAGTCCACTTAACATCATACCAATTGCTATCGAAATATATAAATTAACGTATATATAAATTCTATATAAATTCATATAAATTAAATATAAATCTCACAGGTCGGTTCCCACACCTAGTTCCTCCTCCTAGTTTCATTACCTTACATTTACTTGGGTTGAACTTTAGTAGCCATTTGTCGGACCATTCCTTCAGTTTGTCTAGGTCATCTTGTAGCCTCATACAATCCTCTTCTGTCCTGATCCTCCTCATAATTTTCGCTATTGTGTGTGTGTTGTGTGTGTGTGCGTGTGTGTTGTATATGTGTGTTGTGTATGTGTGTGTGTGTGTTGTTGCGGTGGTGGATTTGGGTGGTGTTACCGCTGATGGACCACCCAACCCACAACTCGACAAATGCTCATATTTCACTAGGAGATCACACTAGGCACTTCTGGCTCTTGGAGAGGGGCTCAACGTCACACGTTTAGGGGATGTGGCTCCAACACGCAGCCTTGTTGTCACGTGCACACACCCACTCGAGCCGCTGTGACTCCCCACTCTCTCCTTATGGAATATGACCTCCTCAATCCCCTTTGTCTTCCTAGACTTCTGTCTTACCCTGTCCACAGCAGTGGTTCCTGTTTCTTGCTCTCTCTCTCCTTCTTTACTATTTCCTGGGAAGCCTCACTGGGACAAGTGCAAACACCAGCAAATTTGGATACATTTACTGGACGAAGTACATACACAATACACGCATACGTATAATAATAATGATGAATCCTATACTCTGTACTATTATAATCAGGTTGCACTCCAACACCATCAGAACTCTATCCTCAGCTTGCTAAGTGGTATCCTATCTCTTGGTATTACCTAATGTTATCAACCTCCTCAAGTAGATTAAGTCTTACAATATAATGTTACACTACCATCAAGAGAATGTATACATATATATATACCTATAAACACATATAAGGCAAATCAGCATTTGAAAGCAATAACATACATATATATATATCAGTATAAATGATCCGTGCCACACAACGAATCAATTGACCATTCTATCAGTCTTAGAATACATATATATCTGTAGGTACTCCTGCCTACGTCTGTAACTCAAAACTTCAATATACACTTCTTGGTACATAAATGGCAAACGATCACTCACCTCTCACTGCGTCGTTCACGCTAATGACAAACACTCTCACCTCCATACAAGTGATCAGTTAGAACTATTTCACTACCCTGACAACTTCAGGTTCCTCAGGGCTTAAACACCAGGATCCTCTGCAGCTCCTCCAGGCTGCTACCATGAAGATTCCTTGAACAACTATGGTGCTTCCCTACTCCTATTAGGATCATCCACAGCTCTCCTGGCTGCTGCACCATAAAGTTTCCTCGAATAACTGTGGTACTTCACCACCTCTGCAGAAGCACGTGACACTCCTCCTCACTGCTTCTCCTCACAGATCGAGGTCCTCTCCTCCACTGCCTTGGAGTCTCACCAACTACTCCTTCTGTGCTGGCTTCGAAGTCCTCAGCAACTTCTTCCCCAAAGGACAAACCTGCAACCCATTTGCACTCCAATAAATTGTTTCCCTTTTTAACACATAAACAAAATTAATCACACAACATCTTTGTCTCCAATCTCTATCTGTCTTCTACATTTAATGAGAGTGGACTCCCCCGTAGGCGAGTCCATGCGCCACCTCGCTGGGCGAGCCTCACTCACGCTGGGAGGGGCCTCCTCCCTCAGGAGCCGGGCTCCTTCAGTTGCCCGCCAGCGCTCAGAGAAGATGGACGTCGCTCCGCGCTCCTCCCACTTCACACTCTTATTTTAGGCTTTCTGCCATACCAAAACATTTCTAACTTGAAAATAAACATCGGTACTGTCGCTGGGCACACGACCAACTACAAGCAAACACTATGAACTGGCTTAAATCGGGCTTACCACAGATTATCTGGTCGAGGGCGCTTCTCCCTCTGACAACGTCTGACCAGGGCGCTTGTCACAGCCCACAAAACTGTCACTGGGCGGCTTAATACTCTCTCCTCGCCATCCAGGACTTGAGACCGCAACGTCTTCAGCTCGATTCAACAGCTGGAACGTCTGCACCTTCTCTTCTCTTGGAGATAATATCACTAGGGGTTCCCTCCTGGCGGGAGCTCGTCAAAGCGCGGCTTCTCCCCTGCGATGTCTGGCCTCAAGTGAGGTAACTTGTCCACATCTTCTAACCAGTCATTCATCTGTTTTCTAGTACATTGCCCATAATCTCAAACTTTTATATAAATCCAACACACCATCTTACATCTGTGTTATCGCCTCTATAATTCCTGGACCTTCCAGTTAGGTCAGGCTTGCTGAATAACTCTCAAAGGGTGAGACTCGTTTCTCCTGCAGGCTGAGATCATAACAGTGTGTTCACCTAGTTGTGTTTTGCAGGGGTTGAGCTTTGCTCTTTCGGCCCGCCTCTCAACTGTCAATCAACTGCTTACTAACTACTACTACTATTTTTTTCTCCACACTATACACACCCGAGGAAGCAGCCCGTGACAACTGACTAACTCCCAGGTACCTATTTACTGCTAGGTAACAGGGGCATTCAGAGTGAAAGAAACTTTGCCCATTTGTTTCTGTCTGGTTCGGGAATCGAACCCGCGCCACAGAATTACGAATCCTGCGCGCTATCCACCAGGCTACCAGGCCCACTGGTAGGTAGGTGTGTGTTGTGTGTTTGTGTGTTGGGGGGGTGTTGTGTGTGTGTGTGGGTGTTGGGTGTATGTTGTGTGTGTGTGTTGGGTGTGTATTGTGTGTACTCACCTAGTTGTACTCACCTAGTTGTGCTTGCGGGGGTTGAGCTCTGGCTCTTTGGTCCCGCCTCTCAACCGTCAATCAACAGGTGTACAGTTTCCTGGGCCTAATGGGCTCTATCATATCTACACTTGAAACTGTGTATGGAGTCAGCCTCCACCACATCGCTTCCTAATGCATTCCATTTGTCAACCACTCTGACACTAAAAAAGTTCTTTCTAATATCTCTGTGGCTCATTTGGGCACTCAGTTTCCACCTGTGTCCCCTAGTGCGTGTGCCCCTTGTGTTAAACAGCCTGTCTTTATCAACCCTGTCGATTCCCCTGAGAATCTTGAATGTGGTGATCATGTCCCCCCTAACTCTTCTGTCTTCCAACGAAGTGAGGTTTAATTCCTGCAGTCGCTCCTCGTAGCTCATACCTATCAGCTCGGGTACTAGTCTGGTGGCAAACCTTTGAACCTTTTCCAGTTTAGTCTTATGCTTGACTAGATAGGGACTCCATGCTGGAGCCGCATACTCCAGGATTGGTCTGACATATGTGGTATATAATGTTCTGAAAGATTCCTTACACAAGTTTCTAAAGGCCGTTCTTATGTTAGCGTGTTGTGTGTGTGTGTGTGTTGTGTATGTTGTGTGTGTGTGTACTCGCCTAGTTGTATGCACCTAGTTGTGTTTGCGGGGGTTGAGCTCTGGCTCTTTGGTCCCGCCTCTCAACTGTCAATCAACTGGTGTACAGATTCCTGAGCCTATTGGGCTCTATCATATCTACATTTGAAACTGTGTATGGAGTCAGCCTCCACCACATCACTGCCTAATGCATCCCATTTGTCAACCACTCTGACACTGAAAAAATTCTTTCTAACGTCTCTGTGGCTCTTCTGAGTACTAAGTTTCCACCTGTGTCCCCTTGTTCGTGTTTCACCCGTGCTAAAGAGTTTGTTTTTGTCCACCCTGTCAATTCCCCTGAGAATTTTGAAGGTGGTTATCATGTCTCCCCTTACTCTTCTGTTTTCCAGGGTTGTGAGGGTCAGCTTCCTTAGCCTTTCCTCGTAGCTCATACCTCTCAGTTCCGGGACCAGTCTGGTGGCATACCTCTGAATCTTCTCTAACTTCGTCTTGTGTTTAACTAGGTATGGACTCCAGGCTGGAGCTGCATACTCCAGGATTGGTCTTACATAAGTGATATACAGGGTCCTGAACGATTCCTTACACAAGTTTCTAAAGGCAGTTTTTATATTGGCCAGTCTAGCATATTCCGCTGATGATATCCTTTTGATGTGGGCCTCTGGGGACAGGTTCGGTGTAATATCGACCCTCAGGTCTTTCTCTATATTTGACTCTTGCATGATTTCACCTCCCAGATGGTACCTTGTGTTCAGCCTTCTGCTCCCTTCGCCTAATTTCAATACTTTTACACTTTCCTGAGTTGAACTTTAGCAGCCATTTTCTAGACCATTCCTCCAGTTTGGCCAGGTCGTCCTGTAGTCTTTGTCTATCTTCATCTGTTTTGATTCTTCTCATACTTTTTGCATCATCAGCAAACATTGAGAGGAATGAGTCTATACCCTCCGGAAGATCGTTTACATATATTAGAAACAGGATGGGTCCGAGTACAGAGCCCTGTGGAACCCCGCTGGTGACATCTCGCTACTCTGATGTCTCCGCCCTTACTGTTACTCGCTGTTTCCTATTGCTTAGATACTCCCTTATCCACTGGAGCACCTTACCTTTTACTCCTGCCTGTTACTCCAACTTTTGTAACGGCCTTTTGTGAGGTACTGTGTCAAAAGCTTTCTGACAGTCTAAGAAAATGCAGTCTGTCCACCCTTCTCTTTCCTGCCTAATTTGTGTTGCTTGGTCATAGAATTCTATTATGCCTGTGAGGCACGATTTACCATCTCTGAACCCATGCTGATGGTGTGTTACAAAGCTGTTTCCCTCCAGATGCTCTACGAGCCTTTTCCTCACAATCTTCTCCATCACCTTGCATGGTTTACAAGTTAGGGAAACTGGCCTGTAGTTCAGTGCCTCTGGCCTATCACCCATTTTTTGTAAATTGGGACTACATTAGCTGTCTTCCAGCTTTCCGGAAGGTCTCCTGTTTCCAGTGACCTGTTATGCACCATAGAGTGGGGCACACTTAGTGCTTTTGCACCTTCTTTTAGAATCCATGGTGAGATTCTGTCAGGCCCAACAGCCTTTGACACATTCAGCTCCAGTAGATTCCTTTTGACCTCATCACTGGAGAGGTAAAATTCCTCCAAGGTTGTTCGGTTTGCCTCCTCATTTAGTGCTGGGACCTCTCCTTGTTCTATTGTGAAGACCTCCTGGAATCTCTTGAGCTCTTCACACACCTCTTTGTCGTTCTCTGTGTATCTGTTCTCCCCTTTTCTCAGTTTCATCACTTGTTCCTTCACTGCTGTTTTCCTCCTGATGTGGCTGTGTAGCAGTTTTGGTTGGGTCTTAGTTTTACTCGCGATGTCTTAGCTTTACTCGCGATGTCATTTTCATACTGTCTCTCTGCTTCTCTCCTCACTCTGATGTACTCATTTCTGGCCCTCTGGTATCTCTCCCTGTTCTCTGGTGTTCAGTTGTTCCTGTAGTTTCTCCATGTTCTATTACTCAATTGCTTCGCTGCCGCACATTCCTGGTTGAACCACGGATTCTTCTGTTGCTTTTCATTTTTCACTTTTTGGACTGGGATAAACCTGTCTGCAGCCTCCTGACACTTCTGAGTGACATAATCCATCATATCCTGTACAGTCTTTTCTCTGAGTTCTATTTCCCATGGTATTTTCATTAGGAAGTTCCTCATCTCGTCATATTTTCCTCTTCGGAAATTTGGTCTTTTTCCTTCCTTGTGTGTTGTGTGTGTGTTGTGTGTGTTGTGTGTGTTGTATGTGTGTGTGTGTGTTTTGTGTGTGTGTGTTGTGTGTGTGTGTATTCACCTAGTTGTGCTTGCGGGGGTTGAGCTTTGCTCTTTCGGCCCTCCTCTCGACTGTCAATCAACTGTTTACTATTACAACTTTTTTTTGTTTATGTTTTTGTTTTTTTCCTCCACACCACACACACCCCAGGCAGCAGCCCGTGACAGCTGACTAACTCCCAGGTACCTATTTACTGCTAGGTAACAGGGGCATTAAGGGTGAGAGAAACTTTGCCCATTTGTTTCTGTCTGGTGCGGGAATCAAACCCGCGCCACAGAATTACGAGACCTGCGCGCAATCCACCAGGCTACCAGGCTCACTGGTAGGTAGGTAGGTAGGTGTGTTGTGTGTGTGTTGTGTGTGTGTTGTGTGAGTGTTGTGTTTGTGTGTAGTGTGTATTTTGTGTGTTGTGTGTGTTTTGTGTGTGTTGTGTGTGTGTTTAGTGTGTGTGTTGTATGTGTGTTGTGTGTGTGTTATTATGATGTTGATGTTGGCGGTCCTTCTTAACGGACAACTGACAGCCACACTGTCCACTGACAGCCACACTGACCACTGACAGCAACACTGACCAATGACAGCCACACTGACCACTGACAGCCACACTGACCAATGACAGCCACACTGTCCACTGACAGCCACACTGTCCACTGACCGCCACACTGACCAATGACAGCCACACTGACCAATGACAGCCACACTGTCCACTGACAGCCACACTGACCAATGACAGCCACACTGTCCACTGACAGCCACACTGACCAATGACAGCCACACTGACCAATGACAGCCACACTGACCAATGACAGCCACACTGACCAATGACAGCCACACTGATCACTGACAGCCACACTGACCAATGACAGCCACACTGACAGCCACACTGACCAATGACAGCCACACTGACCAATGACAGCCACACTGACCAATGACAGCCACACTGTCCAATGACAGCCACACTGTCCAATGACAGCCACACTGTCCACTGACAGCCACACTGACCAATGACAGCCACACTGACCAATGACAGCCACACTGACAGCCACACTGTCCAATGACAGCCACACTGTCCAATGACAGCCACACTGTCCACTGACAGCCACACTGACCAATGACAGCCACACTGACCAATGACAGCCACACTGACCAATGACAGCCACACTGACCAATGACAGCCACACTGACAGCCACACTGACCAATGACAGCCACACTGACCACTGACAGCCACACTGACAGCCACACTGACAGCCACACTGACCAATGACAGCCACACTGACCAATGACAGCCACACTGACCAATGACAGCCACACTGACAGCCACACTGACCAATGACAGCCACACTGACCAATGACAGCCACACTGACAGCCACACTGACCAATGACAGCCACACTGACCAATGACAGCCACACTGACAGCCACACTGACCAATGACAGCCACACTGACCACTGACAGCCACACTGACAGCCACACTAACCACTGGGGCCCATGACTACAACTCTCCCGACCCATACCCTCTCCTGCCTGGAAGTTCCCAGAGTTTTATAACAAGTTTATTCCAAACTTGAGAGCAGCTGTAGCCACGACACTCAGAGTTTGTGACACTCATGTTGGCCAGCTGTTGTAGTGACCATAGTCACCAACTGTTGTAGTGACCATAGTCACCAGCTGTTGTAGTGACCATAGTCACCAGCTGTTGTAGTGACCATAGTCACCAGCTGTTGTAGTGACCATAGTCACCAGCTGTTGTAGTGACCATAGTCACCAGCTGTTGTAGTGACCATAGTCACCAGCTGTTGTAGTGACCATAGTCACCAGCTGTTGTAGTGACCATTGTCACCAGCTGTTGTAGTGACCATAGTCACCAGCTGTTGTAGTGACCATAGTCACCAGCTGTTGTAGTGACCATAGCCACCAGCTGTTGTAGTGACCATAGTCACCAGCTGTTGTAGTGACCATAGTCACCAGCTGTTGTAGTGACCATAGTCACCAGCTGTTGTAGTGACCATAGTCACCAGCTGTTGTAGTGACCATAGTCACCAGCTGTTGTAGTGACCATAGTCACCAGCTGTTGTAGTGACCATAGTCACCAGCTGTTGTAGTGACCATAGTCACCAGCTCTTGTAGTGACCATAGTCACCAGCTCTTGTAGTGACCATAGTCACCAGCTGTTGTAGTGACCATAGTCACCAGCTGTTGTAGTGACCATAGTCACCAGCTCTTGTAGTGACCATAGTCACCAGCTCTTGTAGTGACCATAGTCACCAGCTGTTGTAGTGACCATAGTCACCAGCTGTTGTAGTGACCATAGTCACCAGCTGTTGTAGTGACCATAGTCACCAGCTGTTGTAGTGACCATAGTCACCAGCTGTTGTAGTGACCATAGTCACCAGCTGTTGTAGTGACCATAGTCACCAGCTGTTGTAGTGACCATAGTCACCAGCTGTTGTAGTGACCATGGTCACCAGCTGTTGTAGTGACCATAGTCACCAGCTGTTGTAGTGACCATAGTCACCTGCTGTTGTAGTGACCATAGTCACCTGCTGTTGTAGTGACCATAGTCACCAGCTGTTGTAGTGACCATAGTCACCAGCTGTTGTAGTGACCATAGTCACCAGCTGTTGTAGTGACCATAGTCACCAGCTGTTGTAGTGACCATAGTCACCAGCTGTTGTAGTGACCATAGTCACCAGCTGTTGTAGTGACCATAGCCACCAGCTGTTGTAGTGACCATAGCCACCAGCTGTTGTAGTGACCATAGTCACCAGCTGTTGTAGTGACCATAGTCACCAGCTGTTGTAGTGACCATAGTCACCAGCTGTTGTAGTGACCATAGTCACCAGCTGTTGTAGTGACCATAGTCACCAGCTGTTGTAGTGACCATAGTCACCAGCTGTTGTAGTGACCATAGTCACCAGCTGTTGTAGTGACCATAGTCACCAGCTGTTGTAGTGACCATAGTCACCAGCTGTTGTAGTGACCATAGTCACCAGCTGTTGTAGTGACCATAGTCACCAGCTGTTGAAGTGACCATAGTCACCAGCTGTTGAAGTGACCATAGTCACCAGCTGTTGAAGTGACCATAGTCACCAGCTGTTGAAGTGACCATAGTCACCAGCTGTTGTAGTGACCATAGTCACCAGCTGTTGTAGTGACCATAGTCACCAGCTGTTGTAGTGACCATAGTCACCAGCTGTTGTAGTGACCATAGTCACCAGCTGTTGTAGTGACCATAGTCACCAGCTGGTGTAGTGACCTCAGCATGGAGTCCATATCTAGTCAAGCATAAGACTAAACTGGAAAAGGTTCAAAGGTTTGCCACCAGACTAGTACCCGAGCTGAGAGTTATGAGCTATGAGGAGAGACTACGGGAAATAAACCTCACGTCACTGGAAGACAGAAGAGTTGGGGGGGACATGATCACCACATACAAGATTCTAAAAGGAATTGATAGGGTTGATAAAGACAGGCTATTGAACACAAGGGGCACAAGCACTAGGGGACACAGGTGGAAATTGAATGCCCAAATGAGCCACAGAGACATTAGAAAGAACTTTTTTAGTGTCAGAGTATTTGACAAATGGAATGCATTAGGGAGTGATGTGGTGGAGGCTGACTCCATACACAGTTTCAAGTGTAGATATGATAGAGCCCAATAGGCTCAGGAATCTGTACACCAGTTGACTGACAGTTGCGAGGCGGACCAAAGGGCCAGCGCTCAATCCCCGCAAGCACAAATAGGTGAATGCAAATAGGTAAGTACACTCCTCTCTCTCTCTCGTGTGAGGTTAAATATAGTTCACATGCTAGAGGGCGTGACGAAACCTCACGCTTGCACCCTTGACCGTGAAGGGAATCTTCACACACTGTCAAGCGTGAGCACAAGCTGTCAGCTCACACTCTCAAGAGTGACCAGAAGCTTGATGCTCACCTTCTCCAGTATGTGGGGAGTCTTCACTCTGACACTTGCCAGCGTGAGAGGGGGGGGAAGCTTCATGCTCACACACACTAGCGTGAGAGGGGGGGGGGGAAGCTTCACGCTCACACACACTAGCGTGAGGTGTGACAGCTGGAAAACATATTCTAATATTGTTGACAACATTCTGGACATGTAAACACCCAACTTCAAATTGAACCTGACTTTGTGTTGTCTGGGGACTAATGTGTGGGAGAGATGGCGGGGGGGGGGGGGGGAGGTAAGAGAGCAGGGGAGAGTGTGAGAGGAGAGTGAGGAGAGAAGGTGAGGGGGAGGGTGAGAGGAGAGTGAGGAGAGAAGGTGAGAGGGGGAGAGGTGGGGGGGAGGGTGAATGTTGACGAGGAGAGGCGACTGACAGTGACTGACAATAACTGGTGACAGCTGACAGTAACTGGTGACAACTGACAGTAACTGGTGACAACTGACAGTAACTGGTGACAACTGACAGTTACTGGTGACAACTGACAGTAACTGGTGACAACTGACAGTAACTGGTGACAACTGACAGTAACTGGTGACAACTGACAGTAACTGGTGACAACTGGCAGTAACTGGTGACAACTGGCAGTAACTGGTGACAACTGGCAGTAACTGGTGACAACTGGCAGTAACTGGTGACAACTGGCAGTAAGTGGTGACAACTGACAGTAACTGGTGACAGCTGACAGTAACTGGTGACAGCTGACAGTAACTGGTGACAACTGACAGTAACTGGTGACAACTGGCAGTAACTGGTGACAACTGACAGTAACTGGTGACAACTGACAGTAACTGGTGACAGCTGACAGTAACTGGTGACAACTGACAGTAACTGGTGACAACTGACAGTAACTGGTGACAACTGACAGTAACTGGTGACAACTGACAGTAACTGGGGTCTGAAATATTTCAGAGTGTGAGACTAATCTTGCTCAAAACGTTCATACAAATATTTTCTCTTGGTCTGGATAGAACCATATTGATGGTGCAACGTTTACAGGACCACACTAATAGTGCTGCGTCGCTAGGGGCCACATTAATAGTGCTGCGTCGCTAGGGGCCACATTAATAGTGCTACGTCGCTAGGGACCACATTAATAGGCTACGTCGCTAGGGGCCACATTAATAGTGCTGCGTCGCTAGGGGCCACATTAACAGTGCTGCGTCGCTAGGGGCCACATTAATAGGCTACGTCGCTAGGGGCCACATTAACAGTGCTACGTCGCTAGGGGCCACATTAATAGTGCTGCGTCGCTAGGGGCCACATTAATAGGCTACGTCGCTAGGGGCCACATTAACAGTGCTACGTCGCTAGGGGCCACATTAACAGTGCTACGTCGCTAGGGGCCACATTAATAGTGCTGCGTCGCTAGGGGCCACATTAATAGTGCTGCGTCGCTAGGGGCCACATTAATAGTGCTACGTCGCTAGGGGCCACATTAATAGTGCTGCGTCGCTAGGGGCCACATTAATAGGCTACGTCGCTAGGGGCCACATTAATAGTGCTACGTCGCTAGGGGCCACATTAATAGTGCTGCGTCGCTAGGGGCCACATTAATAGTGCTACGTCGCTAGGGGCCACATTAATAGTGCTACGTCGCTAGGGGCCACATTAATAGTGCTACGTCGCTAGGGGCCACATTAATAGTGCTACGTCGCTAGGGGCCACATTAATAGTGCTACGTCGCTAGGGGCCACATTAATAGCGCTACGTCGCTAGGGGCCACATTAATAGTGCTGCGTCGCTAGGGGCCACATTAATAGGCTACGTCGCTAGGGGCCACATTAATAGTGCTACGTCGCTAGGGGCCACATTAATAGTGCTGCGTCGCTAGGGGCCACATTAATAGTGCTGCGTCGCTAGGGGCCACATTAATAGTGCTACGTCGCTAGGGGCCACATAATAGTGCTGCGTCGCTAGGGGCCACATTAATAGTGCTACGTCGCTAGGGGCCACATTAATACAACGTTGAACACGTTGAACAAACGTGTTCAAACACGACGAGTTCACACACCCCGTGTTCACACACCCCGTGTTCACACACCCCGTGTTCACACACCTCGTGTTCACACACCCCGTGTTCACACACCTCGTGTTCACACACCTCGTGTTCACACACCTCGTGTTCACACACCCCGTGTTCACACACCTCGTGTTCACACACCGCGTGTTCACACACCCCGTGTTCACACACCGCGTGTTCACACACCGCGTGTTCACACACCGCGTGTTCACACACCGCGTGTTCACACACCCCGTGTTCACACCCCCGTGTTCACACACCTCGTGTTCACACACCGCGTGTTCACACACCAGCAAACATCAAAGTGTTATTCTGTGATAGTGTATGCAATAATGTATTTTTTGTATTGCCATTGTATTACGTTTATTTTGTTATTTAACTAATGAACCTTCAAAACAAATCCTAATAATCGCCTTGACAATTTCATCGCCATGTTCAGTGTGTCGTGATCAGTTGACAATGATTGAAGTTGTTTATTCTGCCATATAATAAGACTAACCTAACACCTGTTCCTCTGTTCTAACAACATTCAACCAACATCTGCCTCTCATTGTTCAATGAGATTCAACACCTGTACTTCAATGTTCCAATAAGACTCATAAACACCTGTTAATCTGCGTCAGAACAAAGCTCATATAACATATATTCTTTTGTCATGAAGAGACTTAACCTAACACGTCTTGCTGCCATAAACGAGCCGGTCCTCCTGCTGTGGCAGTACGTATAGTAACGATGAGGACCATAGTATATATACCGACAAACAACGCAACTAGAAACTAGAAATCTGAACTATTGAGTTGGACAAAACGGAAAACTATTTTTTACTTGTGATGCTTTGATAAATTAAACGAACCTAACCTCCCTAGGCCTAATGCACGATACCTGAGGCCTAATATAGTACATATGTGTGCTATACTTGGCGTAGGAATATTTAAGTTTGTGTTTTAGCTTCACTTATTTTAAAATAAATCATTACTAGTCAGTATACTATTACCTAAAAGCTAAGTACGTACGAATTCATGACTATGGAGTTGCGCCCTAGCAGCCGTGAGGTGTGGACGTGTTGCCTGACCTCTCCGGTAGTTGGTGGTGGTTTGCCGATCGTCTGGGGGTGTGGGCGTTCCCGCCCTCCCTGCAGTTTCCGCTTGACTGGTGTTGACGTGGCACACTTACGATGGGAAGCCTTCTCCACCCCCCTGTTGTGAGAGTGAACTCCGTGGGCCTGGAGTTTACAGGTCATGCTGGTTACCCTGCAGTTGAGCTTGTCATGTATGACATGCTCCGTGTCCCGGTGAATGACGTCTACGGTGTTGAGCTGGTAACTGCTCACCGGGTTATTGCCAAGTTAATGGGGGGAGGAGGTGTTCCATGAGTTCCTCAGTCGTTATGAGGGGCGTTCCTTGTCGCTGCCGGATGGTGCCGGCTCTGTGACCATTAGACTGTGGTGGTGCCCTGACGTATGTGAGTGTGCATGGGGCGCCCTTGGAATTTCCCGAGGACCTACTCCGGTGTTACTTCCAGCGGTTTGGCGCTGTCGTCAGTGTGTGGATGAACACACTGTCCTGAGGGAGGTATAAGGGTATGTGTACGAACATTCGTACCCAGGGGATGCGCCTGAGGTCGGACATTCCTTCTTCAGTCCGGCTTCTGGGGTACTACGTCTGGGTATACTATGCCCGGCAACCCCGAACCTGTTTTTGGTGTGGCCTGTTTGGGCATCAGGCTGCCGGGTGCTCTGGGGCTGCAGTCGCTCCTATGAACCTGTTCCAGGAGGAGGATTTCCCGCCACTCCCTGTTGGGGTGGATTCCGTGGGCGAGGATGTGGACGTCCCATTGGCTGATGCGGCTCCCCCTGCGTCGCCCAGCGGTCCTCCGGATGATGCGGCCCCTCCTCCGGGAGTTACAATGCCGTCGGATGATCTTTCCTGCTCCTGTCGCCATCCCAGCTGCTCCCGTGGATCTTCCAGATGGTCTCCGCGAGTCATCGACATCTTTATCTTCCTCGTCTCCTGCTGCTGCGACTGGGCCTGCGGCCTCGCCAGGTGTCTCAGCTGTGCTGGGTGCTGGGGGGCTGCAGAGCATCCTGATGTGTGCAGCCCGGTTCCCTCTGTGGTTGAGGCTGCTGCCATTCTGCGATGGGCGTCGGTTCGCATGGCTTGTGAAGCCCGAGGTTCTGGGTCTGCCTCCGGCTCTGAGGATGTGCGGCCGGAGCCCAAGCATTCCCGGCATTCTTCTACTGCCTGGGCTGATGTGGGGGATTTCGATACTGGTGGGTCTTTGGGCGATAACATGGTGGTTCTGGGTGTTTCGCGCTCTACGTCGATGGTGGTCGATGGATGTCCATGTGCCAGCTGATGACGATGTTTGTGCATATGATTTACCTCCTGTTATTTCTTCTGCAGAAGGTTCTCCGCAGTGGGGGGTGGTCGCTCCTTTGGATGTGGGTGGTAAGGGTGCTGGTGCTGAAGAAGGATGCCCGGCGTGGGGAGTCCCTGCAGGTGCAACATCCGGTGGTTGACGCGGGGACCTGTGAGGCAGCCGAGGTGGCTCCCAGTGCGCTGCCCATTGCCCAGCCCCGTGGGAAGAAGCCCCTCTCTCTCGTCTTGACCTCCGGCGTGGCGTATGATGATAATAACCCCTTGCTGTTTGACATTGTTGACTGCGTGCATCCTGTTCCATGGAGCCCTTCTTCCATCTCGGTTTCGTGGGCCCGGTGTTTTGTTGTGGGTGTGCCGGAGTTAATGCCTGATCCTCGTACGGTTTATAGTAAACCAGTTCCGGATAACATCATGTTGCTTTGGGAGGCATATTGTGTTCGCTTCCCGGCAGTGGAGTGGCCGGATAAGTATGAGCGGTTTGAGTAGTCTGTGTGCTTGGTGTGTGTTGTGGCCTGTGGTTTTTTGTGCTATGTGTTGTACCTATTGTGCACCCTTCAGGCCGGTGTTGTATGTTTCATTCTCATGACCTTGTTTTATTGTATTTCTTAGCATGCTTTGCATGTAAATAATAAAAAAAATCGTGACTATTGACGATCGTCACAATAGGTACTATCTAAACAGGAGGATGGGTTGTATTATAGGAATTACAAATACAAATATTTATTCAGGTAAAGTACATACTGTCGGGGTTTCACGGTGTTCTCGTTAGTGAAGGGTTAAAGCAAAGGTAGACCGGATCTCCCTTCCAGGTGGTTGCTCCGACAATAACCCTTACTCACCGTCGTTCTGCGGCTCTTCCCTCGATCCTCTAGGCTCCACTGCACGCCCCGGAGAGTACCCCAGTCGATCTCACAATCGGCCTTAAAATTGCAAGATGAGTGGGGGCACAGATCGTTCCCTCAATCTGTGGCCCACCCCGACACAGAACTCTTACACAGCCTTTAAGGTCGCCAAGTGGTGTTTTTAGGTGTCCAGTAACACTGCAGTGGTGAGGTGTAATTGTGGTAATTGTGGTAAGAGCAAATTCCAGTAATATGGTATCAGGCAGGTCACTCTGCTTTACTTCAATACACGGTCACAAGATAAATGGAGGGGATGATATCAAACACCAAAGAGTTTTGGTATTTTACTTAAAAGACAACGAGAAATATATATGCATCAATGTATCAGGAATAATATATGACAACTGCTCAATTCATAGCAGAATATTCTGGAGCGCACCGATATGGTAACATCGGCAGCGCCACGCGTCCCCTGTCAGATGTCAGCTGACCGGGACTCTCGCGATCGTGGGAACAGACTAGTACTTGTTTTCTAATTCTGTCACGATCCCCGTTTATTTAACTTTTTCCAAAACACTGTATTCAACATTCACATGGCTTACTTATGATTTCACTGGCCTCACGATCAACATCTTATTCACAATACTCTCACAGTGACTTTCCACCGTACCAAAAGATTACTCTATTCTTAATAATATTTACTGTGAATGCACTCGCTTGATCACTGAACTTTTCTTTATATCTATACTTTCTCTCAGAGATATCACTGGCAATCACTTCACGTATATGATATTATTCAGTACACAGTCATGTCATATATAAATCAGTAATCAAATTTCAGGCATATATATATATAAATCATGAAGATCAATACACAGGCATTTATATCAATAGATCATAGAGATCAACACACCAATATCTGGTTTACTACCAATATATATAATAATAATACTCACTGGAAATTAATAATAGTCACAGCAAATTCTTTGATGAATCCTGGTGCTTGCACACACCCGCACATAGATATATATGTAAACTGATACTGTGAGCGCTCTGGGTAGGCTCACCACACACTGTGCTCTCTGTGACATAGACTCAAATGAGACTTGCTCACGACATATAAAATTTCCTGACAAGAAAATATATAGCTAACTAAAGGGGAAATGGGAGGGTAACTGTAAACACCTACTTCACCTATCCTAGGATGACAGTTGGGTTGTAGCTCCTGGTCCAGGCTCTCGCCTCGTTCACCATCCAGAAACACAAGCCCACGCCTTAGGATGTCGCGTCTCGCCGCTTCTGTACACAGCAGGTTCGTGCTTCCCCTACAGTACGTCGCTGGGTTGAAGTCGGTCTCCTGGCCGTCAACTTTCCTCCCAACTACGGCAGCCAGCCTACGTCTCGGCGGTCGTCGCACGTTTCCCAATTAGTCCTTGTCACTGTACTCCCAGAGGAACTGCCTCTCACCACTACGAAGTCACTGTGAAGTTATCAGCCGTCCCAGACGATACTGCTTAAGCTCCACACGCACAGCACCCGACTTCAGAGCACTTGAAGCTCACTTCACTGTCAATTCCCTCGTCGTCTAGATATATCGCTAGGTATTTGGGAAGACTTCTCGACGTGCTTGCATCCAACTGTTGACTCGTAGGGTTCCACGAAGGTGGGGTTACTGTCAAACTTGACAGGATCGTCGATCACACGTTCAACCTGGTTGACAAGGCTGTCAACCCGGTTCACTCACGGTGGGGTTGGCCCGGCCACTAAGCTGTCTCTTATACTGGTGAACTGCCAACGACGACACACGTCGATGCCCGGCCCACTTCTTGCAACGCACCTGTCCCTGAGCACTTGTTGCTCAATATTCTGTCAATTCCTTATCTGAGCCACATCTGGGTTACAGGAAGACCTCACAGAGTGCGCGCCAACAACTGGAGACGCTTACATCCATCGGAGTTCGGTAAATCCGTCACTCTGACAGGATGACCGATCGCGCGTCCTACCTCTCGGACGTGTCGTGAAAGACTGATATCGCCAAGGCGTCACCACGGCTGGACCCCCCCATGCCTATGTGACGTCACTTTTCCCAAAGTTGGTTTTCATTGGCTCCCAGTGCCACGTCGCTGACGGTGACCAATCTGGCGCCACTGACGTCACACAGTTTTGGCGGGAGAACAGACTCGCCAGCGCCATATTGGCTCCCTAAAGGGTCTATCCCACAGGCCAAAATGTTCTTATTTCGCAAATTTCTCGGCTCATCGAGAATACTGTTCTCTCCCACATATGTTCAGTTGATGCCTGCAATGTAGAGAACGCTCGGGAATGGTGGACATGACTCTTACAGCAGGCGTGGGAGAATTAGAAGGGGGGAACACCGTCACAATACATACAAGGTGAGATACAAAAAGTTGATGGATTTATAGATAGAGCTAGTACATACAATGCCTAAAGCCACTATTACGCAAAGCGTTTTGGGCAGGCCAATTCCCCAACACCTGCTGCTTAATGCAAGTCGTTATCATCAACAAAGGCCAATTGCTCGTTAATCCAGCTGCCAAACTCCGTGTTCATGAATGAAAAACGGTTTACACACGACTCACAACTGATGACGTTCGAACACTTCTCGAACAGTGTTCCGCTGACGACCTCAGTTCGACTCTCCCCACTGTGATACACCCACGTAGTGACTGTTATACAAGCGGCTGCCACACAACCTCAATACCCAACCTCTAACATTCACCTAAATATACATAATAAACTAATATATAAAATATTAATTTATAATTGACAAAATTCCTATTTTGAATGAACAGGATGTTCAAATCGATGAAAGCATCTTTGGGTCGGCCACTGGATGGAATGAATACCAGCTGAGGACGGGTTGCTGAGGTCAGTGTACGCTCTCACTTGTCCGGGTCTAAGACATTCATTTTCTCAACAAACCCCTAACGACCGTCGGAAAGTGGTTTGCCACTGGTAATGACCCTTGGATAGTTCCTTATTATCCCAACACTGTACACTTCTCTGAGCTCCTTGACGAGGCTGTTGGAGGTTCCCCAGGAGCTCCACTCCCCCCCCCCCTGCTGGTGCTCGTACACTAAGTTTACAGCTGGTGCTGGTACACAAAGTTTACAGTTGATACTGGTACACAAAGTTTACAGCTGGTACTGGTACACCAAGTTTACAGCTGGTACTGATACAAAAAGTTTACAGCTGGTACTGGTACACCAAGTTTACAGCTGGTACTGGTACAAAAAGTTTACAGCTAGTACTGGTACACAAAGTTTACAGCTGGTACTGGTACAAAAAGTTTACAACTGGTACTGGTACACCAAGTTTACAGCTGGTACTGGTACAAAAAGTTTACAGCTGGTACTGGTACACAAAGTTTACAGCTGGTACTGGTACACAAAGTTTACAGCTGGTACTGGTGCACAAAGTTTACAGCTGGTACTGATACAAAAAGTTTACAACTGGTACTGGTACACCAAGTTTACAGCTGGTACTGGTACAAAAAGTTTACAGCTGGCACTGGTACAAAAAGTTTACAGCTGGTACTGGTACACAAAGTTTACAGCTGGTACTGGTACAAAAAGTTTACAGCTGGTACTGGTACACAAAGTTTACAGCTGGTACTGGTACACAAAGTTTACAGCTGGTACTGGTACACAAAGTTTACAGCTGGTATTTCACCAGAGCTAACTATTAAGAGGTGTGGTGAAGGTCAAAGTATGGAGAGTGGTGAGAGCCTTGGGAACATTCCCCGCTTCATACTTCCATAATAACAGCAACACCCGAGGCAATACCTGGAACACTCAAGGTCTTGGAATGTGTGGAATATTTCAGCGAGGCTTCTCCTCACGCGGATGAAATATAACATGAAATAGTGAGCTATGATCAAGCCTTGCCCTAGAGGCTGTGTGCACCACGGCCAGTCTCCCTCACATTGACACAACCAGGGTAAAACTCCAACATTTGAGTGGGTGAGAGTACGAGTCAACTGCAGGAGATTACCTCACCTGCCGGCCGGGATTTCTTCAGAAGGGAATTTGCTCTAGAACAGCCGTCGAGGGATGTCGAGAGGTGAGTGACGAGAAACCAAGAATGTACCACAGAAGGATTAATATAGATCAAGAAACGAGGCTGGGGAAGATCTTGAAGATTAGTGGGACTTGTGGAGATGTATCATTACTGGCTCACGTTGAGCTCATACAGAAAA
>WNGS01161933.1:7731-26844 GCA_020271785.1 Procambarus virginalis
ATAGTGCATCCGTACAATAGTGTTATCCGTACAATAGTGTTATCTGTACAATAGTGTTATCGGTACAATAGTGTTATCCGTAAAATAGTGTTATCGGTACAATAGTGTTATCCACATCATGATCTCATTGAACAATATGGTGAACACGAGGGAATAAAGTGTCTTTATGTACTTTACAAGTAGAAGACACTGTATCATCGACATAGTGGACCCGGATACATCCAGATGAACAACGAATGTAAGTGTTGCTTTATTGTTCAAGATAGGCTTTTCTTAAATGGACGAGACATTTTGGGTAGAGGTGACTGAGGCTGGGTGTAAATCATAGTTTCATTGTAAACGATATTGAGTGTTTTTACGTATTCATTTACAAGATTTGTAAATGGTTAAGAAGAGAGGATGGTTTGGTCGAGAGTCTGTTGCCAAGACTCGTTCCGTAATTTTTGTTGGACCTGTGGACACGCCATGAAGTAGTTGGCGGGACGGTTTAAAACTTCAAACTAAAAAACCTTTTTATTTTTACTGTTTTAAAAAACCGTGAAATCACCTTTTTTGTGTTAATCGCTTTATTTTCTTATCCCGAAGTTTGTTCTCTGTTTTTGAGTAATATTGAAAACCGTTTGAGAACTTAGAAAGTTTTAGGTTGAGAATTAAGTTATATTTTGCCATGGACTTGTCGGGAGTACTTTAAATCAAGTCAAAGCTTACTTAAAACGAAATATGAGTAGCTGATTTATATCATAATTTGTATAGTTTCTATTTCCTCGTTTCTTTTTAATATGTGATTTTTTATTTTGTGATTTTTGTAAGTCTGTGTTTATAAAAAAATGCGAATGTTCGATCTATTTTTTGTAAATATATAATATTTACCGAAATATTATTAATTGTGATTAGTAACTGAAAAAATTAAAGATCGTTTTATTTAAGTACAAATTATAATATTTAAATTGGTGAATATCGAGATTTTGGAATTAGGTCACGGTTATAGAAAAATTTTAGGAAAATTCCATGTTAGGAAAACCCATGAAATTTCCATTTTTAAACTGTGAATACAGTCATTATTGGGTTTCATTCATGGGTTTCTGAAATACATTTTTTTTAAACAAGAAATCAAAATCTACAAAAAATTCAAAATATATTCACCCTGGAGCTGGGAATTTGTTGCGAATAATATTTCCATTGGTTTTTATTCACGAGAAAAAACTCTTTCGGAAAACCAGGAGTTTATTCATTTTGATGGTGGAGAGGAAGAGAAGAAGGGGGGGGGGGGTTAAGTATGGAGAAGGAATTTCAAAAATATTTATAATTTTTGTGTTTAATGACACCAATATTCTGACCGATACGCATACTTTTTTCCCGCTAATAAGCTTCAAATACCACAGATATACTTTTACTCTAATGCTGAAAATTTGTTGTCAAGTAACATATTTGTGTTTATTATTTGACAAAACAACAACAAAAAATGTTTTTACACCCAACTGTGAACAAAAAAATCGAAATAATCGGTAAATTTTTCCCGGTGAAGACTGCAAAAATCGTCCTAATCCGATATTGTGATACAAAAATCGGCCGCCACCGCCAGTCCCGATATATCGGCACACAACCGAGTGTATCATACAGTTGTATGATGATTGTAGTATCATACAATAATCACGCTTTTCGTATTATCAAATAGCAAGTATATATTGGTTAAAAAAATGTTAATGTCACCACTAAAATTGAATGATAAACAGATATGAGGAGTGTATCTCCGCTCCGGGGAGTGTATCTACGCTCCGGGGAGTGTATCTACGCTCCGGGGAGTGTATCTACGCTCCGGGGAGTGTATCTACGCTCCGGGGAGTGTATCTACGCTCCGGGGAGTGTATCTACGCTCCGGGGAGTGTATCTACGCTCCGGGGAGTGTATCTACGCTCCGGGGAGTGTATCTACGCTCCGGGGAGTGTATCTACGCTCCGGGGAGTGTATCGACGCTCCGGGGAGTGTATCGACGCTCCGGGGAGTGTATCGACGCTCCGGGGAGTGTATCGACGCTCCGGGGAGTGTATCGACGCTCCGGGGAGTGTATCGACGCTCCGGGGAGTGTATCTCTGCTCCGGGGAGTGTATCTCTGCTCCGGGGAGTGTATCTCTGCTCCGGGGAGTGTATCTCTGCTCCGGGGAGTGTATCTCTGCTCCGGGGAGTGTATCGACGCTCCGGGGAGTGTATCGACGCTCCGGGGAGTGTATCGACGCTCCGGGGAGTGTATCGACGCTCCGGGGAGTGTATGGACTCTCAGGGGAGTGTATGGACACTCCGGGGAGTGTATGGACGCTCCGGGGAGTGTATGGACGCTCCGGGGAGTGTATGGACGCTCCGGGGAGTGTATGGACGCTCCGGGGAGTGTATGGACGCTCCGGGGAGTGTATGGACGCTCCGGGGAGTGTGTGGACGCTCCGGGGAGTGTGTGGACGCTCCGGGGAGTGTGTGGACGCTCCGGGGAGTGTGTGGACGCTCCGGGGAGTGTGTGGACGCTCCGGGGAGTGTGTGGACGCTCCGGGGAGTGTGTGGACGCTCCGGGGAGTGTGTGGACGCTCCGGGGAGTGTGTGGACGCTCCGGGGAGTGTGTGGACGCCGGGGAGTGTGTGGACGCTCCGGGGAGTGTGTGGACGCTCGGGGAGTGTGTGGACGCTCCGGGGAGTGTGTGGACGCTCCGGGGAGTGTGTGGACGCTCCGGGGAGTGTGTGGACGCTCCGGGGAGTGTGTGGACGCTCCGGGGAGTGTGTGGACGCTCGGGGAGTGTGTGGACGCTCCGGGGAGTGTGTGGACGCTCCGGGGAGTGTGTGGACGCTCCGGGGAGTGTGTGGACGCTCCGGGGAGTGTGTGGACGCTCCGGGGAGTGTGTGGACGCTCCGGGGAGTGTGTGGACGCTCCGGGGAGTGTGTGGACGCTCCGGGGAGTGTGTGGACGCTCCGGGGAGTGTGTGGACGCTCCGGGGAGTGTGTGGACGCTCCGGGGAGTGTGTGGACGCTCCGGGGAGTGTGTGGACGCTCCGGGGAGTGTGTGGACGCTCCGGGGAGTGTGTGGACGCTCCGGGGAGTGTGTGGACGCTCCGGGGAGTGTGTGGACGCTCCGGGGAGTGTGTGGACGCTCCGGGGAGTGTGTGGACGCTCCGGGGAGTGTGTGGACGCTCCGGGGAGTGTGTGGACGCTCCGGGGAGTGTGTGGACGCTCCGGGGAGTGTGTGGACGCTCCGGGGAGTGTGTGGACGCTCCGGGGAGTGTGTGGACGCTCCGGGGAGTGTGTGGACGCTCCGGGGAGTGTGTGGACGCTCCGGGGAGTGTGTGGACGCTCCGGGGAGTGTGTGGACGCTCCGGGGAGTGTGTGGACGCTCCGGGGAGTGTGTGGACGCTCCGGGGAGTGTGTGGACGCTCCGGGGAGTGTGTGGACGCTCCGGGGAGTGTGTGGACGCTCCGGGGAGTGTGTGGACGCTCCGGGGAGTGTGTGGACGCTCCGGGGAGTGTGTGGACGCTCCGGGGAGTGTGTGGACGCTCCGGGGAGTGTGTGGACGCTCCGGGGAGTGTGTGGACGCTCCGGGGAGTGTGTGGACGCTCCGGGGAGTGTGTGGACGCTCCGGGGAGTGTGTGGACGCTCCGGGGAGTGTGTGGACGCTCCGGGGAGTGTGTGGACGCTCCGGGGAGTGTGTGGACGCTCCGGGGAGTGTGTGGACGCTCCGGGGAGTGTGTGGACGCTCCGGGGAGTGTGTGGACGCTCCGGGGAGTGTATGGACGCTCCGGGGAGTGTATGGACGCTCCGGGGAGTGTATGGACGCTCCGGGGAGTGTATGGACGCTCCGGGGAGTGTATGGACGCTCCGGGGAGTGTATGGACGCTCCGGGGAGTGTATGGACGCTCCGGGGAGTGTATGGACGCTCCGGGGAGTGTATGGACGCTCCGGGGAGTGTATGGACGCTCCGGGGAGTGTATGGACGCTCCGGGGAGTGTATGGACGCTCCGGGGAGTGTATGGACGCTCCGGGGAGTGTATGGACGCTCCGGGGAGTGTATGGACGCTCCGGGGAGTGTATGGACGCTCGGGGAGTGTATGGACGCTCCGGGGAGTGTATGGACGCTCCGGGGAGTGTATGGACGCTCCGGGGAGTGTATGGACGCTCCGGGGAGTGTATGGACGCTCCGGGGAGTGTATGGACGCTCCGGGGAGTGTATGGACGCTCCGGGGAGTGTATGGACGCTCCGGGGAGTGTATGGACGCTCCGGGGAGTGTATGGACGCTCCGGGGAGTGTGTGGACGCTCCGGGGAGTGTGTGGACGCTCCGGGGAGTGTGTGGACGCTCCGGGGAGTGTGTGGACGCTCCGGGGAGTGTGTGGACGCTCCGGGGAGTGTGTGGACGCTCCGGGGAGTGTGTGGACGCTCCGGGGAGTGTGTGGACGCTCCGGGGAGTGTGTGGACGCTCCGGGGAGTGTGTGGACGCTCCGGGGAGTGTGTGGACGCTCCGGGGAGTGTGTGGACGCTCCGGGGAGTGTGTGGACGCTCCGGGGAGTGTGTGGACGCTCCGGGGAGTGTGTGGACGCTCCGGGGAGTGTGTGGACGCTCCGGGGAGTGTGTGGACGCTCCGGGGAGTGTGTGGACGCTCCGGGGAGTGTGTGGACGCTCCGGGGAGTGTGTGGACGCTCCGGGGAGTGTGTGGACGCTCCGGGGAGTGTGTGGACGCTCCGGGGAGTGTGTGGACGCTCCGGGGAGTGTGTGGACGCTCCGGGGAGTGTGTGGACGCTCCGGGGAGTGTGTGGACGCTCCGGGGAGTGTATGGACGCTCCGGGAGTGTATGGACGCTCCGGGGAGTGTATGGACGCTCCGGGAGTGTATGGACGCTCGGGGAGTGTATGGACGCTCGGGGAGTGTATGGACGCTCCGGGGAGTGTATGGACGCTCCGGGGAGTGTATGGACGCTCCGGGGAGTGTATGGACGCTCCGGGGAGTGTATGGACGCTCCGGGGAGTGTATGGACGCTCCGGGGAGTGTATGGACGCTCCGGGGAGTGTATGGACGCTCCGGGGAGTGTGTGGACGCTCCGGGGAGTGTGTGGACGCTCCGGGGTGTGTGGACGCTCCGGGGAGTGTGTGGACGCTCCGGGGAGTGTGTGGACGCTCCGGGGAGTGTGTGGACGCTCCGGGAGTGTGTGGACGCTCCGGGGAGTGTGTGGACGCTCCGGGGAGTGTGTGGACGCTCCGGGGAGTGTGTGGACGCTCCGGGGAGTGTGTGGACGCTCCGGGGAGTGTGTGGACGCTCCGGGGAGTGTGTGGACGCTCCGGGGAGTGTGTGGACGCTCCGGGGAGTGTGTGGACGCTCCGGGGAGTGTGTGGACGCTCCGGGAGTGTGTGGACGCTCCGGGGAGTGTGTGGACGCTCCGGGGAGTGTGTGGACGCTCCGGGGAGTGTGTGGACGCTCCGGGGAGTGTGTGGACGCTCCGGGGAGTGTGTGGACGCTCCGGGGAGTGTGTGGACGCTCCGGGGAGTGTGTGGACGCTCCGGGGAGTGTGTGGACGCTCCGGGGAGTGTGTGGACGCTCCGGGAGTGTGTGGACGCTCCGGGGAGTGTGTGGACGCTCCGGGGAGTGTGTGGACGCTCGGGGAGTGTGTGGACGCTCCGGGAGTGTGTGGACGCTCCGGGAGTGTGTGGACGCTCCGGGGTGTGTGGACGCTCCGGGGAGTGTGTGGACGCTCCGGGGAGTGTGTGGACGCTCCGGGAGTGTGTGGACGCTCCGGGAGTGTGTGGACGCTCCGGGGAGTGTGTGGACGCTCCGGGGAGTGTGTGGACGCTCCGGGGAGTGTGGGACGCTCCGGGGAGTGTGTGGACGCTCCGGAGTGTGTGGACGCTCCGGGGAGTGTGTGGACGCTCCGGGGAGTGTGTGGACGCTCCGGGAGTGTGGACGCTCCGGGGAGTGTGTGGACGCTCCGGGAGTGTGTGGACGCTCCGGGGAGTGTGTGGACGCTCCGGGGAGTGTGTGGACGCTCCGGGGAGTGTGTGGACGCTCCGGGGAGTGTGTGGACGCTCCGGGGAGTGTGTGGACGCTCCGGGAGTGTGTGGACGCTCCGGGGAGTGTGTGGGACGCTCCGGGGAGTGTGTGGACGCTCCGGGAGTGTGTGGACGCTCCGGGGAGTGTGTGGACGCTCCGGAGTGTGTGGACGCTCCGGGAGTGTATGGACGCTCCGGGGAGTGTATGGACGCTCCGGGGAGTGTATGGACGCTCCGGGGAGTGTATGGACGCTCCGGGGAGTGTATCGACGCTCCGGGAGTGTATCGACGCTCCAGGGAGTGTATCGACGCTCCGGGGGTGTATCATAAGAACATAAGAACAAAGTGACTGCAGAAGGCCTATTGACCCATACGAGGCAGCTCCCTATCTATAACCACTCAATCCCACTCATATACGTGTCCAACCCTCGCTTGAANTAAGAAGAAAAATGTCGGTGAACGACCAAGTGACAAGACTAAGGAAGGCAGAGGGGACATATACTGAAAGTGACAAGGAAATCTGTGAGGCACTGAATGCCAGTTTCCATGGAGTGTTCACTACCGAGCCCGAGCAGCTCCCATTGTTGGAAGGGGTTACCCTAGATGAAAGACTATCAGATATAGAGGTGACAGTAGAGGAGGTAATGAAACAGTTGACAACTCTAGATGCATCTAAAGCTGTAGGACCAGACAAAGTATCACCGTGGATACTAAAAGAAGCAGCGCAGGCCCTCAGCGTGCCTCTGGCAATGATCTTTAATGAGTCACTTATGTTGGGAGAATTACCCAGTTGCTGGAAGAAGGCAAATGTCGTGCCGATCTTCAAGAAAGGCGATAGGGAGGAGGCACTAAACTATAGACCTGTATCACTGACAAGCATCCCCTGTAAAATACTGGAAAGAATAATTAGGCTACGACTGGTTGCACACCTGGAGAACATTAGGTTTGTGAACAAGCATCAACATGGGTTCTGGACAGGGAAATCGTGCCTAACAAACCTTCTGGAATTCTATGATAAAATAACGAGGATAAGACAGGACAGAGATGGTTGGGCAGACTGCATATTTCTGGACTGCCAAAAAGCCTTTGATACAGTACCGCACATGAGACTGCTATTCAAACTCGAGAGGCAGGCGGGGGTAGGGGGAAAGGTCCTAGCATGGATAAGGAACTACCTAACAGGAAGGAGCCAAAGAGTCACGGTAAGGGGCGAGAAGTCGGACTGGCGAACAGTAACAAGTGGAGTACCACAAGGATCGGTGCTGGGACCAATTCTATTTCTTGTATATGTTAACGACATGTTTACGGGGTAGAGTCCTACATGTCGATGTTTGCGGATGACGCAAAGTTGATGAGAAGAGTTGTGACAGATGAGGATTGCAGGATCCTCCAAGAGGACCTGAACAGGTTGCAGAGATGGTCAGAGAAATGGCTACTGGAATTCAACACGAGCAAATGTAAAGTTATGGAAATGGGACTAGGAGATAGGAGACCAAAGGGACAGTACACAATGAAGGGGAACAGCCTACCTGTGACGACGCGCGAAAGAGACCTGGGTGTGGACGTAACACCTAATCTATCTCCTGAGGCACATATAAATAGGATAACGACAGCAGCGTACTCTACACTGGCAAAAGTTAGAACATCATTCAGAAACCTAAGTAAGGAGGCATTTAGGGCTCTTTACACTGCCTACGTGAGGCCAGTCTTAGAGTATGCCGCCTCATCATGGAGTCCCCATCTAAAGAAGCATATAATGAAACTGGAAAAGGTTCAGAGGTTTGCAACGAGACTCGTCCCAGAGCTACGAGGGATGGGGTATGAGGAGCGCCTGGGGGAACTATGCCTTACGACACTAGAAAGAAGAAGGGAGAGGGGGGACATGATAGGAACGTATAAAATACTCAGAGGGATTGACAGAGTGGACATAGACGAAATGTTCACACGGAATAGTAACAGAACGAGGGGACATGGATGGAAGTTGGAAACTCAGATGAGTCACAGAGATGTTAGGAAGTTTTCTTTTAGCGTGAGAGTAGTGGGAAAATGGAATGCACTTAAGGAACAGGTTGTGGAAGCTAATACTATTCATAATTTTAAAACCAGGTATGATAGGGAAATGGGACAGGAGTCATTGCTGTAAACAACTGATGCTCGAAAGGCGGGATCCAAGAGTCAATGCTCGATCCTGCAGACACATATAGGTGAGTACACACACACACACACACACACAAATCTTGCCTTACAGGATTGATAGAATTTTACGATCAGGTGACAAGAATTAAGCAAGAAAGAGAAGGGTGGGCGGACTGCATTTTTTTGGACTGTCGGAAAGCCTTTGACACAGTACCCCATAAAAGGTTGATGCATAAGCTGGAGGAACAGGCAGGAGTAACAGGTAGGGCGCTCCAGTGGATAAGGGAGTACCTAAGCAATAGGAAACAGAGAGTTACAGTGAGGGGTGAGACCTCAGACTGGCGTGAAGTCACCAGTGGAGTCCCACAGGGCTCTGTACTTGGACCTATCCTGTTTCTGATATACGTAAATGATCTCCCAGAGGGTATAGACTCATTCCTCTCAATGTTTGCTGACGACGCCAAAATTATGAGAAGGATTAAGACAGAGGAGGACAGCTTGAGACTTCAAGAAGACCTGGACAAGCTGCAGGAATGGTCGAACAAATGGCTGTTAGAGTTTAACCCAAGCAAATGTAATGTAATGAAGATAGGGGTAGGAAGCAGGAGACCAGATACAAGGTATCATTTGGGAGATGAAATACTTCAAGAGTCAGAGAGAGAGAAAGACCTGGGGGTTGATATCACGCCAGACCTGTCCCCTGAAGCTCATATCAAGAGGATAACATCAGCAGCATATGCCAGGTTGGCTAACATAAGAACGGCCTTTAGAAACTTGTGTAAGGAATCTTTCAGAACATTATATACCACATATGTCAGACCAATCCTGGAGTATGCGGCTCCAGCATGGAGTCCCTATCTAGTCAAGCATAAGACTAAACTGGAAAAGGTTCAAAGGTTTGCCACCAGACTAGTACCCGAGCTGAGAGGTATGAGCTACGAGGAGCGACTGCAGGAATTAAACCTCACTTCGTTGGAAGACAGAAGAGTTAGGGGGGACATGATCACCACATTCAAGATTCTCAGGGGAATCGACAGGGTTGATAAAGACAGGCTGTTTAACACAAGGGGCACACGCACTAGGGGACACAGGTGGAAGCTGAGTGCCCAAATGAGCCACAGAGATATTAGAAAGAACTTTTTTAGTGTCAGAGTGGTTGACAAATGGAATGCATTAGGAAGCGATGTGGTGGAGGCTGACTCCATACACAGTTTCAAATGTAGATATGATAGAGCCCATTAGGCTCAGGAAACTGTACACCTGTTGATTGACGGTTGAGAGGCGGGACCAAAGAGCCAGAGCTCAACCCCCGCAAGCACAACTAGGTGAGTACAACTAGGTGAGTACACACACACACACACACACACACACACACACACACACACACACACACACACACACACACAGCATATGTGTGGATATCAATATATCAAGAGGATAACATCAGCAGCATATGCTAGGTTGGCTAACATAAGAACGGCCTTTAGAAACTTGTGTAAGGAATCTTTCAGAACATTATATACCACATATGTCAGACCAATCCTCGAGTATGCGGCTCCAGCATGGAGTCCCTATCTAGTCAAGCATAAGACTAAACTGGAAAAGGTTCAAAGGTTTGCCACCAGACTAGTACCCGAGCTGAGAGGTATGAGCTACGAGGAGCGACTGCAGGAATTAAACCTCACTTCGTTGGAAGACAGAAGAGTTAGGGGGGACATGATCACCACATTCAAGATTCTCAGGGGAATCGACAGGGTTGATAAAGACAGGCTGTTTAACACAAGGGGCACACGCACTAGGGGACACAGGTGGAAACTGAGTGCCCAAATGAGCCACAGAGATATTAGAAAGAACTTTTTTAGTGTCAGAGTGGTTGACAAATGGAATGCATTAGGAAGTAATGTGGTGGAGGCTGACTCCATACACAGTTTCAAATATAGATATGATAGAGCCCAATAGGCTCATGAATCTGTACACCTGTTGATTGACAGTTAAGAGGCGAAACCAAACAGCCAGAGCTCAACCCTCGCAAACACAACTAGGTGAGTACACACTAAAACTAGAGAGTGAGCCAGAGAACATTGACCACTTGGAAATCAGATTTAGCGCAGATTAGAAGATATTGTGTGAGGGTAAATTCCTGTTAGGGCGCCAGGTTTCCGTATAGGTGATATCCCGGGGTATTAACGGCGCATCTTGCGAGGTGACAACCACACTCACCTAAACACAGGTGACCTGATGCTGGAACATGTTGCCAGTCGAGCTGGAGGTAACCCCAGGAAGCTCTATGATGCTGATTCTTATAACAAATCATTTAAAAATATCTTAGTAAATCCGAGGAGTATAATATGCCATGTTAATATATATATTGAATAGATCCAATAACAGTGACTTTATGTGGATAGCCATAGGAATCAAGAATCTTATTGGAGAAAAGACTAGTACCATTTTGTTAATAATATCTCGAACAACAAACTTGTTAAGCTAACAAAGAAATTATTAAATTATACATAATGAAAGATAAAATAAATTCTGAAGAACGTAGACCAGGACAAAAATAAATATTTTTAAAGCTTTTCTTCTGAAATACTAAACAATACTAGCGAGAATACTGGATCATTGAAAGCCAATGGTCATTTGCAAGTCCAGCTGAGGTCAACTGGACCAGTAACACGTCAGATGGGCCATTGACAGCTGAGAAAAGTCAGCAAGTGATACTAAGAAATTTGAGGCATTTTAAAAAAAATCTTTTGTCTCTTTATTACTAATGAAAAACTTAGCATTATGCTGTATAATGTCAAGTGCATTATCTGACTATAACCTGTATAATGTCAAATGTATATGTGAGTGTGGTGAGGGAGACCGATGACTGTAGCGACTACCAGAGAGGAAGTTCTTAACCATTACACGTTAAGGGCCACACAATGCTCCCCAAGAGCAGCTCAGGTGTTCACTAAGCTGCTCTTGACATTGAATGTCAAGGCAGCTTAGTGGGCCTTGGTCTTGCAGCTTAAATAATTAAGACACGCGGAGAGTGGCGCAATGTGTGCTGATTTCTAAGAGGGAGACAGATCACTTCCGGTCTATCACTCACAGCTTAACGTCTATTGTATGGCAACTCCTTCAGTCTTTACATCACAAACCCCTTTTTTGTACATCTTAATACAAATCGATTAACGAAGGTTTCAAACATTGTTTAATGAGCTGTCCCGCGTTTAACAATACTGCTTTCCATCTTCTCCATAGTATTCAAGCACCAGAATGCCGGAAAGAATATTCGCGCTTGGAGATGAAGACTCAAATCAGTTTTCAGCAACCACAATGTTGCAAACTAAGAATATATTCCAAGAGATTTACGATGATTTTAGGTTATCAATATTAATGCAATGTTTCTAATATTTGGTTGTGGCAGTCATTGTTCTTTTACAAATTAGCAACACTTAAAGAGTTTCGTGTGTCCCTAAATGTTGAAGAAGCACACACACTGCAAATTTGTTCATATATGTACACAAAAATCATCAACATATAATCTGAGTTCATTTACAGCGATTTACACATTCTTTAATAAAAGCGCGGCGGCCAGCGTAATGGTAAAGATTTACCTTCCAATTGGCAGATACACTCCCCGAGCGTCGATACACTCATTTATTATACTATATCGTTTATACATCATTAGACTTGTCTTTTTAGTTAGCAAACTGTACAAGACATTTTGGGCAGAGGTGACTGAGGCTGGGTGTAAATCGTAGTTTTTCATTGTAAACGATATTGAGAGTTTTTACGTATTCATTACAAGATTTGTAAATTGTTAAGGAGAGAGGATGGTTTGGGTCGAGTCTGTTGCCAAGACTCGTTCCGTAATTTGTTGGACCTGTGACACGCATGAAGTTAGTTTGGCGGGACGGTTTAAAACTTCAGAATTTTGTTGAATTCAGAGACCAGTTTAAATCTCTTGTGTTGCACAGCCTGATGAACTACATTGGGTTAAGTTAATTAACTTTGTTTCTATGTAAATGTTCGACCATAACTTTATTAGGAGTGTCACAGGTATCTTACCTTCCCCCCTCTCCCCCCCTCTAGGAAATTGTGCGACAGTTTTTAACTTAACAATCTGATTGATTGAGTTAGTCCGCCTGCCCTCTGGTGGGACTCCTGTCAGTTGTGGTGTGGTGGTATAGTGGGGAGGTGCCCCCTTCCCCCCAGGACCACCACTCCCCCGCCCCCCCCCAGCACCACCACGTTCCCTCCCCCCCCCCCCCAGCACCACAATGTTCCCGTTCCCTCCCCCCCCCAGCACCACTAGACACTACGCCCCCTCCCCCCCCCAGCACCACCACGCACCCTCCCCCCCAACACCCACCAAGCCCCCCTCCCCCCAGCACCACCACGCCCCTCCCCCCCCCCAGCACCACCACGCACACTCCCCCCCCAGCCCACTACGCCACCCCCCCCCAGCACCACCCCACGCCACCTCCCCCCCAGCACCACTACACCCCCTCCTCCTCCCCCTCCCCCCCCAGCACCCCCCAGTAATGAACTTGCAAATTACATGGTGACTGTAATCTGAAGACGCCAGAAGGAACACTGAGGAGGTGAAGGCGCTCCGGAGGTGACCTGCGCCTCTGGCTCCATCAGTAATCTGATATTGCAACATTGCAATATTGTTATAACAACATTGTTATGTTGTCTCAGAAATATTAAGAGGGAGACACACACACAAACACTAAAACTAATGAGCCAGGGAACAGTGACCACTAGGAAGTAGGGAGTGAGTCAGAGAACATTGACCACTTGGAAATCAGATATAGCGCAGAATGGGCGAAGTTGCGTGAGGGAAATTCCTGTTAGGGCGCCAGGTTTCCGTATAGGTGATATCCAGGGGTATTAAGGGCGCATCTTGCGAGGTGACAACCACACTCACCTAAACACAGGTGACCTGATGCTGGAACATGTTGCCAGTCGAGCTGGAGGTAACCCCAGGAAGCTCTATGATGCTGATTCATGTAACAAATCATTTAAAAACTTTCTTAGTAAATCCGAGGAGTATATTATGCCATGTTAAAATATATATTGAATAGGTCTAATAACAATGGCTTCATAGGGATAGCCATAGGAATCAAGATTCTTATTGGAGAAAAGACTAGTACGAAGCTTGTTAATAATATCTCGAACAACAAACTTGTTAAGCTAACAAGAAATTATGAAATTATATATAATGGAAGCTAAAATCCTGAAGAACGTAGACCAGGACAAAAATAAATATTTTAAAGCTTTTCTTCTGAAATACTAAACAAATACTAGCGAGAAGACTGGATCATTGAAAGCCAATGGTCCTTTCCAAGTCCAGCTGAGGTCAACTGGACCAATTACACATCAAATGGGCCATTGAAAGCTGAGAAAAGTCAGGCAAGTGATACAAAGAAATTTGAGGTATTTAAAAGAAATTCTTTTGTCTCATTATTTACTAATGAAAAAGTTAGAATTATGCCTGAATAATGTGAAATGCATTATTTGATTGTATAATCTGTATCATGTCAAACGTATAATGCGTGTGTGGTGAGAGAGATGACTGTAGTGACTACCAGAGAGGAAGTTCTTAAACCATTACACGTTAAGGGCCAACACGTCCCCAAGAGCAGCTCAGGTGTTCACTAAGCTGCTCTTGACATATTGAATGTCAAGAGCAGCTTAGTGGGCCTTGGTCTAGCAGCTTAAATAATTAAGACACGCGGAGAGTGGCGCAATGTTGTGCTGATTTCTAAGAAGGGAGACAGATCACTTCCGTCTATCACACACAGCTTAACGTCTATTGTATGGCAACTCCTTAAGTTCTTTACCTTTCAAAACCTGTTTGTTTACATCTTAATACAAATCGATTAACGAAAATTTCAAAACATTGTCTAATGAGCCGTCTGCGATTTGATTAAAAAATTGAAAGCAGTATACGGCTTTCAATCTTCTCCATAGTACTTCCAGCATCAAATGCCGGAAAGAATATTCGTACTTGGAGATGAAGACTCAAGCCAATCTTCAGCAACCACGATGTTGCAAACTAAGAACATATTCCAAAAGATTTACGAAGATTTAAGGAATCACTATTACATGCAATGTTTCTGAAATATTGTTGTGTTGCAGTCATTGTTCTTTTACAAATTAGCAACAATTACCGAGTTTCGTGTTCACCCAAATATTGAAGAAGCCCACACACTACAAATTTGTTCATATATGTATACAAAAATCATCAACATATAAATCAGAGTTCATTTACAGCGATTTACACATTCTTTAATAACAGCGGCGGCGACGGCCAGCGTAATGGTAAAGATTTGTACCTTTCCAATTGGCCAATACACTCCCCGGAGCGTCGATACACTCCCCGGAGCGTCGATACACTCCCCGGAGCGTCGACACACTCCCCGGAGCGTCGACACACTCCCCGGAGCGTCGACACACTCCCCGGAGCGTCGACACACTCCCCGGAGCGTCGACACACTCCCCGGAGCGTCGACACACTCCCCGGAGCGTCGACACACTCCCCGGAGCGTCGACACACTCCCCGGAGCGTCGACACACTCCCCGGAGCGTCGACACACTCCCCGGAGCGTCGACACACTCCCCGGAGCGTCGACACACTCCCCGGAGCGTCGACACACTCCCCGGAGCGTCGACACACTCCCCGGAGCGTCGACACACTCCCCGGAGCGTCGACACACTCCCCGGAGCGTCGACACACTCCCCGGAGCGTCGACACACTCCCCGGAGCGTCGACACACTCCCCGGAGCGGCGACACACACCCCGGAGCGTCGACACACTCCCCGGAGCGTCGACACACTCCCCGGAGCGTCGACACACTCCCCGGAGCGTCGACACACTCCCCGGAGCGTCGACACACTCCCCGGAGCGTCGACACACTCCCCGGAGCGTCGACACACTCCCCGGAGCGTCGACACACTCCCCGGAGCGTCGATACACTCCCCGGAGCGTCGACACACTCCCCGGAGCGTCGATACACTCCCCGGAGCGTAGATGCACTCCTCATATCTGTTTATCACTCAATTTTAATGGTGACAAACATTTTTTTAACCAATATATTCAAACTATTTGATAATAAGAAATGCGTGATAATGGTATGATACTACAATCATCATGCAACTGTATGATACACTCGGTTGTGTGGCGATATATCGGGACTGGCGGTGGCGGCCGATTTTTGTATCGCAATATCGGATTAGGACGATTTTTGCAGTCTTTACCGGGAAAAATTTCCGATTATTTTTTTTTTGTTCACAGTTGGTTGTAAAAACATTTTTGTTGTTGTTTTGTCAAATAATAAACAAATTTGTTACTTGACAACAAATTTTCAGCATTAGAGTAAAAGTATATCTGTGGTATTTGAAGCTTATTGGCGGGAAATAAGTATGCGTATCGGTCAAAATATTGGTGTCATTAAACACAAAAATTATAAATATTTTTGAAATTCCCTCTTCATACTTAACCCCCCCCCCTCTCTCTCTTCCTCTCCACCATCAAAATGAATACACTCCGGGTTTTCACGTTTTTTGTCTTGAATAAAACCAATGGAAATATTATTCACAACAAATTCTCAACTCCAGGGTGAATAAATTTTGAATTTTTTGTAGATTTTGATTTCTTGTTTAAAAAAAATTGTATTTCAGAAACTCATGAATGAAACCCCATAATGACTGTATTCAAGGTTCAATACGTGGCATTTCACGAGTTTTCCTAAAATAAGGTAACACTTAAGAAAAACCCTATTTTGTACAATAAAGCAACACTTACATTCGTTGTTCATCTAGATGTATCGGGGTCCACTGTGTCGATTATACAGTGTCCTCTACTTATAAAGTACATAAAGGCATTTTATTCCCTCGTGTTCACCATATTGTTCAATGAGACCATGATGTGGATAACACTATTGTACCGATAACACTATTGTACGTATAACACTATTGTACCGATAACACTATTGTACCGATAACACTATTGTACGGATAACACTATTGTACGGATACACTATTTTTTGTATGGATACACTTTTCTGTTCGGATTCACTATTTTTTACAGACCGGAGTTTTAAAAGCATGTTCTAATCATATCATTTATTAATATCACTCTGTACATGAACAAAACACCGCCATGAATCTCACTATACCGCATCAAATATCACTATACCACACGGTCTATCACTATTCCACATTGTATATCAGTGTACCATATGTGTATTGTTTTCACTATATGGAATATCACTATACCACTTCCAGAAAACCATGACTGAACTCGTCTTAACATCCATCTATGTTACAATGTCACTATATTCCCAACGAGTCACTGTACAATGTCACTTTTCACCATACTGTCACAATATCACCATGAGAACCGCTGTATGTCACTATGAGTCATTATATTTCCAGCTCAGGATGATAGATCATATCTCAGTCCGTCACTATCAACACACTACTCGGCTCCCACTCACCATATTTAATGTGTTTCGTTATATTAAAAACACGTAATTATAACATTGTTCAGTTTTCACCATTGCCAGCATTACCAGCATCACTATAGGAGTATGGTGAGAAAATTATTTCACTGTCATCACCATATTTTCAGCATTTAACTAAGAGCAGGAACGTAGCTGCACTATCGCACTATATCACCACCCCACACCATCACAACACCACACTGGCCCCATCGCCTCACTCCTGACAGGAGTCCCACCAGAGGGCAGGCGGACTAACTCAAACAATCAGATTGTTAAGTTAAAACTGTCGCACAATTTCCTGGAGGGGGGAGGGGGGGCGGAAGGTAAGATACCTGTGTACACTCCTATCTAAAGTTATGGTCGAACATTTACATAGAAACAAAGTTAATTTAACTTAACCCAATGTAGTTCATCAAGGCTGTGCAACACAAGAGATTTAAACTGGTCTCTGAATTCAACAAAATTCTGAAGTTTTAAACCGTCCCGCCAACTACTTCATGGCGTGTCCACAGGTCCTACAAAAATTACGGAACGAGTCTTGGCAACAGACTCCCGACCAAACCATCCTCTCTCCTCAACAATTTACAAATCTTGTAAATGAATACGTAAAAAACACTCAATATCGTTTACAATGAAACTATGATTTACACCCAGCCTCAGTCACCTCTTCCCAAAATGTTTCGTCCAGTTTGCTAACTAAAAAGACAAGTCTAATTGATGTATTAACGATAATAAGAATGTAACATACATACATATCAACCTGTTAAAATACATACATAGTACATATATGCACACTAAATTAGACCAATACAGGAGGTGAGGTAGAGTTTAGTGACACGACACTTGTGGGTAGTGGAACTAGCGAGAGACTTCTCTTGTTTAACTTGTACTCTGACTAGTACTTCTTGGTCTGTGATCGCAGCGAGAGGTGTAGTTTTTTTTATTATTATTATTTTCTACCACAGACGTGGCCACACATTTACAATGCTAACCAGCATATATACATTTTCTTCTGTCCTCCATGGACAGGGTTAGAGATGTGTTAAACATATATTTCAAGGGTTTATTGAACAATCAACCACTGAAGGTGAGTCGGTGCTTTTAAAATGGTAAGCTAACCTATATACGTAAATACATAGATACACAGATTTATGTATGCCTTACATAAAGTGTTCGATGTGTCTTCTACACAGTGTCATATTTGTACATTTACAAAGGTGAAATGTAATTCTGATCAGCTTCCATATATACTTTATACCCATACATATACATACACACACACATATACATATATACACACATGCATTCACAGACATTTGTCTCATTCACTCTGACAGGGTGAGATAGCTGATAAAGAAACTAGTGTGCAATTAAGCACTTAATCACTGAAGGTGATTAAGGTGCTTTTACAAGCTCAGGTTATATAGTTACATCATATACATTGTATAATTAATCTATTACATGGTCAATCTTGGATACAAGTCCAATATATCATCAAGTGTTCCAGTACTCATATAGTAATTACTGAGTTCAGCATACCTTAGCCCAGGAGGGCGAAAGTCAGCCAATATGGGACATTCTACAATATAATGTTCAAGAGAGTGCATGTTTTCTCTTTCACAAAGTTGACACATTGTGTACTCGACATTTGGGTTTTGAGAAAGCTGCCAGATACGTCCATATCCCAGGCGTATTCTGGCCACTATAACATCACATTGCCGGGTTCTTGTTCTATTAGTCCCATATGTGAATGTCTCCTCACGATATCTATCATAATATTTGTAACATAATACCACCTACCACCTGCCTAACATAATACCACCACTACACCTCATCATAGAGGTGTAGTGGTGGTGGTGGTAGTTGTGGTGGTGATGGTGGTAGATGTGGTGGTGGTGGGGTGGTGATGGTGGTAGTTGTGGTGGTAATGGTGGTGGTGTGGTGGTGATGGTGATGGTGTGGTGGTGGTGTGGTGGTGATGGTGTGGTGGTGGTGTGGTGGTGATGGTGGGGTGTTGGTGGTAGGGTGTTGGTGGTGGTGGTGATGGTGTGGTGGTGATGGTGTGGTGGTGGTGTGGTGGTGATGGTGTGGTGGTGGTGGTGGGGTGTTGGTGGTGATGGTTGTGGTGGTGATGGTTGGGTGTTGGTGGTGATGGTGTGGTGGTGGTGTGGTGGTGATGGTGGGGTGTTGGTGGTGATGGTGTGGTGGTGGTGTGGTGGTGATGGTGGGGTGTTGGTGGTGATGGTGTGGTGGTGGTGTGGTGGTGATGGTGTGGTGGTGAAGGGGGGTGATGGTGGTGTGATAGTGGTGGTAGGGTGGTGGTGGTGATGAAATGATGGTGGTGGGGGTGTGGTGGTGTTGCGTGGGGTGTGGTGTTGCGTGTTGGAGGTATGGTGGTGATGGTGTGTGGTGTGGCGTGGTGGAGGTATGGTGGTGATGGTGTGGTGGTGATGGCGTGCTGATTCTT